>JAUBNQ010000016.1:7633988-7670329 GCA_032353495.1 Ctenopoma kingsleyae
GTCAGTTAGAGACTTCATTAGATTTCTGTGCTAGAGAGAAATGTTTGGGTGCAATGATAAGCACTCTATAAATAATACTTCTTTCATGGGGCCTGAAGCAGTTTGTGTAAACACATTTGAGTGTTAATCAAGTGTGCATGAGTACCAATATTAAATGAGTAAGGAGTGAAATAGAAATACATACAATCAAATTAGATTTTTAAGTGTTTGCAGTGGAGCAGAGAGACAGACAGAGACCTGAGGGAAATTAAGACATGCTGGAGGTTTGGAGACGGATGTATAAAGAACAAGTGAGTGTGGGTAGATTGACAGAGAGGTCGCACAGCTACTGTGTGTGTGTGTGTGTGTGTTTGTGGTTTGTGTGCCTGTTTGTGGTCTCAAAGTGGGACTTAACTGACTTTTAGGAGTCAGCAAACTGATTTTTTACAGCACACGCACTTTTGTGTCTGCATTTCTTTAACGCACAACGTACACAAGTACAGTACACTGTGTGTGCTGTACACTGTGGTGTGACAGCACACACAGATATACACACCCAGCTGATGGTACAGTCACTGCAGGAAGATGTTTGGTCTCTGTTCTCATTAATAAACTACAGCGCATGCATGAATGAGCTAATCTATGTATGTGGGTATGATTCAGTTAAAAATAAAGTGTCCATGTGCCTGTATATTTTTGTGTTGTGTGATGTGTCTTTTAATTGTGTTCTAATGCATATGTGATGCATTAACTAACAATGTACTTTATCTCTAGCACAGATAAGTAAAATTATACTGTATGTGTCCATCTGTGTGACTCTGCGTGTGTGTGTGTTAAAGTTAAAACGCCCCCTCATGTATTTCCCATTGCTGAAAGCATCATCTGCCTACTCAACCAATCAAGAGGAAGCATCCTAGAACTCTCTTAATGAGCCAATTAAATTAGTGCCGCTGAAAAGAATGACCTCAGGGCTCTAAACCACCCCACCCCCACCCCACTCCTGCTGCAGCTCCTTCTTCTCTATCCTTCTCTCCATCTCCAATTACCATTCGCCCTCTCTCTAACATCTTCCCATCTCCCATCTGTGGCTCCATTGCTGTTTGTCTCTCTTACCTTTTTGCATGTATCTCTCTCTGTCCTTAATCCTTTTGTCTATGTTCCTTCGTGCACTCATCTCTGCAGATGTTTCTCTCCTTTCCTCTCTAGCTATTCTTCCTTTGTGTCCTTGTCCTTTGTGTTCTTCTTACTTTGACAATGGGAGATACAAATACACACACATTCTACATAGAGTAAAAGGACCCACATGTTAGTAATTATAGTTTTAAGACTGCTTTAAACAATATGTTTTTTATTAACATTACATCAAATGATCATGTCTAATGTGAACATTGCTTGTTGTCATAAACCCATAGAGAACTATGACCCTGCGCTGCAGTTCCTTTTTAAGTGTCTTGCAGCTCATTGTTTTGGTTCACTCTCACCAGGATCTTTCTGCAGTAGCTTTCAGCAAATAGCTGTAAAAGCTGCAGCCCAGTGTATGCTACTACAACATAAGAGAAAAAAATAGCAAGTAGAAGGTAATATAGCAATATTTGTCCCTCAGGAAAACACAGTTTAAAGGAGCATTGGCTTCTTGTAAATAGTGGTGTATTGTTGGTATGACGCATTGGTTCAAGCATCTGACAGATGTTTGATCTGTAATTCTTACTGTCTACAATGCCTGTTGTCTGATGGAAAACAGTGACGTAGAGCAGAGCATGTCAGAACAAACTTCTCACATGTTGAAGCAGATGGACATCGGTAGAAAGCCAAGAAAAAGGTAATGTTACAACAACAAACATATAATCATCATAATCAGATGACTGAAAGTCCACATTGACTCACCACTCCTGGTTTCTGTTCTAACATGATGATTGTGGGTTGAGAAACTGGCATAAATAACATGAATTAATGACTTCACCGTGACTTGTGTTGAACAAGCTGGTAGAGACTCAGTGGTGTGGGATTTTACTGATTAATCAAGACTTCAGTATGCAGTCTTGATTTGCAGTATCATTTGATGTCCTCCAGCACCGCAGAGTTTGGATATGGACCCACCAAAGCATTTTAGGACAAGAACAGGGACTCACTGTAAACTTTGAACTATGCATCACCAAAACCTGTACACTGGTTTCATGTTTTTTTTAAAGTTTTTGTGCTGCAGATTAAAGTGCTGTAAATTACTCTGACAAATGATATGCCTGTAAACTAGTTTCCATTCTACATGCAAGAAAACATATGTTGTGTCTCTTGTGGTAGTGAGAGAGAGAACACAGCATCTGATTTTGTCACTAGGCATCCAGATCAAACTCTGTGCTCCGGACATGAGAAAAGTGTTATATATATTTAAATAGGACAAGTCTACACCAACAAGAAGACAACTACCACTGAGTCAGGGCTAAGACTGAGGCACTATTTAAATCAAACTTTTATTGCCCTGTATATAATCAGGATTTTCTGATGATCATATAAAATAGTGCATTTTACTACAAAACATCATATATAAAAAAAGAAATCTTTATCACACTTTTCTTGACCGGTATTAGAATTTGAGAGACTTCATTATAAAGATTTACACTACATCTTCTGTTGGAGATATGATTTAGCATGGCTGTAGAGCCAGAGCCAAGTTTGTCTTTGCACTGACAGGAAAAGGCAGCAAGAGTTAGAGGATGAGACTAAATTGACTTTATCCCAATTAGTGAGTGAATGAGTAGCTGTCTGCCATAATTGGTTCACTGGGACAATGAGTGTTCACCCACTGCTGCACAGACACACACTACAATAACCATAAGTGCCTCCAAATGTTAACAGAGTTGACCTAAGTTTAAAAGCTTTCTGAGACATGCACATACACATTCTCACACCACATATCTGTTGCACTGTTTGCTCAGTAGTCAGTCAGCAGCATTAGTTACTACAGCTACAGCATTATACAGATGACAAAAATACACATGCAGCCATTCCAAGTGTTTACAGTATAAAGATAGAATCGTGATAACAAAACAAACAAAAACTACTTCAGAGCTGCTACAAACCAAGAGCAGATGTTGAACAAAAACCAAAATGCAAAACATATGAGGAACACAGACATACACTGGCACACAGACACAACTATATTACTTATGTAACAGTTATTGGAAATTTCTAATGTCACGAGGTAACATATGAAATGTTGTCCAAACATATCTGCAAGAAAAAAGTATTTGTAGGTGTTGCCAAGTTTTTCAAAGCAGAGGTGGGTTTTGATGAACACTGATGACAGCACGTGACAGTGCATTAAAAAAACTGACACACTTGGCCAATCACAGAAGAAATGCTTGTAAACTTGACATAAATTGTTGGTTTTAAAGCAAGTACTGTATTTCACTTCAAAATTGTATCTGCAAATGTCAAAAATGTCTTTTCATTTTCTTTGTACTCAGCTGTTGAGAAATCATCCAGTGTGTCATAGCTTGCTGTTTTGTTGATTGACTAATGACATTTGTTCAATGCAAAGTTACTGTAGAGCAGCTGTACTTTATGGTACTGCGAAGTCTGAGAAGGCCAGTATGAAATGGAAGAAACAGAAAGGAAAGAAAACATTTATGCACACAAACATGCTAATTCTAGCTCTGTCCTTTCTCCCTGTCCTGTCTTATGTAAGTATGTGCACATGCACGCAAATACACCCTTCACACTTCTACTGGTAAAATAATGCATATTTGATCTGAAGTCACAGTTATGAATAATACACAGAGCAGCACTGACAGAAGTTAAAAGTTGCACTGTGCCTGTGTACTGTACTGTATGAGCGTGCGTGTGTTGGAGTGAGAGGAACAGAGGGGGAAAACATATACAGTACAATCCACAGGCTGAAGTCTTTGATTCTGACAACACCAGATCACGCAAACTACAGCACATGTGAGCACGAAGTTGATAATAGTAGTGAATTTTTCTAACTGTACGTTTTTATAAACAAAATAAAAATATCACAGTGGGTGAAAGTGTATATTACAAATTGAAATATTTGTAAAAATAAATAAATAAATACAATAAAACAAATCTTTTCTTATTTAAAATCTCAGGCTTACAGCATAATCCTCACATTAGCTGCCTCTGAAAAGCAATAACAAGAAAGTGAGTGAACTACGTGATAATGATGGGCAAACTCACCAGACTTGAACTGTGCATACGGCAGCCTTGAGCAAAATATTCTTCAATAAAATTTAATGTGAGACTAGTCAAAGCTCTTTGTACACAGAGAATGAGATTCCGGCAACACGCTGATATTATTAATCATTGTGAAGAAACAGGTTCTGCAGCGAGTTTAGGCAATAAAGACAGAATGCAATGAAAAAGATGACAATATTTCTATCTGGATGGAAGTGTAGAGGTGGGGCAAAACAAACGAAGACAAATAACACATGAGAGGTAATTGACTATCTGTACTTGGTGTACAGCAGCTGTATTGTAGTGTTAGTCTGTAGTTGCAACAATAGCTCAGGACAAAGCTGTTTCTACATTGTGTGGATTTCATAACACAACATGTCCTCTACAGGAGGCAAAAATTCATTTCAAGACAGACCAACACACTCATTATTGACACGATGCCTGCTGCTGTGAACAGTAATATTTCACCGCAGATGTTTAGATTCGTAGAAAAAGCAAAAGTGTAACTAATAACATTAATGATGGTTCTGTTCTCCCTCTTTCTTTCTCATTAATGGCATTAATATTCACTGTTAATATGGGACTGCCATAGATTTTAAACTGCATCACAGTATTTTTCACAGGTTTCTGACACAACTTCACATTTACACCTGATTTGTTGCTGAACTATTTTTAAGTGACAGCTGTAGTGTTTATAATGTTTACCATCTTAGTTTAGCAAACTTCTTTTAGACCTTTAAAAAATTAGGGAGAAACTTTCATAACAATTTTCAGTAAATCTCAGTAGCCCTGCACAAAGTACTGTACATGCTCTGGAAGTGTGTTATTACTTGGGTAAATCAGCCAATATTTAATTCTAAGCAGTGGCCTTTAAAGTAAATCACTTAATCTAAAATACAATCTTCATCCTTTCTCACCCACCATCATCATCATCCTTCACATCTGCCTCGGTTCCCTACACTTAAACATTTTCCTATTTATTCTTTTCATCCCCACAGATTCACCTTCAAAGAATTTCTTTATTCTTTTTGGTTCTCCTTCCCTCATGGTCTGCTCATCTCTCCTCTGCATTTAATCATCCTTTCTTCTGCCCCTCATCTTTTTCCTTCCTCTACCCTCTACCACTCCTCTGCAAATCCTCTCCCAAATTAGTAATAAAAACAGAGGATTAGAGACACTGTGAGCCTCTGTTTAATCCTCAGTTTATCCTTAAAGGGATACCTTCATTAAGAGGATATGTTCATATCTTATAAATTTAAAGAGAAACAAGGATAACCGTCAGTCTGTCACTGCATGTATGCGTGTGTGTCTGATAATCTTTAAATTTAAAGTATCTATTTCACTGGATCATTGGTCCAGTGAAGTACAAGTAAAGCTACTTGTCATATACCTGGTTCCAAATAGGAGCAAAAAAACATCTACTCGGAAAAACTGCCTGGTCTGTGATTAATTAAAGATGGGATGAAAGAGGCAGAAGATGTACGGTAACAGTCTAGAGGCAAACAAGAAGGATAAGCCATTAAAAAGTGTGTGAGTCTGGCTGACATTTTATTTGGAGCCTTTTCAGCACAGCAGAGGTCTGAACAGTGTCATCAGGGAATGCTGGCCTTAACATTTAATACTAGTGTGAGTAAAAGACTGCTTTAGAGCATCAGAAGACAACATAACACATCTGGTACATGGTGAACAGATGAAAAGGACAGAGCGAAGACTCAGAAAGTGAATAAGAAGAGAAAATTAAAAATGAAAGTGTGAAACCGAGACAGGCGAGAGCTAATCCCATTTTCCATCTCCCTCTTTATCTTTGCCCCTCTTTCATTGTGACCTCCTCAGCTAACTGTCCCATTTCTCCCCCTTCTCTCCTAGCACCCCCGACTCCCCCCTTTTTGTCTGAGGTTATATGACCCCACTCAGTACAACAGCATCATCAGGGGAGATGAGATAACCCTTTAGTCCATCCTTTTAAGCTCTCTCTATCTTTTTGTGTTTCTGTCTCCCTCTCTTCTACATCACTCTTTCTGCTCTCTGCGTGAATGTGTGTGTGTGTGTGTGTACATGTGCAGCAGACTCAATTTTTTAAATAACTAACAGAGCAGATTACAATTACAAACCACCTTTCACACTCCTGCTCTCTCCCTCTCGGGGAGAAATTAATGTTTGTGAATATTGCATTAAACTTGTAAGTAAAAGCTTTTTTGCCTCCCCTCCTCTCCCCGTGTTCTCCCTCTACTCTACAAAGAGCCCATAGCTCCTGGTCACACAGGTGATTTAGCAAAGTGCCTGTGTCAGAAAAATACTGCGATCCTTGTTGAAACTCATAATCTGTTCATCTGCTGTAGAAGACAGTGGTCGTACACCAGAGTGTGCGGGGTCCAGCTCCCTGGTGTGATGGACGTACACACTCATTCATGCAGCACTTTGTTCTCATGCGCCTACTTTCCTGTAGTCACCTGCATAACTAAATAAAACAGTTATCTCAGTGAGCCTGTGAGGTTTAATAAACACTGAAAGGACATTTTTAATATGTTACTGAATATTCAAGTGAAGGATATTAACAGAAATTAGCAAGGCTTAAAATCTTTCAGTATTTTTTTCACATTTAAGCCCAATCATAGAGATTTTAGCAGCAAAGGGTAGGCAACATTATTACTGGGCAATATGACAACATTTTGCACATAATGTATTAAGAGAAACTGCCAGATGTGTCTTATCTATTTATAGCCAGGCAGCTATTTATCTAATTTCTCTATATGACGATACTGGATTTATAGGGAGGCTGCATTAATGTGATGAGGTCAAGTATTTCAATCAAATTAACAACAAATAAATCTACCCATGTGGTTGTTTTATCTATAAAAGGCTCACAACCCTGTTTTCAAAAAAGATGTTACACACAGAATGCACCTTTTATCAAAGTCAAAATGAGCATGTTTTTTTCAAAAAGGAATTAAATTTCCCAGTTTCAACACGTTGTCTTTGTGCTATTTTTAATCTCATTTCATTTTAAAAGGTTTGAAATTATTTGAATTCTGCATTTATTTACATTTTACACAGGGTCCCAACTTTTCTGGAAACACTGCAATAGTAACGCTGCAGTAGCACAAGCTTGTTTTTGCTGTGTCTCTTTTTTTCCCAATAGATATTAAAACCAATTCCAAAGGGCAACTGTAAATTGTGCACATGGGACATTTTTCATGAGCAACATGAGTGATGCACCTGTTACTAATAAACAAAAGTGAGACTCTGGGTAAATACTCTGGAGATGTTCACGTGACAAATGCCTTCTGTCCTGCATCATGTCATCAACAGACTTTGAAGCAAAGTCACTTTTAATCAAATTTTTGTTTCTCATATCAGCCTAATTTGATCCATTTAAGACAGCAGCTCATCCATATCTCTGACGAGGGCAATATTATGTGTTTCAAACGTTTCACATTTCCAGCTGGAATATGTAATTACTCACAGGGATTACAGGAGCAACTCTGTGTCTAGGAACTAGGAGATTAAAGGATGAAACCTGCTTTATGAAATTCTAACTGCAGTGAGAGAGTACAGTGCTGGTAGACACTGTACACATACGTCTGCGTGCTGTAGTGCAGTGGTGAGGGGCTGATAGGGACCCCTGCCACGTGCATGTTTATGTGTGTAATGAAGGATGCTGCTGGACACTGGTTATGTAACGACCCTGTCGGCCGTGATGCTAAATCGTCGCCATAGCAACAGAATTAGTTGCTGCAAAGCTTTTCTCCCGTCTGTGTGTGTCGGTCTCTCTCGGCCCTTCTCTGTGTGTGATTTCTTATGCTCTATCCTCACCTTTGTTCGCCTCTCCATCCCCCCTCCCTCTTTTAATTCAGTCTAAATGGCCTTCACTGAAATAAAAGATGGACGTATACTCTCTCCCTCTTTTTCCCCTCCGGAGTACTTTCCAACCATTTTTTTTCTCCTCTCCCTTCCTCCCCTTTATCTCATTCCCTCAGGTCTCTTTCTTCACAGATCTCTCTCTCTCTCCCATCCACCCACCAAGTCTCTCTACCAGTCATATTTCTCGTTCCCTCTCACTGTCTGGTCCTCTCTTTCTTTATCCCTCTGCATCTGTCTCTTGCCTGACAGTCCATTTCTCTTTCAACAATAGCTTAATTAATGGATTAATTATTTCTAAGAGCCCCCCCCCCACCAGTCCCTGTCAATCTCTACCTCGATCGCTCTGACTGACAATGTAATAAATTAAATTAACAGGGGATAAAATGCCAAATATTTCTCTGCCTGTTTTCCTTTCTCTCTATCTTCATTTCCATCACTTTTCCCACTCCCTCTGTCTCACACTTCCACCCACCATGCTTTCTTATTTTTTGTCTCGCTATTAGTCTCTGAGCAGTTTCTCCTTTTTCTTTCCCATCACCAGAACAGATTAATATATAACACAAGAAAGATTTTGTTCATTTTTTGGTCGTTTTGTCACCCTCAGAGCTGTCAATCTCATGTCTCACTAACTGCAGGCTTATTAACATTAAATTTAATTTATTTTCTCACTGTCTTTTGTCTCTTTCTTTCATGGCAGTCGTACCTTCCAGCATCAGCAAGTGAATAGCTGTCACAGAGAGAAAAAGTTGGAATGAACAGTATGTACTTTATACATGTGTGCACAGCATTAGGAGGAAAAACTATCTGAGTAAAACCCACTGATTTATTTTTACTTGTCATCATTCTCCATCACTTTTCTCTCATTGCTTGTCCTTGTCTGACCGCTGAGTCTCTTCACTGTTCTTTTACATTTTGCTCTTTTCAGTCCTGGAATTCATTCTGCTCGCCTCTGCTCTTTTCTTCTTTACACTCCACAGAAAACAGACTTCAAACACAACCAAAGGCAAGAGCAAACTGTATACAGTACACTAAGAGATTTCAGCAAAGGCATCATATGTACACTCCCTGGTGACTTTGTTAGATATGCATCTATACTGCAAACCACAATCCCAGGAACAAACTTGTACTTGAATTACACCTCTCTGACAAAATTAATCAAAACAAAGCAATATTAAGGTTTGTAAAGGCAGATTTTGTGGCTGAGATGTTGTATTCAATTGGATTTTACAGGTCTACTTCTAATACAGTATATATGCTACTGTAAAACAAAGAACCTGATCACAAAAGGTATAAAAAAAATGTAAGATTTAAAGATGTAATTCACACATACTATACTAAAAATATCATCTCTTTAACAGGCAAATTGTCGTTATGAGATGCTACTGTAGGATGATTTGAGTGATGTGATTTCATCTCTTTGCAGCAGTTAAAAACTCTCGCTGCTGGATGTTTACCACATTTGGAATAAAAGATACTTTGAAGTTACAGCAGTCTAAATGAAGGATCAAAGAATGAATGACTGCCTCCAGATAATTTACTGTACTGATTTAAAAAAAGACAAACAAAAAAAAGTCTCATCATGAGTGAAAGAAGCAAGTCAGCTCAAATTTCTTACAATAAATAGGTATTTAGTTGTCAACATGGCCTTTATCAGCACCCAAACACTTTCAAAACAATGCAACACTAAGGTCCATTTTCTTCAGTGAGATGCCTCATTACAGCAAAGATCATCAGACATCTAAAAAGAGCATTTCATCATCTCTAAGTGCTGCACAGGTTTTTGATGCCAGTAGTAATTCAACATGGAGCAATACAAGTGCATGGAGAAGTCAAGATATTTGATTTATACAACCATACAGACAATATGACACAATCTTGAAAGGGTGCTAAACTTATACAGTATTGTCTCACACTGATCACCTAACTTTATAGGGCAAGTCTAATCTGCTCATATTTTCTATAATGCAAGTAAAAACAAATGCAATAGTCTATAAACATGATGAGTTGTATGTTGATTTTCATAGTGGCAGAGCAACACTTAACAGGTTAAATCCCACAATGAACTAAAAATCTATTCCTATGTCAGAGGTTAGTGACACCACCTTGACAAAAGCCGTCCCTGAAGCACTTACTGACAGCAGCACTACCGCAGGCATTCAGAGTGAGAGAGGTTCTTGTTTCCTCCCCCCAGCTTTCCTCTGTGTATTGACACGCGTCACTATCTTAGTGAATGTCAGCGATTGTAGGTAAATGTCACACATCTTACATAATGCTGGAAGCACCAAATCTCATTAACAAAGCCCCGGTAACTATGGCAATGAGCATCATCGGCAACCCCCAGTGTAACTTATGCTAAAAAGGCCAAGAGGTTGCTATGACAACTGGAGAAAAAAACAAGAGAGAGGGAGGGAGAAAGTTGGATGTGTTTTCTTGAGGCTTACATTCACACACACACAAACACACATTATTATTTAGATAGATAAATAAATAACAATGAACAGTTAAGTTCGTTTTATCTTTCCAGTCACTTTGTATCATCATCATTTTGTGCTTCAGGTTCATCCCCAGCTTGTTGTAAACCTCCTCTGTCATACACACAATGAGACAGTGGTGACTGCAGCATGTCTCTTTTTAATTCCCTGCTGTCTCCTTATCACTCCATCTCTAACAACAGCTTCACGGCTGATGCTTTCTACTGTTTTCTGTTTTCACTTTTTCATATAACTTGACCTGTGCTGTCCGTAAACGCTCTGCTTGGCCAATCTGTTTCTATACAGATGTATCACAGACTGTCTGACAGCCTGCTGCCAACAGTTTGTTTTGAGTATTTAGTGAAGTGTCTCCCCTCTTTTAATAATGGACCGGAAATAAATAAAGTATTATACTATACACTGCCTGGTAATTTTACACGTGATACAAACAACAACAACAAAAAGGAAGACTATTAATACTTGCTCTAGAGAAGAACATAAATTAGGTGGATTAGGATCATCTTATGAAAACAGATGATCTTAAGCTAGGAAGTATAATTAGTTAAGTGGATTCAGAATTTAAAAGAACAAATTTAGTTTAAAATAAAAAGAATAAATACCTGGACATATGTTTTTGGGTCCTTTAAGGTAAAAAACAATTATAATGTAGAATATTTCATTAATATTTCATATTTTTCCCTGTGTTTTTGTCTTCAGCCTGTATTCAACTGCATGTACAGAAGAATTACACTGACAGATACAATACACAGATGAATGGTTAAAAACAGGCCTACAGCTACTTGATGGTTATTTTAATTATTTATTAATCTACCAGTTCTCTTCTCTTTAAAAACAGTGGAAAAATGTGCACACAGGACCCAGGCTGATGTCTTTCAATTGCTTAGTTTATCCAAGCAACAGTCCACTCAAAGATATTTAATACTTACCAGCATTAAGCAGAAATAAATAGGACATACTCACATCTGAGAAGTTTGTACCAGCAAGTATTTTGCTTGAGAAAAACTTTTTTTTTAATGACTCGCCAAATACTGCAATTACTTTTCTGTTGATCAGCTAATCAGTAAATCAACTAACTGTTTCAGCTCCATGTTTGAACAAATGAATGATGAAAAAAAAACAGCCCATCTGACATTTTCACACATTAATACGGCTGTAACAAAAAATATAAAACAATATGTATTCAAATAGGAATACAAACTCACTGCAGTATTCACTAAAACAACAGCCAGGGGAATGTTAAACATTACTCAAGCTGCTAAATATGGAACTTATTTGCAATTTTAAAAGAAAATCCATTAATTTCCCAAGAGCGTTCTGTCACCCTTTACAAGTAAACAGTAATTATGGGTGGCTGGAGTTTACAAATGGAAAATAAAACATTTCCAAGGCACATGCAAGTCCATCTTCAGGGTTTTCCTTGGTTTTCCAGGGACCAAGCTGCTGTTCGGGAATGACTTTTGGGAATCATGCCAGCTTAGCTGTAGCATGAGACCTGAAAGCAATCTGCCCAGTTTTATTATTGGTCTATTAATTTCACCAAATAACATAAGATTTAATAGAATTATAGATTTAGATATTTAGAGATTTTATATTACTTTAACTTGTACACATAAGTTATGATTTTTAATAAGAAAAGGTTTTCATTAGAAAAGGCAAAAACCAAAAAAACAAAACATTTACAAGGTTAATCATAGGTCCCCATAGGAGAAACTAAAGACTAATTTGTATAAGTAGTATTGTATAGTAGTATAAGTATGAGTATAAGTACAGGTTCATGGGGTATCAGGAAGCTGCTATTAATATTAATACACTCCGGGGACTTATGAGAGGTGGGGTGTTTGCCTAAACACCTTTTTTATGGTCTTACAGTTTGGGGCACTTTCTGTTTCCTACCAATTAAACAGTCTTGCGGCAAGAGACGGAGAGAGATGGGTTTGTTTCATCTCACTGTACAATCAATGAAACGCAGGACCTGTTCCGTTTTCCCACAGTACTGAAGACCTGCACACACCCAGCCTCCCACACAGCACACACACAGACAACTACACTTATCAAACTTGCTGCTTTATAACTACAGCAGCAGACAGGAAGATGAGGCAGAATTTGTGATTCGGGCAACTAAGAAAAGAGTAACTGAAAAAATACTGCAGGCTGATATGGAATAAAGACCTAACAAAAGACCCAAAGCTCTGAGATCAAAAAGCATTTTCCCAAAATCCAGACCTTTCCCTTTTATGACAACTCCATGTCTGTCTCTACTGATTCTGTTTGACCTGCAAACATTTATTAATAAATAATCAGTTCAAGTATGGTACTGTTCATCACCTCTTACAAGTAATATCCATGATTCCATGAATATCCAGCAGCAGTGCATATGAGAAACAAAGAGAGAAACAAACTACCCAAAGGTCTTGTTAGCTTTGACAGAAATGCTGGTGCTGTAAAGAACCTAAAAATAACCTTTTCTTTTTTTTCAATGTTGTTGTTCATCTCAGCCTGAAGGAAGTTTGCAAAATGACTTCCAGACTTCCTCCATGATATCAGGGGAGCAGCTTAATCTGATACGGAGGAAACATTTAGCCAAAAGATTTTAAGCTGGTGTCTCACTTCCTGTTTCTACAAAAAACATCTTCTAGTGCATCAAAAAAAAAAAAATAGAATATCATAAAAATGTTATTTTTTTTGTAATTTCATTCAAAAGGTGAAACACTTATATTCATTACACATAAAGTGAAATATTTCAAGACTTTTTGTTTTAATTTCAATGATTATGGCATACAGCTCTAATATTGCAATGGGTATATTAGAAAACTTCCTGTAAGTATTTACAATACAGAAGTGCTCAACTTCTGAAAAGGATGTTCATTTATGCACTTTGTACATGTGGTTGTTGGTTCTTTAGCACAAATTACTGCGTCATCAATGCAGCCTGTGGCGCTGTTGAAGCAAGGTTGCGTTGATAGCAGCTCGTCTGTATTGTTGCATTTTAATAATTTAATTAAACATGCCATTTTGGAATATGAACTAAATCAAATATATTATAAAAATATATTATCAAGTCAATACATTAAGCTCCAGAAAATAAATCTGTTGATTTCAAAGACACCTCTGTCTAAACTCTATGAATAAATAAATTATATCCACTGATCAATGAGACAGCAGACACACAGACAAACATACATAACTTTTTACTCACACAAACACAGAGCGGCGTCTCAGTGGGAAATCTACACAAAGTCAATCAGAAAAGCAGGGAAACAGTCACATAAACACACATCCACTTCCTCTCCAGAAAATAATCCCATTATCTCCTGATCAATCTGAGAAACAACAAAGCAAATCAATTGTATTGATCTTGATGACAACATGGCTCAATTAGCCAGCAGTTCTCACTGCTCTGATCAGAATTAGGACTGTGATCAGCCTGTTTTCTCTCCCATGAGAAAAAAAAAAACAAGTCAGTGTCCAATAACAGTACTGAGATCTGAGTAAATGAGTCAAACTACACTGAGGACACACATACTTTCTGCTTTGCCGAGTGAAACCAAAGATGTGTGGGATGCAAATATTTAACAACAACCTCTTGATGTTCCCCTGGTGGATACACCCAACAGTGATTTAGAGCATATGTGACCTGAAGACACTGTCAAATAAAACTGCAGGTGATAACTGCTGGTTTAGTCTCACCATATCAGGCAGCTATTGAACAAACAGCACTAAGGCTGAATCAACAGAAGAAAACAATGTCTTATATTTCAGATGATAGATATACATATTTCCAACTGCAGTGGGATCAAGTGGGGGGAAAATGAATGCACGTGTCAGCGGGTGTGTTTTATGACAGGGTGAGAGCACAAGTCTGAGGTTCAACAATAAAAACAGAGGACTTATGCACGCTCACACACACAACAATTGTCCTCCATTTTAATGTTTTTAGGACACTAAAACCTGTAGTAACTTTCCAAACACTGCACCCCATGTCTGTATCTCACACACACACATACACACATGCAGACACACACAGGTCCGGCCGGCTACAGCTAATCTTCTTAGTAGTCACAAGTTTGACTGTTTGAACAGAACAAAGTTCACTTTGACAACAACAACAGAGGTGGTATTTCGACCAATGACAAAGAGAGACAGGGCAACATTAATTCAATCACAACTTTTACCTCTGAACTGAATCTACATTACTCTGTGGATTGTTTCATTACCTTTGCACTGAAACCACATATGAATTTTACATATGTAAAACTCCTTAAGTTTTGTGACTACCACCGCCGAAGCGCCACCTTTGAACTACACTTAAATTCAGGCTACTGGAGACGATTTAAAACCAGGAAGGACAACTGTCAAGACAACGGGGGATTAGCTCATAATATTTGGGAGCCATGTGTCATTTCAACCTGCACTGATTCAAATCTGCCTTTTGAGAAACCTGAAAACGGTGAGTTGACATTTTATAATTAAAAACTGCAACATTTCTTGTAGGTACTGTTCAGCTGTTTGCATATGTTTTTAAACACAGCATTTTCTCAGCTTCTGCTAACTTCTCTAAAGAAATTTAGTGGGTCAACAGAATTTTATGTGCACAAAAAAAAAAAAAATTTCTAGTTGGTTTCTGTAGGAATGATTGTGTAATCTAAATACTGATTAGGTAAATAACTTTGACTTAGTGTTGAGGGAAAATTATGGATTAAGAAGCTACAATCTTACATGCGGAAAAGAAAAATACCTTTAATATATCAGTAAAACAGGCTGACTCGCTGTTTAAATAAGTAAACTTGGTTGATGTGGTTGAAATTAATATAATCTTAACCATCTATATTCAAAATAAGGGAGAAAATATGTTTGTCATAAGATCAACTTTAAGAACAACGCATACTGGCTGCACCTCTCAAATGCACATTTGTGGACCCCAATAAATTGCACCAAATGCATCATAAAAACACGAAAGAGTAGAGGCTACAGTGGGATGTACTAATTTGAGAAGCAAATGTGACATAATTGCTGCATTTTTTGAGGGTTTATGAATAAAATATGTTTATCATTACCTGGTTAAATTCCCATTGTAGCATCACGGTAATTTGATTCCAGTGAATAGCAAAAATCCATCTACTATCTGAATTAATTTCCATTTCTACATCACCAATAAAATATAAGCTACAACTCAATGTCCCCAGTCTCACCTTGAATTAACTGCTCATTACAGCCTGGACATAATCACTTGGTGATTTGGTCCTGTGTTGAGCTATCTAATGTGCGTTCTTACTAATGCTCGCTATGTCTCAACATGTTGTCTGGACTGGCTGAAAAATATATTCAATGCTGTTTTTGGTGTTAAAACATTAGTTGCTGTAACCTACACATATAAAACAAAAATTTAACCCAGTGTTTAATAAACTGGATGAAAATCACCAAATCTGATGTTCTCTGGTATTATATTATCACATTAAGCCTAACTTTCTTTCTTCCAGGATTACTTTATCCTGCGCAGGAGCAACATGACGGTTCTGTTTGGCCCGTGGGCCGATCTGGCTCTGCTCCTGCGACAGACAGTCACACAGACAGACAGAGAGGCAGGCAGCTTTCTTCCTCTCTGGTTCTTCAGCCTCCTGCTGTTCCTGTCTGTCTGTCTGCTGTTGCTGCAACTGATTATCTACTTCAGTTGGAAACTCAGACAAGGTAGGCATGTTATTAACTTTTCATGCCTAGCCCATGTCCAGACCACATGCTATGTTATATTGACAACACTGCTGTGTAGGTAAATGGAAACTGAGGGTGAACTATTTTTTCCAGGATCACAAGTAATATATACACTCATCATGGTAAGAATTTCTTCATTATAAGGGGATCTGCTTTTGCTGGCACTAGACACCATTTTGTCAAGAAATATATTCCATACCAAATTCAAGAGCAGTGTGCAATGTGCATGAGTGTCTCTATAAACACACACAGCTACACTCCAGCTCTGCCTTGACAGTTAATGTCACTCCCAGCTCTAAAACTAAGCTGTGCTCTAAATAATGAGAAATCCAAAATAGACTACAAGAAAAAAAAAAACTCTAAGAACTTGGCAAGGTCACATTTTTGGGATAAATCCAACTATGCTACTACTTCGTAGAGACGTGTACCGTTCTGTTGCCCTGAATAACAGGTCACCAAATTCACATCTGAAAATAATCAACAAATACACTGTTTACTTCATTTTGAGTAATGTCTGCTAAAAACTACAATGCCCAGGTTATTTTAGCAAGTTACCCATGGTGTAACAATACTATTGTGAATTGTTTTTAAAGATGTGTGTCTTAAGTTGAAGGGCTTCCATAAATGCATAGGAGATGAGGGTCACAGTGTGTGTCTGTTTACTCTGAGGCTAATTCAATTAGAGTTAATGATAAACCTTCAATTTACCGTTTGTCAGCTCAACACTTTTAGTAAAGATCTTTTAATATAAACTCACTCTGTATAAGGTGATGGCTCTTCCTGCCTTTTCCCAGGTTTAAGTGCTCAGACAGCCAACTTTCACCAAACCACAGAAGAAACTCTTCTTCTTTTGGCTGCTCCCTTTAGGGGTCACCACAGCCTCCATCTCACCTTATCCCTATAGCATCCTACTCTGTCACCAACCGTCTGCATTTCCTCCTTCAGTACATCCATGAACCTCCTCTGAGATCTTCCTCTTTTCCTCCTGCCTGCCAGCTCCATACTCAACATCCTTTGTCCAATAAATTCCACAGACACATACAGAAGAAATTTACAGCATATAAAACACTAGAAGCCAAGAGGTTTTTAATAAAACATTAACAGCAACAAAGCCTGAACAGCCTCATAATAAACTATGAAAGACTAAAAGTTTAGTGTTAAGGTAACTTAAAAATTGTAATTATGTACTTATCAGAGTTATATTTGATACAATTACATTTAAGTATACAGCATATATATACTTTACTATTACTATATTCAAGTATAATTAAAGAAATAAACTTTAGTTACTTTTTCGTAAGGTAGTGCCTTATCGCGCATGTGCAAATAGTGCTACATTTTATTTAATACATTATAACATTTTCATTTAGGGATTTTGGTGGTAACTGAATACAGATAAGACTACAGTTTGCATGTTGCGTCTTTTAGTTGAAGTATAATTCATATTTTTGAGTTTACTAGTTTCACACCTTCACACTCTTTCTGTCATCATCCTCCAGCCGACGCTGACCTGGCGGAGTTTTCGCAGGGAAGAAGCGCCATCTACAGGCAGACACACAGACATGTACACCTGAGGAGGAGGAGCGTCGGCTCGCACTCACACACCTGACAGAACAGACACACACACACGGCTTCCCGTCAGTCAACATGAGTTCAGACTGTTTGTGTAATGTGACAAAGGCCAGCAGGTATCTGCAGGGACATATTTGAGGCATAACTAAATTACCTAAAGATGTGTGAAGGTGTGTGGAAAACACTTTTGTGCTCAAGGCAAGCTGGAAGGTATTAAACCTGCTGTCTCTAATCTTCTGACATCTACTTGTCTAAAAAACAGAACACTGACATTTTTAAGAAGCTAAAAGCACCTTTTAAATGTTAGAGATTTTATTATTGCCTTCTTCTGTAACTTTGTGATATACTTTTATACTGTGTATATATACTTAAGCATTTCAGAGAAAGTATTGTTCAACTCATATATTGACAAGACTTTTAAATCTTTATTCATATTAATCAATGAAGTGAAAAAAGAAACGAAACACGTCTTCTGATTATAACAATCCTTTATTTTAACAGTGTTACACAGGGGGGGAGGAGTGGCTGTGTGTGGGGACACAAGACAATTAAGCTGCTAGATAGTAAAAAAGCCTACCGGTGATCATTGGTTAGCTAAGAGGGAGCAATGAGGCAGCTGTGGTTTGTTTTCCAAAATGTGTGGGTTTTTTTTCTTTGTTAGATAAAATACAAAACTGTGCTGGTTTTTACTGATCTTACATTGATCTGGCCAAACTAGTACAAAGCCTGAGATATAACAGTGGAGAATGTGGTCCAATTTTTTTTTTTTACCTTTTGATACATTAATTTCATCAGCCCCATTTAGAAAGCCATGACGTGGTGTGAATGAGATGAACGGAACAATGTCCTCCTGCTGATGTACCTGATAGTTTTCTAATCAGCTGGCGTAGAATCAGTTTCTTAACCATGGTGTGACGTTATGGAGTTACCATGGTAACAGTCCAACTCTAGGGGTATTAACAAAAGCTCCACCAAGACATAACATTTTGGAAAACCACAGCTCACAGCCCCGAAAGCTCCTGTGAATGGTTAAAAGAGCCCAGAGCCCCGAAAAGAGGTTGAACCTGCGACTAAATGTATAAATGCAGAAAATTTCATTTGAAGTGGGGTCCCTTCAATGTGATTATAAAAAAAAAAACAAAAAAACACTGTGACAATATTACAAAGATCCAAGAGGGGGCACAACAAATCCCACCTGTCAACAATGAGATCAGTTTCACAGAGAAAAGACAACAAACTGTGAGAAACACTACAAATATAGCTGTTGTGATATTACTGATGATTTTGAAAATGTTTCAGTGAAAGTTTCTAAAGCTGCCTAGTGTTCGTTTTCTTCGTGTTTTTTCTGCTGCTTTGTCTCTTTGTAAGAGGGTTCGAGGTTAAAGCTTCCCCCTCATCTGGAATGTCGTCATTGAACTGCATAGTAGAGGTCAGACCAGTGTTTCCCGATAAAAAGCCTAAATAGTCATCATCACTCCATCGTCTGGACGTGCCTCAGCTCAGGAGGAAAGTTTTAAAACACTGTCAAATTCAGAGGTACATTCATCTTTTGATTGAGTCCAATTCAAATTAACATTGTGTCCTGTACGACAGGATTAAGACAAATGTAGGCAGGTCCAGCTGGAATGGTTTTTTTTTAATATATTAATCTGTGGCACTTCTTTGCTTACAATCAGTAAAATTTCAGGAAAATGTGTTTTTGCCTTGCCGCTGCTCACACTGAAAACCTGTCTCCACTAAACGCATTAGACAAATGTGTTTTCACACATGTAAATCTGTTGATATTTACAGTCACATTTTTGTGAAATTCTGCTGAACATATTGTGTAAAAGGACACAGAAAATGAATCCATTTAGGGTTTTCAAGAGCACTTCAAACTTCCCTTATAGCTGCATTTTACTGTTATGTTGTAACTGTTTCCATTTCTGTTTGTAGTGTATGTGAGTGTTAAGAGCAGCGGTGCTCTCGTTGTGGTAAAATATGAGTTAGGGGCATAAAAAAAATATATAATTCCCAGCAAGTGTGCTGATGTAAATATGTTGATGAAGCCCATATTTCTGAAATGCTATTTTTGACATATTAATTTCATGCCACATCCCATCCAAGGATGATTCAAATTACAAATTACTGGAATTTTAAAACAGTAAAAACAGACAAAAAAACCCCATTAATGCAGCAGAATATTTGGTTGCAGTGAAACAGTTACAACACAACCAGCGTCATGTCAAAAATACAATTATCTAGACGTGGCGTTTTGAGCTGAGATAATCTGTTACCTACACACTCTCAAACCAATCGACGCAGTAGCCTTCTATCTAGACTCACTCAAAATATTCTTGCAAGAATGAAAATGTGTGAAGACATGCTGAATTCAAACCCAGATCTCATTACAGCTAGCATGTTTTGTGGTTATGCAAAAAAAAAGCTGGGAGTGAATTAAAACAAAATCTAATGCAGAGTTGGTAGAAACGGCATTATTATGAATTTGAGATGGAGATGGTTTCAAGTTGTTCCAACTGTATCTGTGTGGTCGTGGAACAAACCTCTTTTTGAATAGCTTAAATTCAGATTATGAATTATCAGTATAGTCTTGAGAATATTAAACGCTTTAACTCATGGCAGGATGCAAAAATACCATGACGGAAACCTGCCAACATGCATCAATGTTCAAAATTGTTGTCACTCCCAACTTTGCAGTGGACACTACACAGTGCCACCGATATCTCCCAGTTACTGATCTACTCTCCCAGTCATAAACTCAGTTTACTGCTCCCTCGCTTCCCTGTGACCCACTAGGAATGATTAGTGTCGTACAGTGGGTGGGCCCAGGGAAAGCGTTTAGTTAATGAAAAGCTGCATTATGGCTGCCATCTATAATAACCTTTTTTTTTACTGTACAGAAAGCTGTATAAACCAGCTTTAAAATCAGTTCATTTTCAGTTCCCATCAATTTCCTTTTAACAAAAATGTCTAAAATACAGCAAATCCCAATCAAGATCCCTTCCACTCCCACTTAATGTAAATGTTCAAAATGTATTTGTTTCTTCGATTTGATCTAAAAACTATTTAACTGTACTGAAAATGAACTCACTCAGCCGCTAGTCAACACACAAGGAATGTGGATGAATGATTATACTTACAGGGAAAAAAGACAGAACCATTTTTACTGCAATATTTTAAGTTACAGCTCCCGGTTTTCTGTAATTTTTTAGTAACAAAATGTGATCAAGTGGTGTCTAAATGTAAATAAGTAAGACTGTGGGAGTTCATATCTTCACTATTTAAAAAAAGAGAAAAAAACAACTTGTAACTTCCTGTTTTTTGCAGTCTTACTTGTTTCTGTTGCTTTTAATAGTTTGTTACATGGAGCTGTAACTGAACAAATTTAACATAACTTTTTTAGGAATGCACAGATACCACTTTATAAAAAAAACTTCAGTGTCAATGTTTTTTTTTGACAAAAATAATGAAGATAAAAGCCTTCAAACTATTGAAGTCACCAAAAATCTTTCAGTTTACGAAAAGAGCAAAAATCTGCTTTGATTTTTGAGTGTCACTGATTTACACCAGCACTGGTGACATAATCTGTATGATGATTATTTTACTCTTGTACCTCATCAGGATTAGTTATCAGTGCATCCCTAAATGTTCAGCCTTTAAAATATATGACAAACACACTATCTTCTCTCTTCTTGTAAAACAAACAGTTAAAGAAAAGAAAAGCACTATTAAAAAATAAAAACATGCTACAAATGTTAAGCTAACAAAGTGGTTCTATTTTGTTCCCTCAGAAAGAGTGAGGATATTATTTTTCTTTTTCTTGGTTTTGGAGTGAGGGACTTAGATGCACCACAAACATCTGGAAAGACATTGGCAACTTCTCTCCATCCATCTAACCCTTCTCCTTGTTATTTAGCGCCTCTTCTCCTCCTTTTCAGTCAGCCACGGATGGTAGTTGTAAGGTGATGAAGATCCTTCAGCGTCAACAGAGAAAACAGTCACGGTGGGCCCTTCAACTCTGGATTTCGTGGGGGGAAATGAAGATGAAGGCAGTCAGCCTGGGTGGTTTGATTGCTTTGGAAAATATTCCCTCTGTACTTTACAGACAGACCTCCATCAGACAATGCCTAAGTGTAAAATTCCCCTTCCGTAAACTCTTTTTGTCTGTGTGCTGATGGTTTAAACAACTTCATGTGTGGGAGTTCCTGATTTTCATTTCTTCAGTGAACAATCCATTTAATAAAGATCTCTAATTTTACTTTCACTGTGAATAATAATAATAATAATGCTTTACTATTATTATTATTACCTGAGTTCAGTCAATCCTCCTCCTCAGCCAGTTCAGTTTCTTTATGAACCACCACTCTGGTAACAGACATGTCAGGATGTTGCTCTTTGGCCTCCTTAATGGCCTGGGCCAGTGCCTGCAGCACCAAGGAGCAACCACACAGTGGCAGCACCGAGCAGAACAAACAGTGGAGGAGGTGGGGGAAGAGGGAGAGGAGGGCAAAATGGTGGAGTTAAATGAAAAATTAAATAAGAAGCATAAAGAAAGTGACAAGAATGCTGGATCTATGTTAACAGTGACGTGTACCATTTTACTTCTTTGGGTTAACTAAATGTTAAATAGGAGGAGGTAAGTCAGATGAAGTAAAATGACTCCAGATGGAGCGGTGACATCAAGTGGAAAGAAATCATTCAAAATAAATTAAATTTCCAACTCAATGTGACACTATCTGTTCTTGTGTAAATCCAGCAAATCAGAGCAGACGAGCAACTTAAACAAACCAGTGGACAAGGGATGATGCAGATACTGGCCTGTCAAAAACACATTTTTGGGCACTGTATAAAGTTTGACACACTAATCTTCTAGTTTTACATTCCATTAAATTTCAGAAATTAATTAATTAAAGGTATTTTAATGTGTCGTCAACAGGTGCTTGTCTGGGTTTATAAATCTATACATTTACAGAGCAGTTTTTCAATTCATGATACAAGATTTAAAAAACTTTATTAATCCCAGGGAAATTATTTTGCCATGTATATGGATCTCTGTTTGTATATGGACAATGACAAATTCTATATTGTTTTGAATGTTTACTTCCATATAGGAGACTAGAGAAACTTATCAGTCATTCTCAACTTAAAGCTGAAAACATGCATTTTAACATCATGTCATTATTTCACATCAAAGTCTGTGCTCAGAGCAAACACAAAACATGTCACTGTCCAAATACATCTAATCTGCACTAACTTGGACGTGATCTCCTGACTGTAGTTTCGTCACATCTGAGAAAAGTAAAACTTAGATTAGATTTTCCTGCGTTGTTAAAATCTAACAAAGACGAAGACAGCAAATCTAACTAAAACGAGCAACACTATCAGACACAGCATGACATGAAAGGGTTAAGGCAACATTTTTAGATGTGTGGATGAATATGTGAAACGACAGATGAAGATTCCAGCTAATAAGTGGAGTCTGAGTGGGACTAATAGCTTGCATTCAGACTCTAAGCAACACGATTGACATGTCACCAGATGTCTAATTGTTCTTTTAAAGTCTATGCGACCAGGAAAATAAACTCTGTTGATGATTAAAACACTTCATACTTCATCATTCTCCCAGCAGTCTACTGTTAAAAGGTACACATTTTGGACCTACACATTTATTTATCATCTACAAAATGATTCTTGGAGAGCTTTTCCACACAGCGCACATTTGATCAGCAACCCATCAACCAAGCTGCTAATACAGCAGGTAAGGCGGATGGATCATCTGCGGCTGAAAACTGACCTGGTCATGGTCGATGTCACAGTCGCCAGTGATGACAATGCGTTTCTCAATCCTCGTCTCTGACAGTCCGCCCTTCAGCGTCTGGAATAACATTCACAACAGTTTTGCTTTCATGCGTGTCACATAAAGGTTCATTATGATGTTCATTAACAAGGCTCACTTGAGTTCTGATGGGATACAGCTGATTAGCTAACATTATAATGACAGTCATGAGCCATCGTTATGAAATATCATAATATGTGTGTTTGTGTGTACCTTGGTAATGTGCGTAGTTGTAGTAGTACACAGAGATTCAGAGGTGATTGTCTGAGCAGTCATCAGCACTCCAGGCTCGCCATCACCATTACCATCCAACTGATAACAGATACACAGACGAGATAATGAGTTGTAAATCACTACTAGAATGTCCCCGTTAGATCTGTGATGTTTGATGGTGACATGCACTCTTGCTAGAAAAGAAACACTTTGAAACATTGGCATTAATCAGATTTTATCATTATTTTAAAGCAAAGTGTTTCACACAAACACAAACCGAATCCTCAATGCTAACACACGTAAGGAAAAAATAAATAAAAGCTCCCTGTGTTTGTTAGGTTGGCACCTGTGCAGCTTCATATGTGATGGTCTTGGTTTCCGTATGTACGATGGGCACTTCTTTTGTAGCTATCTCAGTTTTCTGGGCTGCAAACGTGTCTGATATAGTCACCATTTCTGTCTTTACCACAGGTGGCTAGGGAGGGAGGAGAGAGAGAAGTGATGGGGGAGGACGGTTAATATATTACACCTGAGACAGTTAGTGAAAACAAAGACATATGTTTGTATCAATGCACTATGCACTCTATCCATGTCAATGTATTTAGAAATGGATTTTATTTAGCTATCATAAATAAATATAAAAAGCACATGTGTACTAAATGAAACCAAAGTTTTAAATTAATTTTTAATTTGTTGTCACGTACACACTATTATACAAAACAGTGGTTGTAGATGTATAAATGCAACACATGCACATGAACGCAGCACCTTCATGCAAATGCTCCCAAACTTGTGCCAGTCAACAACATGAAACGCAGAGTATGATGTCTACTTAATGCAATGTAAGAGCAACAGCTACAACAGCAGCACCACTGCAGAAATATCTTTGGTGACAATATGCAGCTCAACGTACGACACAGCACAAACATGCAGAAAACATTATCCAATCAAAGAAACAATACTCAAATGACTGGCAAACAAAAAGGGCAACGGAAATGTAAACAACATGCAAAGGTGACATTCAGATGAGCGGATGGCATTTCCAAAGTGGTTGGCAATGATTTCCACAATACTGTTACCATAGTGACAGTGACAAGCCAATTAAACACACAATAGAGAAACATCACTGCCAAACACATGGAATATAAACACACACACACCAAAGGTGAAATATGGCATGCAAAGCAAATAAACACCTAAAAGCATCATGCATTTCCCACTTAGGCCCCATTTACTTCAAAACACTAAATACAACGTAGGAGGCTGTAACAGCAACACACCACACCATGTGGGACATGAGTGGAGCAGACATGTTGATGATGGTATGAAGTATGATGATAGCAGATAACAGAGAAGTTAAAATATATGTAATGATGAAAATCAAAGTAATGACTGAAATGAATCATCTAGGGGATGGTAACTTGACCAACACACCAAAGCACTGGTGGTGAATTGTCTCCTTAAAGGAGTCTTCTGCCACGTTTAATGGAGTTTTATGTGTAGGAGTTTTTGACGACGAGTGTGAGGATGTACATGGGGCTTAAATATTCACGCAAGCGGAAAAGGAAAACCGGCACTGTGAAAGCAGGAAGGAAAAAGGTAGGTGTTTCTACAGTTGGTAGGAAGGATCAAAGCCCAGGGAAGCTCCACAGTCGGCCCAATGAAGACTTTACCTCAGAGCAACAAATAACCTGTGGTCGTAGTTCTGCCTCAACCAGAGGTGATTCTCCGTTCATTTTAGGTTCCTCCTCTTCTTCCTCTGCTGGAGAGGTCAACCCAGTCACAGCCTCCTCATGCTCAGTGAGACCGTTAGGGGCTTCTTCAGGTGTCATCATTGGCTCATCTGTGCTTCCCTCTGTCTCATGCTCACCATCCTTCTCTTCCTCTGTAGTCTTCTCCTCTGCTTTTGTGTCCTCTGTCTTGGACTCCTCTATCTCTTGATGGGTTTCTTCTACAGGTTGGCTGATTTCAGCTGGAAGGGCAGAAGCATCTGGGGCAGAGATCTCCTCATTCACTGGGTTATTCTCCTCTTTCTTCTCCTGCTCTTCTTCCTCTTCGTTCTCCTCTGGTATTTGTGTATGAGAAATGGAGACGGAGACATTTGGGTGGTACTCGGCTTCTTCTTCGCTCTCGCTCTCAGACGAAATGCTCTCCTGCATTGATGCTTTTACTTCCTCCATTACCACTACTTCCTCTTCAAACTCCACTTTCTGTTCTCTTGTTTCCTGCTCTGCAGGTGGCTCAGTCGGACAACTGGTTGTAACTGCGACAGATCCAGGTTTGGTTGCTTTGGTAACTTCTTGGATGACAACTGTTTCTTCGATTTCAACTTCGGCTGTCTATACACATTCACGCGCACACACAAATGTACACATAGTACACAAACACACACAATGAGGTGCACACACATACAGAACAAACGCATGGGGACAAAAACATAACATAATCATTGAACATAAATAAAATAAAAAGTAAACTGCCTTATCTGAAAATAAATTAATATCAAATCAAACTTGAGAATAAAAAGTACATGAATATGCTCAACAGTGGATGTAAAGACAAGTTAAAATGAGCAGAACAAGTAGAAAGACAGACAAATAGTCGAAGAAAGGGTTGCTGTAGTAAGAAAATAAAATGTCATGCTGCAAGTGGAAAAAGAGTGAATGATGGATAAAAGGCATCATGGATGGAAGGTTGAATGGATTAATAGAGGAAAGTTAGGACCACCTTTGCAGGTTCTTTGGTATCAGAGATCGTGTTATCAGCTGGAGATGCTTCCATTTGGGGCACAGTCATCTGCGTGACAGAGAGGTTACCATGACATCACTGTTAACAATTAGCAATATTGTGATGCTTGTTATCACAGCATGAAGAATAAGTTAACTTAGTTATTTCTCTGTTTTTCATGCACATTCATAGATAATACCTATTATATAGATAATAGGTAATGATCATAATGTATGAAGCTCACTGCAGCAGACACTGAAATGGCAGATGGGACAAACAAGGTTAAGGGGGAGAACTGAAAGTGAGAAGACTATCCTGTCCAACACAGGCCCTCATCCTCACTTGCATAAAATGTCAAAAGAAACATCTTTGACTTCATTCATTACATGTTTTGAGTTCACAAAAACAAAGAATTAGGGTCTTGTGGCACATATTAAAGGTTTAAGTAAAAAACGCATAAAGCAAACACATCAAGGGTTCCTATGTGCTTAGCATGATGGAAACTGCTGCTTCAGTTCTTGCTGCTTTTGACATTTTTCACACGTTTTCTTTCTGAAGATGAGGAAAAGTAAAAACTAAAGAATAGAACAGATTGTTATGTTTGCATCAGAACACAACCAGAAAACATCTATTGCATTCACAGTTGTTGGTTGTGTTAATTAAGATTTATCTTGTCCATTATGCCACACACAGACCTGCAGTCCATTAGGAATAAATCCTGACACCGAATAAGGAATATTATGATATCGCTGAAACATTAAGGTGTCAGTTTAATTACATGGTGACTAACATTTGTCAGGGACATTTTGATCCCTTAGATTGGAATGAGAGTAAACTGACTCCTATATGTTGAGTATTAGCAGCAACAGAGACCGTAGCAGTTAGGGAAATAAAATTCCCTTGAAGCATAGTATTAAAAGTAGCAGATGAAATCTACAGCATCTAGTGTTGGTTCTGGGGCACTGCAAGCAGCCGTTGCAGCTGAATAAAAGCCTGTGGCAGAGTGTCTACTAAAAAGTACATAAGCAATTTCCTCTTCAAGGCTCTAAAGCAACACACACAAAAAACAACACAGAAAAGAAGTCTGGGGAAAAAAAATAACAGGACAATATGAGAGAGGACAGAAATACAATACATTTGAGCAGATAAACAGCAATAACAAAACACAATGTGAAACAATAGAAACACATATAGAGGAATTATGGGTCAAACTCAACAAAGGTTGACCATGCTTTTCACCTATGTGAAGATGAGCAGAGAAGAACAGAGTCAAAGTATCAGAAACCAGTAGAAGTAAACGTTGCAGACAGAGCAGAATAAAACTAATGTTCTGTAAAAACTAAAAAGTAAATGAAGCTGACAATGGATGAATAGTTGGTGACAGTCGCAGTTAGGTCAGCATTCCTACAGAATAAGAAAAACCTATCAGGTTAATCAGGTAATGAGTGACCTATAAACAACAGGTCATGAAAAGCGTCACATAAAGACAAACAAGAAAGAAGAGAAAGAAACCTACACCACTTGCAAAAAACTAAAACAAAATCTAAGGAATTATCAAACCAATGTTTAAAGATAATAAGAAGACACTGGATGAAGTGAGACTGAGGAGAGAATATGAGTTTTAGTTTTAAACCAGATCAACAGACACACAATGATAGGTATACCCACAGCATACTAAAACTTTGATTTTATGCAGCACACCATGAAAAAAAAACAAACAAAAAAAATCACTGCAACCCTCCTCTGGCATTTCACCTGCACAATCAGGGAAAGTGATTCAGTTGCTGAGACAGAAACACCCAGACACACGTACCACTTGCTGCTGTTGCTGTTGAATACGTGTCGTTGTAGCGGGAGAGGAGGTGAGACGTTTCTCCCACTGGTTGGGCTGAGGAGAAGAGGGAGGTGGTGCTTCCATAAAGGAGCGTTTAAGCTCGCTAATGCTAGCTTGGTGTTTCAGAACTTCGTCTTGGGTCTTATCATGATCCTAATACGGGAGTGGAGGAGAGGAATAAAGAGGGAAGTGGGGTGAGGGAGATGAGGGAGGGGTAGAGAGTAAATGACATATGTATGGTTTAATGAGGTTGTGGTTGGGACAAGGGTGGGATGACGATTGTGGGGCAGAGGTGGGAGGGGAAAGAAGTTAGAAAGGGGTGGTAGATAAAGGAAAAGGGTGAAAAATGGACAGGAAATAAGAGAAAGAAAGGAAAGGATACAGAAGAAGAGTGAGGGAAAAAGCAATTATTAGAGAAATGAGGAAGGTAGATCAGAGCAAAAAGTAGGTTGAAAGTAAGAATGGCAGCAGAGAACAGAGAGAGTGAAAGGTAATGGGAAGAAAAAGAAAAGAGGAGGGAGGCATGGAACAACAGAAGTGAGAAAAAGGTAAGGAGAAGGGGCTAGGAGAACAGGATGGGGAAGGGGGAGAGGGAGGGGGAAAATTCAGGTCACAGGAACATTAGTCTGTCAATCAGGAGAAAAAGAAGATGGACGCCATGTCTCACTGGAGCCTTGTTTTATGATTCTTGAATAAATTTAAATATTTTGTTCAAGCATGTATGTGTGTATTTGCCTTGGCTGCATTGAAACAGGGCTTCTCCATCTTCTCAATCTATTAGAGGTTTTCCTTCAGTCAGGAACAGCAGGGCAGATAGCAGGGCATGGAGCTGAGAGTGGTGACCACCACTTCCCTAACATGCTATTCTTCTGTTTTCTTCTGTCTCTTCTTCAGTTTGTATTAGATTTGCTTCACTTTGTCATTTGCGGTTATTCATTATAATTGCTCAGTGTGCCTCTCTCTGCATTCCATAATCTATCCTTCTCTTTTCCCAATATTATCTTCCCCTTTCACGTCTTCATGGAACAGCAACATGATTAGAAAGCTGTCCTTTATAATTTTCCTGATCTATTTCACTGGTTATTCTACTCTCTTAAGGGTCTTAACACCTCACCTTGAGTACTCCATGATATTAACACTATTGTACTCATACACAGACCAGCTGACAAAGCATCACTATCAGTCCCATGTTGCCAAAAAAAAAACGTTTTAGTATTAGTTATCACACTACACATCACTGGACACTGGCAGCCAATCACCAGAAAACAGGAAGAGAACTCCCCATATGGGTGAGGAAGGCAGGATTAGTCAGGTTAGACACATCTGCCTGGCAATAATCAAACTCTTCAACCAATCAAGGATTGAAAAAGGACCAAGATAACATGGTCACAAAACAGTATTCAACATGCACAGAGCATGCATAAAAGTCACAGTCACACACTGCTGACTCTATTCACAAAGCAGCCATTGTGAAACCAGTCTGGGAAATTTCCTGGAAGAGCAAGTCTCCTCTGTATTGCTATGTGACAGGATAGTAATCAAATAAATGTTTTGTATTCAGAAATTCATCTTAGTTTTATTTTGGTCTCTATGCTTGGTAAACAATTCGGTCAACACAAACCGCATTTCTGTCCCACATAGAACATAAGCTATATGCATAACTTCCAGTTAATTTTATGTGTGATGTGAAAAACACTGATTACTGCAGCTTTAAATGACATTTGTTTTATGCAATATTCATGACAGCACTACGGTCAAGTTTCCTAGCCCAGCTGTTAAAAATGGTTGCCATGTGAATTACCATTGCAACTTTCTCATATATTATCAACAGTGCAAGGGTTACTTCAGAAACACAAATCTGGAAATAGTTTGAATTGAGCAAACACTTGATACACAAACATCCACATACAAACATGCAAACAGAGCCTGAGAGTGCGAGAGGGCAGCAGTCTTAAACAGTACAAATACAGAGGAAGTTGTAGTTCTGATGGCGTCAGAGTACACAGAAAACATGTAGTTCTTATTTTCAGCCATCAAGTGACACCAGTACCGACCTCCAACATTAAATTACTGTGCCTCACATAAATATTGTCCCCGTGCACTCTCAATGGACTCTGGAAGGCAGACATACAGCAAAAAAAATGAAATGCAGACATTAATTAAAAATGTAAAACATCAACAAATGTAAATGTATATAACTCAATAAATAAAAAAAACTACAAAATAAAACTAAACCTGGAAGAAAAATAACCATCTAAAAATAGATGATTGTTAATCTATTTTATTAAATAAATCATTATTTAAAAACAAACAAAAAAAGAAATAGCAGGACGCATGTTGTGACACAGCCAAATTGTCTGAAACTGTGATGAAGAAAAAAAAATGAAAACATTTTGATATTACTCCGAATATCCATGTTGAGAAAATTCGAAGCATTCAAAACATCACCACACCAACAAACACTGACAAAAACCAAACAAACCTCAATGTGCTTTCAGTGAAACCCAGAAATAATGATGAAAACCACAGATATGAACCAGAAAGCAAAGTGAAACTGTGACACGGTATGCCACAGCAGCACAACTGAAAGTGAAGATTTTGGGTGAAAGTTTCCATTAAGGATCAGTTTTTACGCCCAGGCCCAATCTGCATTCCACAAGTAAAACAGAGTGTGACTGCAGATATATTTATAATTACATTTCATTGGATATAAGTGTAAATATACTTATTATACTTATATACGTTAAAAATTCCAGATTGGGCTGTAGCTGAAAAACTGACTAAATATCCTCATATTAGGGCAACTTCACCCTAAAGAAACCAAAGCAACCAACCAACACACGATCAGAGCAAATGATTGACAGACCAAATACAAATCAAATATAATATAGTGTGAACCTGAGAGAGGCCAAGCTCACTGGCTCCAAGTGACTGTTGATGAGGTAAAGTCAGGGAGAAAGCAAGGACAGCTTAGGTTTGATACGAGTGCTCCACTACACCATAAAAACATTTCAATTTACCATTCACAACATCTTACCACTAATTATTAGCAAATAATATCATTTGTAAAGCATGCTGGTTAAAAGCAGGCCCTACAGACCTGAGTGGGTGTGGCTTCTGCTTTGCCAGGGCACAAGTCCACCTCCTTAACCTTCAATGTTGTAGTCATGGCGGTGGTAATCATGACAAAATGAGGAGGGTAGGGGCACGGAGACAGAAAAAAGTGAAATGGATGATGGAAAAAGGACGGGGAAAAAAAGTTTCCTAGCAACCTGAGTGTTAGGGAGTACTGCTGGTCATGTGACCTTTGCACCAAACCCACAGGAACCTTAATACTAAAGGAGGTTGAGATGGTCAACAAGGGGGGGTGCTACTCAGTGCTCTTGTACAAAAATTTTAAAAATAATTCACAGCCTGTATCAAAACCCATTTTATCATATGATACGAATACATGTTCGCTATGTCTTTTCCTGTATGTACAGCATTCATTTCTGGAAAACAGTGTAACCTGTTAGATGCATTACCGCTGATGAATCTATGATACTGTACTTAGAACAAGGTGCTACAATGTTTTTTTCAGAACTGTCTCTCTGCACAAACAGCTTAATTTAACTAAGAAAATGCCACTTCACAAATACCATTATATCTATTCAAATCTAGCCATGGACAGGGGTATAGGAGAGTCCTCAGGGAAGTGTAACACTGTTTACTCCCAACAATATTCAGCAATAATATACAAATCTAATATACTTTAAGTGCTATAGAGTTAATTAGGGGTTACAGTTTTAATCTGTATGTACAGCTATAACATCTAATCTTTCATTGACACTCTTTATCTGCAATAAAAAGGAAAAATGTAACTGGAAATTTAATAAAAGAAAAAAAAATCGAATCATTCAAGTGCTTTTTATCTTGCATATTACCAATTAATCCAATTATGTCACTTCATTTGATGAGTGTGTAATCTGTGCGAAACACCAAGCAACTGCACAGTGGGGATGTCTTTTAGAGCTTGACAACTAATAATTAAAAAAAATCTGAAACACAACAAATGTCACTGTGTTTTGCCTTAGTAAATTAAATCATGTAACTCTCTCCTCACAGTCTCTGTAAAGAATTTAAATCTCTTAATGTATCTTAATGTTCTCTCTATATTAACAATATAATGATAGTTTCTCTATTTCAACATTGTTTATCAACTCCTGTTCTAATCTTTGTACTGCATTTTAAACAATGCAGTAGGGTTGGGTGCAGGGATTTTCAAAAAGGAAGTGGTAGTGCGGGCGAATGTAGGGAGGTGACACTCACTGACATAGTTTACATATTCACACGGAGAGGAGAGGAGGTCAAAAGAAGAGAACAATGGAAGAAGTTTGGTGGGGGGGTTTGCATATACGAATGTATGGGTTTATGCAGCAGGATCACACATCTCTTGTGTCCAGGTAGCACTTGTGTGAGCGTGGTGTCTTGTGAGAAGAGGTGTGTTTGTTGGTGTGAGAGGAGAAGTTTGCATGTTGAAACCAGAGCTTGAAAGCTCCTCAGGCTGATCATTTGGTGTTTCAGGGTCAAATAGTGGCAAAACTGCCTTTCGCTGGCAGGAGACCGCGTTCTCTAGGTAACACAGAGTCAGGCCGAGGGGTGTGGCTAAAATCAGGGCTAACACCAAAGACTGGCTCGCCGTCAGCATCACAAGCAGTAGGAAGACAACCAACAGGCATGGCAGGAGGAGAGGAGAAGGATTTAGGAGGTAGCGATGTACAGATGAGATGAGGTTGGATGGTGAAAAGGAGAAGGGGGTCAAGACATATGAGAAAAGGGGCAGAGAAGAAAAAGAAGAGCGAGAGGAGAAGGAAGAGACAAATGGAGGACAGGTAAGAGAGGAGATCAAGGGTAAATGTAGATGTGTTGGGTGCCAAAGAACAGCAGCCAAGCTAATGAATTTAGTCGGCACATAGCCAGTACAAAATGTCATGAAATGAGTCCATTTTAATGCCAAACTGTTAAGAATTTGATGTAGTCTGGATGTACTCTGGATGCCCACAACTGTACATTCGGGGACAACAACAGTAAAAATCTTTAATTTCCTTGCTGACATGGATATTTGCTTGGCCAAAGTAGGTGTAAACATGTTCAGTTTCTTTGTTAGTTCTGTAAATATCTTTAAGGACAGGCACCTGTTTCCATTCTTTCCCAATACTGAGAGAAAACACAGAATGAAAGAAAAATATTTAACCACACTCCTCAGCGAGAACCAGCTCTTCCAATTTGGTACTCCAGGCTTTGCTGTGGTTTCAGCTTGGCAGCTCTCCTGTGCTCCCAAAAGCCCTGAAGTGCAAGTCTGGGTGCTTGTTATTGGATAAGAGGCTTGAGGGCTTTGTATTAGCTGTTCAAGATCAGCCAACTGTTGATCAGACATGATAGTAGCATATGAGGGAGGGTTCCATGGTGAAGTGGTTGTGTCATCGTTAGGATCATCATCCTCGGAGATGTCTGAGAGGACATGGTCAAGCTCAGAGATAGAGTCGAGGGAAGGGGGGATGGAGGAAAGCGAGGATGATGAGGAAAAGGAGAGAGGAAACATGAAGATTGACTGATGGATGATTGAAAGAGAAAATCACACAAAGGGTCCGAGATGGTGGGGAAAAAAGGAGCAGACAAACACACACACAACCAAAGTGTATCGTCAAGCAGTGAAGAAGTAAATTAAGTTAAACATAAAATCACAACATCCAGTGCAATGTGGATTAAAATAATATTTTCATTTTCATGAAATAATGGCAAAAATGACAGCATGCAAGAGGTGAAGGAGAGAAGCAAAAAAAGAGAAGCGTGTGAAGAAAAAAGAGAGGGAAAGAGACATAACATTAGTCAGTGAACAACACACCACAACAGGTTAAAAGTGAAGACAGCAGGATAGAGCATAGTGCAGAGTAAAGTAGTGTGCAGAAACAGTGTCAACAAGCTTACAACAGAGGTCAGTGCCACAGTGCTGGGGTGTGAGCAAGGACTAGTGGGAGAAACGGGAAGTTCGGAGAGGAACAGGAGAGGTGGAACAGGAGACATGCACCACAAATAGTAATATAGGAATCTATTCCTGAACTAGGCACAGACTGACTTTGCTGAGCAGTGGACTTGGATCCTTACTGCAGTGAAGATACCCAAGTCAGTGTCATGTTGAATCGTGCACATCTGCCTGGAACCTAAAATTACTGCTCTACTTAAGGCGAGATGCAGCTGTAAATGCTAAAATCCATAGTAAGTACAATAAAATCCATAGAAATAAGTATAATCACTTTCAGTATGGAATGACTACATTCTCTTTCCCTCTATCTGTTTATTTACCACTATAACACATACACATACTATATAAAGGGAATAAAAGATCAGGTGTGGTGGTTGTTGTCTTCTGTTCTATGCTTTAGTCCTTCTAGCTGAGGAAAAGAAGTATCTAAAAGATCCTGTGAAAAGAGAAATAAATTGTCTATGCCTACAGTTCAGCAGACATGTATAAAAAGCATCACAGATCCCCTAGTAACAGGACAAGTACCACAGCCTTTTATTTCAGTTCTGGTACCACTTCTTGTTTAACCACTGCCTATACTTTGAGTATTAAATTTGTGAATCATTGGCTCTTCCATTTGATTTTTTTAAAACCCAGATTTAAGTACCAACACCGTATGGTGGTCCTGCAAATGATCCTGGACTAGCCCCACAGTAACTTTTCTGTAGGGTACCAATCATACTGTTTGTAGCTACAGTATACCATGATGGTATTGATATAATCAATATGATCTTGAGTGTTACACATGCTTAAAATTAATACATAGACAACGTTTGATGTTGAGTCAATGTGTCAGCTGGATGTGTACTGATCACCCACAAAAACACCTAAATACAAAAAATACATGAACAGTTCATGTGGAACAATATAGAATCACAACAATAATTTAACAACAATACATTAACAAACAAAAGACATTTACTTTCCGTCCCGTTTTCCTGTACACATAAATGTATCCACGAATGACGAACACACAAACACACCTTAGAGTCAGACTGGAATTCCAGACGGAGCTCACGTCCATTCTCTGCTGCGTCCCTGCCAGCCTCTGTTATGTTGATGACTGGTGCTAAGGTAAAGAGAAAAGAGACAAACAAACTACATTGATACAATCATAACACACATAAAAAGTTAAGAATGGAACACTGTCAGCTTTGGCTGGAACTATCAAAGTATTTTCAAGGTCAAAGGTAGATGGCAGGGGACACAATCTAAAAGTTAAATCCATATGGTGTATTATTGCATTCCTTTATGCAGCAACCAGGATGTTGCTTTGCAGTGGAACAATGTGTCCAGCAGGGGGCAGTGTACGATAGAGGAATAATCTGACACAAATGAAAACAATAGTGCACAGCTGCATGAAGTGGGATCTGTTAGCCAAATCTGGAAAACCGAAAAAGAAAAGGATGTACAGTATACTGTTTCCAAAGACAATAACATATGTATGTGATGTTTGGCTCATTTGAAAATATTCAAATCTGTAGGAATATGATTATGTTCGTTTTAGTTACATTTCTATGAGATCACTGTGCAGTTCTGAGTCAGGAGTCATTGTGTGCTTGTTCATTTGTAAATGTATAGAATTTTATGTTCCATGTTGCTGTTTTTCATTTTGTTCTCTGTCATGTGACTGACCTGGGTATGACTGTTTATACTGCACTCTACTGTAGTCATAACTTTTTCAGTTGTGAGGGCCTCTTTATTTTACACACACTACACATTCTTTCTCTTCATCTCTTTTCTTTCTCCTTCTCTCTCTCTCTCTGTGTGACAGGAAACATATGCTGCAGCTATTTCCTGTATCTGGTCAGACACTGAGTATTATACACACACACACACACACACACACACACACACACACACACACAC
>JAUBNQ010000016.1:7680191-7728083 GCA_032353495.1 Ctenopoma kingsleyae
TTAATCATTTTTATACAAATATTTTTGGGTTGTGAAACAAATCATCTGAGTTTCCATTATTTCTTATGGGGAAATTCGCTTTGATATACAGTACTTTGTTTTGGATTACGAGCACGTTTGCAGAACAAATTATGCTCACAATCCAAGGTTCCATTGTAATTTGTGACCGTTTTGGTTATGTCTTTTCTTTTGGTAAACTTCTTTTTGATAAACGACTCCGCCAAAGTTTGTTGCTGTCGTTGTTTTATTTTATTTTTTTTGCCGTCACCGCTACCAGGGATTTGACAGACCTCCGAAGCTTTTCATATTCCTCGTATTGAGTCCGGTGGTTGGTCCGGAGATGGTGAAACAGGTTTGCTGTGGCGGCGTCTTTCACTGCAACCGCTTTTCCACATAAAGGACAGATTGGGCTGGTTTGGCTGACGTCATCACTCTTAAACCAAACTCCAGGCGAGAGACGAAGACCCACGTCTTGTCACCAGCCCTGTCACCAGGAAGACGACGACTGCGAAGCTGTTAGCTTGTTCCTCTGGCTCTGTTTCTTCCGACATAGCTCAGTGTCAATGTGGAGCAGACAGGCTCACTAGTAAACCTGAGTAGCACAGCGTTATCAATTTTTAAAAACTGTTTATTGCCAAGTGTGATCGATAATGCCTGCTGCCTCATCGTCAAAATAAGAATTTCAATAGTATTGAAAATCATATATATCGCACACCTCTATTCCTCAAGTATGCAAGTCCTGAAACCTAATGCACTTCTACCATGTGTCACTAAAATCCTGCTGAAACCAATTTTAATGAATTTCTTAGAAAAAGCATTAAGACCATGTGACATTAAGACTTTCCTTTGCAACCTCTATTAAAAGTGAGTCAGAAAATGTTTAGTCAAGGCACTACAACCAATACACTCAGTCTTAAGTTATTACATTGGAATAAATTGGATAGCATAAGTTAATAAATAGGGCCGATGGATGATGGAAGAATGGACAGAGAGTTGAAGTAGAAACTGGTGTATGGCATTGTGTGTGTTGGAGGCCTGCTGGGAAAAACAGAAAATTTAATCTCTGGAATGCATTGTGCATCTCTCCCTCTCTCGTGTGCGGAGGGAGGGATAGATGGATAGATATGTGTGTGAGCACTTTAGGACAATAGCAGTTAGTTGCAGTATCAGCGTTATCTGTTTAGAGACAAAGCGGCTACTGTTCAAAGGACCGTAGACACTCACAGGCACGCTGTGGGGCGTTGGCATACAGTAGATGAGGACGCAGGTTTGCCACAGAAAAGATGGCAGTTAAAATTCCTAGACTAAATGGGAAGATCCGTATGTGAAAAATGCTCAGTATTCTGATGAGGAACCAATCAGCCGGACACTTAACTGTAAACAGTTCCAGTGGACCTGCACGGTGGTTATTCTGGGCAGCTTCCCACTGGATTGAGTGTGGGAATGTGAGCAGGGGTACTGCTACAAATGTGCATACTACTTGGGAAACAAGTTTTTGGCTATAAATTATGGCTATAACAACAGAAAATACATGTCAATGGACAATTTTGTAACAAAACAACAATAGAGAGAAATTTCAAGTCAAAATATTCTTCTCCAACACTAAATTACTCATTTCTGGTAAACTTCTCACTTTCTTCTTCAGGGACCTTAAAAACCACATATGTTTCTTGGAAGAATAATGTATTATTTTAAGAGACTACTCAGAAAAATGCCTGATAACAACAACAAGAACAACGTCAGGATCATGTGATGCTGTGAGTTTCTGCATGCATGTTTGAGGATGTGTAGAGCGCGGAGGACACGTGTTTGCTTGAGTAGCAGATGCAGAAAACTAATCTGGTGGGACCCTAATAATCTGCTGGGTTTGTGTGTGTGTGTGTGTGTGTTGTGTCACCAGACAGGCCCCTGCAGCGTGGTCTGCTTTGCTCCACATTTATCCCTCTAAGCCACACCCAGCAGGTGCTTCTGCCATAACCGCACTTCGAGTCAGAAAGTTAAATACCCCCACACTCATTCACACACACACACACACACACACACACACACACACACACACACACACATCATCTGATCCTATTAGCAATTACATTACTGACATACTGGCACGTGTGGCCTACATAACTGGCAAAAGCACATAAGACGAACAAGTTGTCATTCCTCTCCGTCGTTTGGTATTGTATCTTGCACATTTCCAAGACAACAAAGCAAGCATTCTGTAAACACACTGGTTTGATCTCATCAACACAACTAACCTCAACTGACCTGAGAACTTTTTACATTTATAAAAGTGTCTGTCTGTTGAGTTTTGTCTGTCTTACCTCCACCTCACAGGTGAAGTCAGTCCCATCCAGAAGGGCAACATGACACACCACAAGCTTCATTTTGGTCTTTCTTGCCAGGCGTAGAGGAGACAGGAAAATGGACGTCTGGCCTTCTCCTGCTCCTTCCCCTTCAGATTCCACCTCTCCCTCCTTCTCCTCCTTGTGCTCCTCCGCTTCTTCGCCCTCTGTTGTCTCCTTGGTCTCTTCAGGACTTATCTCAACAGTCTTTTCTACCTTCTCTTCCTTGGCAGGCTGGGTTGGCAAAGTGCGAGCAAAAACAAGACAAAATGTCAGATTACAGATGCACACAGATTTCTCCGACTTTAGTCAATAAAGATTTTTTTGCAGAATGACGAAAATCACCTAGACTGACTACAAAGTATAATAGGGAACACAGTTTACCATCTATCACTCCTTTTGTACGTCCCCTTCTAGTTTCAATTTGTGCTTAGAATCTGCAGGCGTTTCTTTTGGCCTGATTACTAAAATGCTGATGTCACTGGGTGGGCCTGGGTGGCTTAATGTGATCACTGGATGGAACAGTTTATGTGTGTGCATGTGCATGCATGTGAGGGAGAATGGCTTTCTCTGTGTGTGTGTGTGTGTGTGTGTGTGTGTCTTTCTCTCTTGGCTGAGCAGCAGTTTCACTCAGTTTGTGTACTGCTGTGAATTGTCAAAGTAGCTTTACACTGTTTGTCCACTGTGAAGTAAAGAGATATCTAACATTTGATCAATATCTCATCCCTGGATTTCTTTGTTTGATGTGAAAATTTGCAACTTCTTGAAGTGAATGTCCACCAAAATATGTGACTGCCTGGCATAATAAGACATTTGTTTTAAGCAAAATACTTTTCACAAGTGTACCGTTGGGAACAAAAACAAGTTTGGTGGCAACAAAGCATTAATATTGATGTGATGTAAAATCAACAAGACATGTACTGTGCAGTTGTCAAAGTAGTGAATGGCTACAAGGAAATGTGCTACTGGGATAAAAGGAAACAAGAAGTCGTTTGCAATTAAGTGGCTAATATGAAATTCAGATTAAGGGCAGGAGACAAAAAGCAGAATGTACAAGATGGAAAATGCTTACTGTCTTATGAAAGACAGCTCTCTGCTAGCTCAAAAAGAAAAATTAGCTCTAAGGTCAGAGGGATCTGGTCACAGCTGTGGATTTTTACCCTGATACTGGAGGAATAAACATGAATTTTAAGGTAAGACAGCTTAACACTCTCACACTGTTACTATATGTCTAAGGCTGTTTAATGAAGAATGCTACTGCTAGGTAGCAGCAGACAGATTTTGATAAAACACCAAACATTATAGCGTTGTTAAGTTTTTATATATATATATATATATATATATATATATAAAAACAACTTAGAGTTGCATTTTTGTGATGGTGTATCAACTGAATAACACTGATCAAGTTTGTTAGGAGTGAAGATCATGCATTCACTGCAGTTATGAGTTAGTTTAATGCTAACATTAACTGTGTGTGGTGGTGTCTGGAGCACTGGTTTGTCTTTGTCTACCAGTAGAGCTAACTTTGTGTCCACACTTGTTAAACATTATTACCACTGTTAGCATAAGTTGTTTCACTATGACTAGCTATCGTTAGCTGCCAGAGATGTATTTAAAGCCTGTAGTCCTTCTCAGTGTCGATGTCATAGTTGTTTACTTAATGTTGAATAACCACTCTCAATGATTCCATGACAATGTGAAAACTTGTCTACTTTATTTGCCAAAATGAGCGCTTCTGGGGTGTGGAGAATAATTATAGAAGCGTACCTCAGTGTCAGCACTGGTGTTAGAATGAGATTCTGCTTCTTTTTCCTGCACTTGCTCTGACTCCACTGCCTCCTTCTCTTCTACTTCCTCTGCGTGACCATTCACTTCTGGGGCAGGCTCTTCCTCTTCCTGTGTCACCTTGTTGATGGCTTCCTCTGTCGGTGGGACCTCCTTGGTTGGGGAGGTCTTCATGGGACGGGGGAAAAAAATTAAAATTAAAAAGCCAATCTGCATTTTTATTTATTTATTGCCAATTGTGATTGTGACAAAACAAAAGTCTACTATATAGTTTAACATTTTCTATTATGTTCTGACAATATAATAATTGTGAATTTACCGCACCTGGCTTTGAGACTTCTGCTTCTTAAGCCATGTTGGAAGGTATCGAGATATTCCTTTTCCCTCTTTCGCCTCTTTTGCCTTCTCCTTTTCTTTTTCTATCTCCTCTCCCTCCGTGTTTGCTACTTCCTGGGTTTTTTCAGTTTCTTTCTCTGATTGGTCTGGCTGAGCAGCTGACTCCTCTGCTTTCTCCTTCACCTCTGTCTCCGAGCCTGCTTCTGTAGTCATGGTGACACGTCAACCTGCAGAATGAGAGAGTGATGGAAATGTTTTAGATTACATCCAAACAAATTTTTTTATTATAAATATGAGTTATTTCCTAGGATACATTTTGCTTTTGTCTCATTTGATCATCAACTTAAAGGATATGCTAGTACATGCTCGTATGTATGACACTCTTATTAAATCAGAAATTATACTCTTATTTGTTTCTTGAATAATGATACTATTTTGTTTTGGGTGCTGGTCACAAAGAGCTGGAAATAAATCTGCCTGCCCCACTGACTTTGGCACCAGTATACATTTTTCATGACATTTGAACTATCTTTTATAAATGAGCCACATGGTTGCATGGTTTCTGACTTTGAGTACAGCCAAGGCTCTCTTTACAATCACAGTAAAACAGAATAGTAAACCTATTGGGTACTTGTCAAGTAGGGAATAAAATACCAAAACTAAATATGTTATGATTATTAAATTAGCAGAGTCTGGCCCTTCCACTTAGCACATGAGCTCATAGCTGTTTGAAACATTAGCTTGTGGGCTGGCCTGTTTCTTTCACACAAACACACAAAGCGTTTAGGATGTCATTATGTCATATAGAAAGTTTCATCTGGGTCAACAGCTCAACAGCTGGTTACAAGCAGCCACACACATTTGTGCACGCACGCGCACATGCGCACGCACACGCACGCACACAGAAAAAAGGGCAAATTACTGAATTCTTCATATCTGAGTCACTGGTTTCACCCTGCAGCTGAGGTCAATACACACATGCACACACAAACTCTTCAACCCAAATATCTTTGGCAGTGCTGTCCACACACACCCAATCAACGCAACACAGCATGACACTAATTTGTTGATAACCCTAGATGACCATAGAGTGTTTACCTGCACGCACAACCTGTTTTGGTCTGGTTGTCTGTGTTTATAAACAGGCAGGTCCAGTGAGAGTTAGACATGATTCATAAACTTATGTTGTATAATCAACTGTTCTTTCAGTTGTATTGAAAGTCCTCCCAATCTTTTTTATCTCCATCCACCACACTATGTGTCTTTAGTCTCCTAAAGTGCTGTGAAAAAGAATTTGCCCCAGAATCGTTTTGCATATTTGTCACACTTAAATTATTCAGAAACTACTTTTAATATTAAACAAAGATAACCCGACTAAATACAAAATGCAGTTTTAAATAATGATTTCATTCATTAGGGGAAAAAAGCTGTCCAAACCTGCATGACACTAGGGCTGGGCGATATGGCCTAAAAATATTGCGATATTTTTAAGCTATATCGCGATACACGATATATATTGCAGGGGCGGGGTGGGGGGTTGACTCGATTGAAAAGCCGATCTCTATTGTGGCGATTCAAACGCTGGTGTCTTATACAGAGATCGTCTCAAACTTACTTTAAAGGCCACCATCATTTGCAATTGCCAGCAACTCTTGCCGCACAGATGTACTCAATGCACCAGGCATGTTTACAAATGGAGTGCAGATGGCAGACTCAGCCAGTCTTTTGTTTTGAAAAACCGGAAGATTCCGGTCTGCGCTATGTTTGTAAAGATGCCTGTGATTGTTTCAAAATAAAGAACTGTCGTGTGAAAATGGAAATAAAATAATGATTTTCTTTCTCTGAAGCCCGGTACCAAATGACCCACGGACCAGTTCCGGTGGTTGGGGACCTCTGCTCTAGAGGTTTTGCTTGGACTTTCACGCCTCTCTCAGCGAGTTCGCTTCCCTCCGCTGTAATTCCAGAACAAAACAAGCATTTCCTTTTCTGGATGGGCGGGGGAGTGAGCTGTCGGCTTAAAGAGGTATAAAAGGCGCATGTGCTAGGAGTTTTCTGGATGGGTGGGGGAGTGAGCTGACTGCTGTGAGAGGGCATAGAAGCGAAACTCGAAGAGAAGTACATGCTGTCTATTTATCGTTAGAATCTATACTAGATAGTCACGATATAGTCATTTACTATATTGCACGTGAAACAAGTCGAGTATATTCGATATATCGCCCACCCCTACCTGACACTATGTGAAAAAGTAAATGACATGTTGACTCAAGAAATCACTAAAAATAGAAGCTGTCTGACAAATTGAAGCACACTAAAACATCTCAAAAGCAACACATCATGCCACAATCTAAAGAAATTTAAGAGCAGATGAGAAACAAAGTAACTGACATGTATCGGACTGGAAAATGTTACAAAACCATTTCTAAGGCTTTGTGACTCCAGTGAGCCTCACCTAGAAATGGAGAGTCCAAAAGCACAACAACAACTCATCCAAGAGGTCATAAAAGAACCCAGAACAACATGTAAAGAACTGCAGGTCCCACCTGTTTCAATTAAGCTCAGAGTTCACGATTCAACAATAAGAGAGAGAGAATTTCAAGGTGAAAGCCACAAAGAACACAAAGGCTAATCTTCCATTTGTCAAAAAACATCTTGATTATCCCCAAGATTTTTGGAAATATTCTGTAGACTTATGAGACAAAAGTTTAACTTTCTTTAAGGAGTGCATCCTCTTACATCTGGAGAAAAACTAACACAGCATTTCTTAAAAATAACATAGCAACACTCAAACATGGTGGTGGTAGTGTAATAGCTTGGGGCTGCTTTGCAGCTTCAGGACCTGGCCAACTTGCCACAATTGCTGGAACCATGAATTGTGTGCTCTAAAATACTGATGGAGTTGCAAAACAAAAGTCAGGAATGGGGCATATACTTTTTCACAGCACTGTACCTCTGATGCTATTATGCGCAGTCTGCATTTTAGGTGAAGGAGTCCCAGCACACTAGCCAGTGAGAGACGGGAGTACTACACTACCACTGCCTCTTCTTTTAAATTCACTGGTTATGGCACCTTGTTAAAACAATTTACAATTACTGTGTGCTCCAAATTCCAGTCTGTGAAATTGTGCATCTGCCTTTTACATTCTGTCCATCTCACCACTTTTATCATTCTCTCTATGGTGCCACCTTCAATAAGAGATGACATGCACACAAACACACATCCACAGTGCAGCAGAAATGTACAGGGAGGGGGTCGGAGTAAAAATAGAACAGGTCCCCTTACGCATGATTGGCTAATGAGGGAGGGAGGGGAGGAGGAGTGATGCCTGGAGAGAGGTGTGTATGTAGGTGTGTGCAAATGTTACAGAGGCTACATGAACTGTGTGGATAACGAGAACCAAAAACAAACAGGATAGAACTGGTGTTAATCTAAGTCCACAAAAAACTGAAACCACCAACATGTCTCTATCCAGACTTCTCTGTCCCGTGTGTGGCAGGTAACAAAAAGCTTTTAGGCATAATTTTCACCACTGAGAATTTGTCAAACAAGAGTACTTTCAATTTATACTTTAGGTAGGATTTAGAGGACCTACTTTAATACCTTTATTTGAATAGAAAAATTAAAGGGTACATCTTCTTGTAGTTGAGTATTTTTTTGGGTACTTGCACTTTTACTTGAGCACTGTAAGTTTCTGTGCACCAGACAAGCATGATGATATAAAGATTTAGATAGACAGAATTTGTGAAATCTTCATGACATGCTCAAGCTGCTATTTTAAACCAGATATGAGGCACTGGATTTGGTGTGTTCTTAGTGCCTTAAAGTCATCAAAACAGCTCTCCTATTAGTGCACCTCCCACTCTTCTGAGACAGTGTGTTTTTCACCGGACTAGCTCACAGTGTGTGTGTGTGTGTGAGACAGAGAGAGAGAGAGTTGGCATCAGAGGGCAGCTTTTTGCAAGATGTTCGTCACGGTCACTTATGCCTGTTTTAAACTGGCCCTCTTGCTCTACAACTCTTTAACAACTCTCACAACTTTCTAACCCACCTCTACTCATCTTTTCTTTCTCCCATCTCTTTATGTCTTCCTCTCTTTTTCACTAAACCCCATCCTCTTCTCTCTCAATCCCTTTCTTCTGGGCCCCCTTTCAATCCCCTCCAATTGCCCACTCGCATTATCTCCCCCTGAAATCCCTCCTCTTTCTCTCTTCTTCCCACAGTCCATGTAAACAATAGCCCTGACATTATTACAGCCTCTCTTCAGATAGACACATATACACACACCAAACAGTTTATGGCAGAAATACCATGTGTATGTCAGTGACCATCAAGTACCAAACATCATAGCAGTTTCCTATAAATGGGATTAAACGTGCTTTAGGCAGACCTGAATAATCGGGCTGAATGTTCATTACATGCTCTGTGTTTTGTTGTTCCCCTAACAGTATCTCCTCATGCACAATTTGTCCTAAGCCAGTACGATACATTTGAAGTGTTGTGATACATTTTATCAAACATATTTCACAGCCAATTAGTTGTGTTTAAATATCCAAGTTGACCAACAGATAAAAGCCTGCAGATTCATGATAAACACAAAACATATCATCTCGCCAGTTAAAATAGGCAATTGTGTATGTTCTCCTAATTCAGTTCCACATAACTCAAATTAAATCACCATCTATAAGCTTACATGTGTCCACTTGCTACTGAAAGCAGCTTATCAGAATTTCTTTTAGTTGTAGTATATTATTCTCCTTTGCTTCAGTCAACTCATCCACTTAATATAGTCTGAATTAATTCATGAAAGCCTCCCACATGACTTTAGACCATTTAAGCTTTTACTGCTTTACTCCTTAAGACAGTAAATCTGTCCAATCTAAACCAATTACACATTACACCTGTTCTTTTTATTTGTTTAAAATAAATGATTTCATGAATGGTTAGATGAACTAATGGATACTAATAACTAACAGCCTTACCCTCACTTTCTGTTCCTCTGTTTTCTTCTATTACTCCTTTCTTTCTTTTCTCCCCTTCCCTTTGCTTCGTCTCACCTCCTGTTTTCTTTATCTTCTTTTTTGCTCTTTAATATCCCTTTATTTCTGCTAGCATCACTCTGTCTTTCTTTCCTTGACTTTCGATTCCACCTCCTGGAAAATTCCTACCCTACAAACTGTCATTGCCAAACTGTCTCCTCCATCCTCTCCTCACTCTCAGAGCTCTGTCTCTGCTTCCCCCGAGACACTCAGAGAAACGAGGGCAGAAAACTAGAGAGAACATGGGAGCCTGGAGGGGGTGGAGATAGCAAAGATGACTGTGTGAGAGAGAAGAGCACTGTTGGATTACTAATGTACACCAGCATAACATTTACACTTCCTGCACATTTTTTGCTCCAAGGTGAGCTTCTAAGGGAATCGCCCCTTTATTAAAATTTTATTTTCACATTCTTTTACTTCTGTCATTCAGAATATGTATGTAAATGAAGCATATTCCTTTTTTTTTTCCAGGACATAAAACTTTAAACATCATTACTGGAACACATGGCTCTTGTTTTCTCATCAAAATCCCTCAGAGAACCTCTCTAATAAGTCAAGTCATTACTTCATGTCCTTGGACTGCATTTTACATCCTACAGGAAAGAAAATGAAAGAGATGTACGGAGACATAAAAATCTTGTCAACAACACCAAGGAAGATTACACCCACCAGATCTTTATATTTGCCGTTTTTATCCCTCACCGTGACAAACACCAGGTCGCAGTCACATAAGTCAAACAAACTCACAATTGATGGCCCCTTCACTTGCAACTTTATTGCTGTCTGTCTGGATTTTAGGGTTAGTTGTCATAGCAATAACTACTTCCTGACCTGGCCTGTGGCAGAGATAAAATTTTATGAGAGAGAGACACAAAAGTGAGTGCAAGAGTAAAAAAATAAAAGAGGAGACGTTAATTTACTGACATCACATCTATTTTTATTCACTATCTGATAAAGCAGTTTTGACAACTCTATCTAATATAAAAACATATACATCCTCTCCCACCTCACTCCATGGGGCAGAGTGGGGGCAAAGAAGAGGGAAACAGGTTTCCATGGCAACAACAAATCCCCATGGAGACAAGAGATTACCGCAGCGAAAATACAGATTAGTGGACAAGCATAGAAGTGACAATAGAGATTATAACCATGTCTAAACCCATTTCAAACCACATTAGATTTACAGCAGATATTATATGGTGGCCTACAGGAACTGCAACAGCTACTTTTTATTCTCCTTCTCCTCACAGGACAACACCTCACAGAAAAAGAACTTAAAATTTCCATTAAATAATTGCAAACTCTCCACTCTAAATCAATGTGGGCAAACCAAAAAAATTCTGTTAGCTGAGCTAGTAGCAGTTAAAATGTCATTGGTTCAACACTGTGTCAAGCTACTACAATATTGCAACACGTAGAGCTATGGTATGACCAAAATTATATATCACACATTTTTCAAAATTATGACGGTTTCACAATGTTCAACTGTATTTTCCACATGCATGAGTTGTTGTTTAACATATTATCCACTGATTGAGAGAAAAGCGCCAGATCACAACAGAAGTCATTTCAGGTTAGCTTTCCTATAGAACAGGTCTAGACGACATGTCACTTCTGTGTCTACATGATCGTGCATTTACAGTTCTCCACTACTCTCTGTATCGTGCACAGCGGGATCCTCTGTATCCGCTCCGATGTGCGTACACAGACACGTGCGCACACACACAGGTGAGCACGCTCTCACCAGAGGACAGAGAGCACGCGTCAGAAAATATGTTGCATCAATCACCTGAAAAGCAACAAGAATATCTGTGTCCAGGGTGGTGTACAAAATCTGTTAATTTGTCATTAAATCAACAACGCTGTAAACCTAAGAGAAGCACTAGCAAACGCGTCTACAAGTGACGTCTGACTGGAAAAAGTGGAGCTTTTTCAGTTTTACCTGAGGAGCAGCAAATTGCTCATGTTGCCACCTCTTGTGACAACTTTAGCTCGTCAGCGTTTGCAGTAAATAGTTGTTTCATCCACGTCTGACCTTTTAAAACCAAAGTATCTCCAGACAACAGGAAAGCAAAAGTCCTTCTGTGTCATCATGAACAACTTCACCGTCTGCTACAGCTTCTCTGTTCATTTTCACCACTTAATACCTCCATTAACGCAGGTACTCTGTTACATGTGTGTTTAGCGGTGCAGCAGTGAAAAAAGTCCCCCTTAAACAGTTTCCTGCTGCGCTATGCTCCGAACATTGTTTAAGCTATTTAAACCGGTTTTGCGGTATAACAAAAATCCATATCATAAAAAGGTATTATGTTGTAACGTTCTAAATTCTATTCAATGTACAGACACTTCTTATTCATGAAACCAGCTGGTTTCTGCCTCATGTCTCTCCCTCTCACACACACACACAGGTACACACATACTGTATTGATATCATATCTCAGTCTCTCCCAACAAACGCACACAATCAGAACTAGCAGAGCTTCCATTTCACTTAAGCAAAGTAATGCTGAATAAATATAGGTGGACTCCTGATGTTTGAATGTTATAAAATATCTGCCAGTACAAGGTTGGATCACTGTTTTCCTTTCAGAACTAAGCAATACATTGTACAGTCCCATTATCCACTTACAATTAAGACACTACACAATTGAGGCAGAGTGTATCTGTGTGTACAGCTGAGTAATTTAATGTTGTAATATCAATTATGGTGCTAAATGAAAAGTTAATGTTCAGTACAACTTATTCTAAGATAGTACAAGATTGTTAGTACAAGACATTAAAGCAATGATGTGACAAATTTCACAGATAAAACACATATTTCAGCTTCATGTTGGCACCAGAAGAACAGTCAGGGAATCACAGAAGTTAGTTTGATGTCTGGAAACCATAACTATTTGTACAAAATGTTAAGCCAATCCATTAAGTAGATATTAAGACAATTAATAGAATAACATTTGGGTGGTACATTATGTGGGTACATTAAGTGGATTAAGAAGCAGTTGCAGTATTTCTATTCAGAGGCAGTGTTTGATACATAGACAGTTTCTGACAGCTGGTGTAAACAGAATGCAACAGGTTTAAAAAATGAATTGGCATTTATACAGCTGAGACTAATAAATTGAAAATCCAATCCTGCAGATCACACTTATACATCCCAAAAGTTGATGCAACAAGCTAAAAGCCTTTCAAACTATTCCACCACATTCCAACAGCTGACACATACTGAGCCCCGGTTTGGTTGTGAAATAACCACACACAGAATGCTAAATCCTAATCTGTGCTGTTCTCTTGTATGATCTGTTCATCTGTCACGCAACAAAACGGATACAAACAGACACACAGAAATGTGTGCACAGAAGCACACATACATAAACATATTCTAAAACATACAGTATATATGCAGACATATTCACAGAATCACATATGAATACGGCAACTGTGTGTTTGTGTTCACACACACACACACACACACACACAGTGCTAGTGTAAAAATTGTGAACATGTCTCTCTCTTTACCATGCACTCTGACCCTAAAACTGAGGATTACACGAGGGATAATCCAAGTGTATGTTTGTGTGTCTGTTTATCCATTCATTCCTTCATCTTACTCTCTTTCTCTGTACTTTCCAGTCTCTACCTGATATCAACCTTTCACTGCACTCAAAACACAAACATTGACATGAATGTTCTCTAATGGCTCTTCGCTGCCTTTGGTTTGAGCCTGGAAAATGAATGGTCAATGGCATCTTAAAAGTAATGCTTACATGACCAATACTGTCATTATTTCTGTTACTCTGTTATTACTGTCAGCTCACACCCGCTGCTGTCTGCTCTAAAACTCTATTCATCAACAAAACCAGGACCCTCCGTTCTCTGCTCGGCTAAATGAATAAGATGTGGTACTATTGTGTTGTCCTGCAATTATATGTCTACAATTGATGATTTTTATTACTGCTTAACTTGTTTCTTGTCATTGACTTAATGTGAGAAAATAAGAGAAAAACATTTACCAAATGATGATACTTTGTAAATTTCTTGCTTGTATTATTTGGTTATTAGTTTTGATGTTTATTGACAATATTCCATTATTCTCTCTCCTACTTCCTTTTTTTCCCCCCTTTAATTTCAGTTTGTTTCATTGGGATAGCATGTAAAACACACATCATGAAAATGACATTTTCCTATACCAACAAACAAAAAAAATAAACAATAAAGATCAAAGTTAAAAAATAAATCAAAGTACAATATATTTTTATGTCTCTTTCTGTGTGCATCTAAGAATAATATAATATAATATAATTTGCATTTTGAAACTCCGGCACCATGCTCAGTGTGAGGAGACGTGTGTAATGTGCACATTAGCTGTGTATTTATACCCGAGTTATAAAACTGGCCTTTCCAAATCTTCTTGCCTCCAAGGGTCTGAGTGACCTGCATGACTGGTAGTCATCCAGGAAATTACAGAACCATCTCTGTTGTTTCATTCCTCCCTGGATCCAGATGCAACATTGAGGCAATAATATCTGGACAGAGTGTCTGCATTTTATTCTTTCGGCTGTAGCAGAGAAACAGCAAATCAGTGCCTAAAGCTCTTTGTTGTGTTCACATGTTGACCATTTCCTCCACCTCAGATCCTAATGAGGCAGGATAGTATGCCTCCAGTTCAATAGCCTGGTTCAATTGACTTGGGCCTGGACTTTCAGCAAGAAAGAGAGATTTGGCCACAGTAGTGCGTAGTTCACTCACACGCTTGGCTGTTGTAGATCAAAAAACATCAAAGAAGTTGAAGGTTGGCTACGATGCGCAGGTGGCGTACACATCATGCACATGATGTTTGCATTACACCCCAGCCTGCGTGAAGCGCACAGAGACATGTTAACTTTGTTTACTACCACAGGCAGTCAGGAAGGAATGAAACAGAACTACGATTGTTAACTGCTTAACTCCCCTATTCAGCGATTAAAGCAGTCAGGCGCAAGGCTCCTGTCTGAGTGAGTGTGTGTGGGTGTGTGTGCACGTGAGACAATGAGTGAAAGCTTGGGTGGGTCATACGAGTGCACATGAGGAGGGGAGATACAGTTTATTGTGTGTGTGTGTGGGGGGGGGGATGAAAAAGGTGGAAAAGAGAACAATAAAGCAGGCAGTAAACGGGAGGAGAGAAAAAGTGAGTGAGTGAAAGGAAAAGAAAGACAGTGAAACCGCACAGCTCGACACAGTCTCTCCCGAGTAGCAGTGGGTGTGGTGTTACTATGGCTACGCACATCCCATAGAGGGTGGCAACAACAGGTGCTTTGGCAAAACAAATGACTTCATGGGCATCAGAGCTCATTATTACAGCGGCTTTGTGTGGCAAGTTGATGAAGCCGAGTGAAAAACATCCTACTCCTCTGGCACGGCACTGAAAGTCGACATTCGGGTCATCAACTATTGATGAGAGAACAAGTTCCAAAGCTTTATAGTCTGTTAGCAAGCTGTCAAAACATGGTATTCATCAATCATAACAGCAAATTCAATCCCAGTGTCACCATTTCCTGCCCTAATGCAATCTATATCCAACAAATCATGACATTACAATTTTCTAAATTTAACACACTGTGTATTAACATCTACAGCACAGTTATTTGAAAAATTAAATGAGTGCGATGGTCTTTCACTGCAGAAGTAAACAGTGCATAAAGTGAAAGAATGAATGAGTTACTTTATCATAATAATTGATTCAGTATTTAACAAATTTTTCAGACAGTCTATCTTAATGACTGTTTTAGACATGCTGGTTGTACAAAACAAGCCATCTAAAAGGGTCACCTTTGATTTTTAGGGAAATGTTTTTGACTATTTGCTGACTGTTTTCTAACGGAAATAATCAACAGATGACCAATAATGTAGTCAGCTGTTCTTGATCTCCAATGCTGCAAGAACGATGAAAAGCATTCACACACACGCATCGCCAACTCACAATCTGCTGCCATTAATTTATCAACTAAAATTAGATGTTCTCACTGTGAACTCCACACGGTGTCCTCAATTTTAGAACATCACCCTGTTTTCTCAAGCACTGTGAGCAGATCCACGGTCCAGACACACTCACTAATCATTATGTGCAAAAATCTGCAGTCAGTAGCTCTTCTTCAGAAGGTCAATGACATGCCGAGACAGATTATTTAGCCGCCTAATATCAATTAATCCCAGAGCAGCGACCTTCGACCTCTAAACAGGAAACAGGAAGTGTGGCAATGGGGCAGCTTCAAAAGCTCCTATTTTCCCTGCTTAACCTCACATCGCTCCATATTTATCTTATTTATTTATTTATTCTAAATTTGGTGTTCTCTGGCTGAACCTAAGGAGACTTACTGATCTTCTTCCTCCACAGAAGTGTTTCTCACATATAGGCTATACAATGGCAGACCAACCAAATCACAAAGAGATGAACTCTGTCCTACTCTACTCACTAGCCTTTGTTTGACTAACTTCTGTAATTTAATAGGTTTTCTTTTAAAGGCTTTATTCAGCCTTTGTGAAACATTAGAATGTGTCCCTGATGTTTTCTGCCCTTGTTATGTCTTAGAAAAGCAGCTTCTAGTTCTGTGCTGTATTAAAAACTTAAACTCATCAACTCAACCCATTAGGTTGTGAAATGAAATGTCTTTGCATGTTGTTATTTTTGCACTTATTAATTACAAAAAGATAATACTAATTATTTTTCTATTCCAAGAAAACCAGACACTCCCTGTGTGTGTGTGTGTGCGCGCGCACGTACAATACTCCAAATTTTAAAGACATAAAAAAGTACTTGACTGTGACAGTGATAATGCACAATAAAAATCAGTATGTGAATCCTCAAACTAGGGAGCATAAGGTATAATAAATGAGTGAAAAAAAAGAGTATATAGAGCGTAATATCCAGCACAGCACTTGTTTACCAACTAAGTAGCTTGCCAGCTATAATACTTTAATGGTTAATATAATGATGCTACAACAGTACAGTCTGTACAGTCTTGTCTGATAAGCCTTTACAGTTTGTCAGTTTTGGACCGCAATATTACCACCGTTTTGCCTGTGAGAAACACTGTCTACTGATCCTGCATTCTGTCTATCTTGATTTCCCACTCACCCACATACACACACAGTTCACTGGATCCTTCTACCTTTTTTTAAATAAAACTTCAGCTTCTCAAAATCAACGACACTCTCTCTCAACCTTCAGACTCTCCAATCAGAAACTGCTCTACTCTCGCTTCCTTTTCCTCCCTCATCCTTTCCTCCTTATCACTCTGCCCTGGTGTCCACCCTCCCCAGTGATTTCTCTCTTCCTTTCTTCCCAAGCCCTTATGACTTTATTGATTGACTGAATGCAGGAACAAATGAATGAATAGAGAAAACATGTAAATGAACGAATGGTTAATTAAATTAAATTATGAATTAATGAATCAATTGATTAATCAGTTAACGAAAGAATTAATGAATAAAGAAATACATATTTTAAAAAGAAAATGATGAGTTTTTTTAAAATGATTTAATGATACCATAAAGTCTCAAAAGATTCTACTTAATTTTGAGTGTCTCTATATCCTAGTGTAATTATTTCTTTTCATCCACCTGGTAACATTCCCATTTTCACTGAATAGTATTTTAATATTAAAGATTTGCTTTTGCTGCCTTGTTATGTTTTTGCTCAAATAAAAGTTTATATTATGGAACCTATGACTGGTTTGATCACTAAGAAAATTCTCTTTTCAAGCAAATTAAGTATCCTTGAAACATGCACGAACACTATAAATGCTGCTGGTACCAGATATCTTTATTTAAATCACAATATCATCAGTTTGTTTTGCAGATTTAACCTCTGTGCAAACTTTTCCGCATGTTTCTCCCTTAAATGTGACCTTGAAAAGGTGAAGGCTCTGCCCTGTCCCACCCTCCTCTGGTCAGCCTCTCTTTGTGAGAATGTGGCCCTATGCTGATTAATCTGTTTTTAACTATGTCTGGCTCCCTGCCACAGGCCCACTCTCTCTGACTGGTCTTTCAGTGATGGACCCTTGCTGGGGAAAGCAGTTTGACCTCTCTTTCTCCCTCTCTAAAAGAAAATGTTACCCTTCATCACAATGATTTCCTATTCAGCTCCAGCAGAGCCTCTCATTTGCCAAAAAGAAATATGACTCTACTGCCAACTCTAAATAAAATATACTATCAAACTATTCAGTTCAGCTGTAACACAATTAGGATAACAGTGTATTTTTCCTAATGACTATTACAATAACTACTTTTTACCATTCTGTATTTTAATTTTCTCACTTCATGGCATTTAGCTGATCCTCTCCTTTATTCTCCCCTCCATTACACACATCTTTTACATCTCTATTCCTCTTTTATTTTGCCCCTACCTCTACCTCCCACCCACCCACCATCGTCCTCCTCTCACTGTCTCTGTGGCAGTAATAAGCTGAACATTGCACTACAGTGTTCTTCCACTCGCGCCTCTTTGATCTTCTCTGTGTAAATCCAAATCCTGCAAGCCAAGCTGCCCTGGAAACTAGAGGCTAATAGTCAGTGGTCACAGCTGACTGCTACACTGTAGAATATGTCTACCTTAGTAATTGTTGTGACTGTCTCTGTGGAGGAGATGAGAGCTGTGAACTGACAGGGCAACAGAGAACAGAGCAAAAAATGTGGCCAACTTGATTTGTAATTCTGTGATTGGATTTTCTCTGTACATACAATTTTTCTACAAAAACAGTCTCCACCATTCATTCAAACCGATGTGGGACAGTTGGGCTATCTGAGTGTGTCTGAGTTGATGTGACGTGTCACGTTCCCATTGAACCCACAAGGTCAGGATGAAAACACACACATGCAGAGATGTTCCCATAGCCTTTCCGAATGGTTAAGCAATATCTCTCACTCTCTGTCGCTCTCACTCAGTCTTTTTTTTCCTCTCGTGTCTGACTCTTACCCACTTCCTCTCTGTTTCCTTCTAGCTTTCCTCTCTTTTGGTCCCTGCATCTCTACGCTCCCATTTTCCTATTTTTCCCTTTTTTGCCTTTCTGTTCATCACAAAGAGACAGCAAGGAAAAGGTACAAGTGAATACAGTATGCGAGTGTGCGCATGCAAGTAACGCACCTATGGAAGACCTATTCTTAATCATCAATGCACCTATCCTCAGCTTAGAAGTAGTACTGCTACAACTGCAATCTTGTTTTTCTTCTTTCTTCCTCTTCACTCTAAATTACAGTGCTTGCACTGTAAAACTGGGAAGAGCTAAGCCATGCCATTGAAAACCCATTTGAAAACATCATTTCACAAAATATACAGACTCAAAATGACAGGAAATGCAGTGGTTTTGCCTGACAACAACAATATAGAGAAGGGAAATCATGCACTCATTCTAGCTAGCTCAAGCAGAGTTAGTTTCAGCCACCTTTAATGAGGAGATTCTACCACCAGAACAACCAATTAGGGCTTCTCATTAGTGGGTTTGACTGAGCTGCTACTGTTCTAAACATCCTGAGAGGCTGAGAATGAACATGGCATAATTATTATAGATAAACTATATACATAGCAAGGGGTCTGACAGGAAAACATACTAGAGTACAAACTTTAAGTAGAGTAAAAAATGTTCCAATGCATATTTTTAAGTCCATGTGGCTATATAACATCAAGTAACTATACTGAAGGGGATTTTATTTTATTCGACTGTAAGTGCACCTGCACATGCTGCTGTACCAAATAACCTGAAAACCTGTAAAACAATAAAATACACTAACCCTGCAGGAAACTTAACATATCTGAGGTGTATAATGTTCAACTTTTCCAACAAAACTGACAAAGCAACTATCATCAGCAGTCTATCTGGGAAACTAGAGTTGATCTTTATTTTATAGCTTGCATACTTGGGTATTTTAGAACTTATTTAAGGAGAAATATAGCTGGGTGATTGCAACTATGTGTCATCGTTCATGGAAAAACAATGGCATTGCTCCTGCACTCGTGTCCTCCATTAATATCTAACCTAGTTGCCTTTCTCTCAGAGGAGTAAAGACAAGAATTAGATATGCTCCAAAGCTGAGCTGTGTTGACTGATGAATAGTTTGACACACACACAAACACACACACACACAAGAAGACAGGCAGTTAAGAACTACATTTAAGAGTGGCTATCAGTATCGTAAGTGCACAGTGAGGTGCCCTAATAGTAGTCTTTACAGTATATATCAAACACTGAACTGCAATTGGAACGTGTCAGATAGTTATTCATGAAACCAGGTGTGATTGTTCAAAAGGTGACAAATAAATACATAGACACAGTTGCCATGAGTCAACTTCCAGAATACCTCACCAGGATGACTCACCAACTGCTTGATAGGCAGCAAACTGCAATAGGTCTGATTGTGGCACCATGCACAGAGTAATTTACTTACAATTCAATTACATCAAGGTAATATAGTATGTAACTGCCACTGACTGAGCACAATTTCAGCTCAGTATAGTTTGTTGTTGTCTTGTGTCTGTCTGTCTATGAACTAACTTAGCCCCCACCATCTGTCAGTGGATGAGAAATAGACACACATGTAAAGTATTGTTTGTTGATGCAACCAGCAGATAAGAAAGTAAGGCATGTTTAAACAGAAACTGGGCACTTAAAATAAGAGTTATTTAGAGATTCAAACTTTAAGTCAGTTGAAACACTTGTAGTTCAACTGATCATGATTTGGTTTTCGTTTTGACATGGGACCACGTTTATTCGTCTTTTATTTGACCACTAACCACAAAGCACGTTAACGTTACACAAGGGAGCAGACCCTGGGATAAAGTCGCTAGTGAACACCATGAAATGTTCTCAGCAGCTTTGAAAAAGCCATGTACCGCTTGTTAACGCAGCTGTAAGGAACAGCTTTATTAACTGCCCCACAAAAAAACAAAAAAGAAAAAGGGAGACGGATGTTTGAACAGTCTTTAAACGCAACCGCAGCGTCAGCTTCCAAGAACCAACCGCCAACGTTAGATCCGCCGCTAACGTAACGGTAGGATTCACCTACACCACCAGGAAATACATCCACCACCAGGGTCTATTCATTATAAAGTGGTCTTCAAACACGTTATTTACCCTCGTTCTTACCTGAGCTAAGCGCTTCTACGACTCCTTTGATGCTAACCACATAAAGCACCCTCGAGCGGGACACGGAGGGACGTGAAGGTGGTTTAGGTGATGATAAAAGGGATAATATGGAAGGAGATAGGCGCCATGAAGCGCATTAGGTAACTACATCGAAGGTATGGCTACAAGTCTAAATAACGGATTTCAACAGAGGAGTGTGGTGTTTGCTGTTGCTGTTACAGAGAAACTGTTATAGTTACTGCAGTTGTTAGTTCAGGTTGATTATTGTTGTTTTTTTTATTGCAACTAAATCGAATAACGTCACATAAAACGCAAAATATACGAAACGCATGGAGCGAGCCGCAGTCGCAGATGTGTAAATCACGTGATTAAAAAAAAAAAAAAGCTAAAATTGCACTTTACCTGTTGAAATTTCCAACGATCCGTATGGATGGGGAACGTTTCCAAACGTGGTCGCTCTCTTTCGGTTCTCCTCGAAAAAATAACGTCCGTCCCACTATCTCAGCCTCCAAAAATCTCAACTACCGTCCGCACCGACAATCTGGCCAGTGATCAACACACATACGTGCCCATCATCATCAACGCCCGCCCCCATACAGTGAGAAACATCTTTTCGTCGTCTCTCATTGGCTCACATGGATTACTGTATCAGATAATGAGACGTGATTGGTCGCCCGCCCTGTCCGTTTGCGTTGGAGGGACGGTCGTTGCAGATGTGGCAGTGCTAGTGTGGCGAGACAGCTCCCTCTAGAGAACAGGGTGAGTTACCACAACACGTTGAAGGAGCATTTAACTGTTACCCTCTGGATTAAACATGCAGCTCTCACACCAGCACTACCATTCAAAAGTTTGTACACACGATGTTTTCTGTGAAAAGATACATGGCTTCAGGTGTGTTACCATCATTGCAAAAGGGTTTTCTAATGATCAGTTATACTTTTATATTAATAAACCTGCATTAGCAAACATAATGTGTTATTTGAAGACAGTTCTGTTTGCATGCCTCTGTGCATGCATTTAAATATTTCAAACATTTAAACAGCTGTTTTACAGCTACAGTACGCATCTACAATATTATCAGTGTCTACATTGTACATCTAATCAATCTGATGTCATAAAATCTGCTTTTCTTTCAAAAACACTGTAATTTCTATGAGTGTCCAAACTTTTGATTGGTAGTGTATTTCCTCTTCTGACATGTCAAAATGTCTGCCATAACATATTGATATCACCTCCCATTGGACTTTAATTACTACTCATTGCTGAAAGTCAACTACTGATATGTGATTTCTGAAAACGAACACTCCCGCAGTGAAAATCACATCTCAGCTAAGATTTTTGGTACTTAAATTATTTGATGATGCGAACATCAACTGAGATTATGTTAATGATTATTTCAGTGATTATTTCTCTTCTTAACTCTACTCTCAACAGACAAGCACATAGGAACACTGGTCATTGCATAACATAAGACACGGCTAATGCCCCTGTACACACACACACACACACACACACACACACACACACACCTCTTACATATACACCCACATCCAGATTACAGAAGCTCAAGTAATTGGCTTATAGTGTAAGGCAGTGTGGAGAATTGACATCTACAGAAGTGGAAGAGTAAACAACTGCATAACTGCACCACCAATAGTACAATAATAAAACTGTATTAAAACATTTAAATTAATCAAGTGCCATTAGGACAATTTGTTGTGACAAATGACAGAAAATATGATTTTGACAGCAAACGGGGGAAATGACATTAAGTCATCATATTCTGCAGTGTAATGTGCTCCCAAAGCCATAAATTAAGTAACTAGGACATGTGGTTCAGTGGACTCACCGTGAGCAAAGCACCATGGATCCAGCAGAGAAGCAGATCAGAGCAGGTCAGTGAGCAGGTTGTGAGCGTGAACACACAAAAACACAAAGGGGAACATAAGTAAAATAAATTATTTTGGTACCCTTACCCCTATTTCACATCATATCAACATGTTTATTTTATACTTATGTTAGATTTAATTTAAAAGGTCAAGTTCAGGTAATAATATGACTTCATGCAGTTACGTTGCACAGACAACATTTATTTTGTTGGCTATTTTGTTACTGTTTCATCATCACTACATTACGGTGAGAATGAAAGTGAGCTATAAATAAATGAAAAGAGAAGGTTTCATCCTGTTAGTTCACCAGTGAAAATGACACAGCTGATTCATGTTCAGCAAACAGCACATGTTGTCTCTGGTGTGACAGCAAACAGTCTTGTATCAGTCTAATTTTGTTGACATAATAAGCACTTGTTTGCAGAGTGAAAGGAAGCACACCCATACTGGAACATTTAATCACTTAAATAATACAGGTTTAAATGAATTAAAGTCACCTCCCTCTGTTCTTGAAGTCTTCAACTCTTTCAGTTCACCAGCCCTTAAACTGAATTTCAACATGCTGAGGAGAATGTACCCGGAACAACTTGACATTTATCAGTCTCACTTTGGATCATAGTAATAATAAACAATACGGGGTGTTGTAGGGAGGATATCATTCAATTAATTTGGAAATATCTCTTTGAGGATGGAAGATTCAATCACCATTTTCCAAAAGGAAACCTAATTTTACTAGTTATGTCATCTATTACTAGTACTGTGATCTCTGAGAAAGCAAGTGTACAAGGAAAGTTCCTCTTTAGTCTAAACTAAAAAAAAAACCAACTATGGGTTTTGCAATGGCCTATTGCTTCACACTTTTCTAAATATCTAAGAATATACAAGAAAGTCAGAAAAGTGTACCTGATTGTCAAAGGTCCCTTATTGCGGAAATAGTTCCCACACTGAGATTAAGACAATCGTCAAGTCACATCTTGACTCTGCACCTAATCAGCCTGACCTGATCTAAGGTCTCTCAGCCTCTCAGTCCCTGCTCTCGTACTCCCTCTCCCTCCTTTACTATCTGTGCCCAACTATTTGCCTCCTGTTTTGCCCACAGAAACCACTTGGGACACTACACTCTATGTTGCCTCAGTCACTTTGCCCCTGTGCTCACAGAGTGGAGCTGATCAACCAGGTTTGTGCTAATGTCGATAAGCTAACACAGAGCCCTACAGACTGGGAGCTACAGAAGGATAGCTGTATGGTTTCCCGTGTAGGCATGAGGTCAAGCCAGTACAGATTCTCTGGAGGATTAGTAGCGAGTCCTTCTGAGGGGAATTACCCTGACACAGCCATCTGGACAGCAACACATTTCCCACTGGACCAGCTATCATTCAGTGTAATCTGTGTATAGTCAGCTATAACCCAGTCATCCATCAACTCTGTCCTCAGAAACTATCAATTCAGTAGATAAACAGGGAAGGAATGTCTCAATGAAGTGTCTTGAAGCTGCATTTTATCTGATACTTCCAGTGTTTTCAGGTTTGTGCTGATCCTAGCTTAAAAATGATCAGTTTTTCTGATTTAAATAGTCTTCTCCAAACGTTTTGCAATGACGAAGCCAGTTCACTCGTGTTTGGTATAAATTGAAGACACCTGGGTTTAAAACGAGGAATAAAATGAGGCGAAAACTTAGAATTGCAGCTTTTATTTGATTTACACCTAGTTACATTAAAAACATACCATGTAGAACATAGCACCTTTCATATCAGATGACCCACATCTTAAGTGAGAAAAAGTATTGGAACAGATATTCTTTTAATATGCTTGGTCAGTCCAAAACCAGTTTTTCTCTCTGATGAAATTCTTTGTTGAGTTGCCAGTGTGTTTTGGATCAATGTCCTGCTGCATGATGAAGATTAGTGAGCCTGTTCCACAAGCAGCTGTTGCAGCCCAAGCCATGACACTACCTCCTCTGTGCTTTACAGATGAACTTGTATGGTTTTAATCAGCAGCAGATTCTTTCTTCCTCCACACACCCCACACTTTTCCATTATTTTGATAGAATTTAATCTTGGTCTCATCAATCAGTAAAACCTTGTTCCAGAAGTTCTGTGACTCATTTTTGGTTTTTTGTGCAAATTGCAACCTGGATTTGTGATTTTTACTTTTGATGAGGGGTTCACATCTTGTGGCATGGCCTCTGTATTTCTGCTTATGAAGTCTGCTTCACCTGGTAGATTGTGATACCTTCACCCCTGCCCTGTGCAGGGAGTTGGTGTTGATTTCCACTGTTTTCAGGTTTATGCCGATCCTAGCTAAAATATTGTTGTTTTTGTGTTTGTCTCCACAGCTCTCACAATGCATCTTTCATGTTGTTGTTTTCCTTTGCTGAACACTTCTACTAAATGTATGTTGCTCAGTACACCAGTGGTTTCTCTGTTTTTCAAGACATTCCAAATAGTTGCATTGGCTAAAAAGTCTGTTGGCTGACTGTTGACTGTAAAGTCCATTGTTTGTGCAATACTTTTGATTGCGTTTCCTATTTTCTCAGATTCAAATGGTTTGCTTTTCTCTTTTTTATTTATTTATCCTTTTTAAAAACAATTGTTGAGTCCCCCGAGGTAAAATCCAAGGCTAAAACCAAGAGTGGTCATTTGGAACAGTCAATTTCACATATCTTACACTGTTACGTTTTAATATATATACATAATACTTAAAATGCGGGTCATCTGTTACAAAAGGTGTTTTGTTCAATGTTGTTTAATGTATCCAGATGTAAATGCAATAATTATCTTTTGTCCAACGTCTTTAGTGTATGGCAAATACAACATTTGGTGGGGACATCTTGCATTCTATTAAATGTGGTGAATAAATAAAATTTTTCATTATTAGAGTAGAAATACTAATAATAACTCATTCTCAGGTTTAAGGTATAAAATCTTAGAAACTAGTCTGATATTCATAGGTTGGAATGCTATACAGCTTGTTTCTTCATTTTTTAAGGCTCCACTGGAAATTGCCTAACTTCATTAAAGTGTATTGTTACTGCATATAAACCCTACCACACTCTCACTGCCTGTTAGCCAGAAGAGGGCTAATATTCATCTATCAATACTGTAAAAGTGTGACAGGTGTGTCTTCTACTGCCTCTAATACACTTTATCTCCTAAATGCTTCCAAAAGCCTGTACAATTTAAATATTTGCACACCACTGACAACCTGTGTGAAAACATACATAGGCCTTTCAACCAGAGCATAATGAATGTACTTTCAACCTAACATGTAGTCTGTGGCAATACTGCAGAGTTGCACCAGTACACTGGAGGAACCACATCTGGTTACTCATGTTCAACAGAAATACACTGAAACTCTTACCTCATACCTCAGCATTCATAACACCATCCACCATTTGTGTACAGCAATGTTGCTCATTGCCTTTCAGTAAACCTCATAATGTTGTAATAATAATAATCAATACTGTATTGATCCCCTTGGGGAAATTCTTTGTAGACAGGCTGCCCCTGTGAGGCGCCAAGGGTCAGGGTATCGGTGTCTTGTCCAAGGACACCTCGACATTTAGCTTGCCAGGACTGGGAATCGAACCACTCACCCACGGGTTTGAAGACGACTGCGCTACCCACTGAGCTATCATGCCGCCCAGTAAGTAAGTTAAGTAGCATTTAGTAATCTTATGCACAAAGCATGCCACTGTTTGTGCCAATTTCTGAACACATTTTAGAAATAAACTGTGAAAATGTCATGTCAGGTTGTCGCCTACAGCATAGATCAATACATATGCATGCTCACATGCACAAATGCACCCGCACAGTGTGATGACATGCTATACCTTTTAACATCTGCATAGAAAACATGATAACACAACATAATGCACACAAGGCACACACACATCAAACTGTATTTTACCTGGCAACCAGATGATATGAGGTGCTTGACTAGATGACTATCAAACAAATACTAACTAAATACTTCTCTCTCAGTTCACACCTGCTTGCTTAATGTAATGTCAGTCGCCAGCTCTCTTGCCCCCTCTCTACATTTGTTTGTGTGTGGTAACTCTAAACGCCAGGATCAGGTGTCAGATAAGGAACGGAGGAAGAGAGAGAAAGATGTAGTGCAAGAGAAACAAACTGATGGATAGATAAAGATAAAGAATGCTGTATTTTGAGAAAGAGTACAGACACAGACAAGAAACAGAGAGAATAAGGACTATGCAGGGTGCACCCATGGGTGGCACCATTACCTTATCACTGGCAGTAAAGGGGATGGTATAATAAAATGTTTACCCTAAAACTTGTTCTTAAGTTGTTACCGTGCATGTGAGTGAGTATCATTTTCAATGTCTTGAATTAAGAAAGTGCAACCAGTAAAAAATACAAAGTTTGTGTTTGTTTGTGTGTGCATGTGTGCGAGCATGGCAACTGTAGTACAGTACAGTACAGTACAACACTGTCATAACACACAGTGACCCTTACTAACTGCATAGCCTTCTTGTGTCCTGGTACATGAATGCACCACAACAGACAAGTTTGCATTATATGACTGATAAGCTTCATTGAAAGCTAAAGCTGCTAAAGCTTAGAGCTGAGAAGATTTTGTCTTTACTGTAAGAATAGTAGTTCTGTGTAACATGCAAAGTATCTCTCAAAATAGGCTGTCAGAGAATGTTACATTAGGTTTGACTCATCTTTAATCTGTTCGTATTCATAAAATGGTTCAGGGATGTGTGATAATGAATATTTTCATATAACATAACAAAGGCTGTGCACTTTATGTAGTATATTTAATTGAAAAATGTGATTTTGTTCATATGATTTATTTCGGTTTCCTTATATAGCTGTTTCCAAAAGCCCAGTGCAGTAGTAAAGGAGAGTGGTGGTAATGCCTCAACAGTATGAATAATACTAAGAGACCACTAGAGGACAGCAGTTGCATCATCATTGGAGTCTCAACTGTATCCAGACACATGAGGAAAAAACTGAACCTCAGCCTCACTGCACTTTGGCCACGTGTGATTAAAACATAGCTGTATATGTCAGGAAGAAGAAGTTTATCATACTTGAATATATTTTTAATTTGTTGGTAGGAGAAGAGCCGTTTTCCCTCAAGTACTCATAAATATGTATGTATTACCATAATACATATCACGTTTGATATGTATTATGGTAATACTACCACTGTCTTACCACTGACTTACAGTATATAGCATGTGGTACATATGGTAACACTTAATACATCACAATGTAAAAAGATAATAATATGTCTTCATCTGTTAAAATGTTTCACACTTTACCCAGTAATCTAGTGTTTGCCAATAACTGTAATAAATAAAGTAAACCTCAGTTTGATATAACTTTCACTGTAAGTGCTTTGCTTGTGTTCTGCTGCAACACCAATACTTTAAAATGTGTTTTTTTTTTTCCTTCAAATCTTTGTTTGGATGAATGCTGTTAATCTGTGATGCTGTCATTATAAATCATTTCAGAAGCTGTATCTAGACTGTTCCAGCAGCCACCTGTTGTCCAGACTCTGCCCACGTATCGAAGACGAACTTGATGTGAGTGTTTCCTGTCTCAAGTGGAAACACAAGACTCCCGTCCTCCTGTATCCATGGTAACAAGCTGATCCACTGTTGAAACTTTAACGACCAAGCCGAAGAAGTTTGATTCTGAGGCTTTTAATATCTATTGTAGTTCCCCAAGGATGTTACAGTGGGAGGACTATACTGAATGTACTTCATATAAGAGGTAAACTGGCAATAAACCAGTCAATAAATACACATACACAGTTGTGGTCAACACATTACTGATAAAAAAAAAAGATCCTGATTTTGGTAAAAGCAGTGGGTTGGTGTTGATTTGAACAGGAACACATCCCTCAGAGCCTTCCATACTTCATATGTCAAAGGTATTTAAGACATATCCACGAAGTTAACCTGTTGTTTTCAACATGTATTTTAGAAGTCACTCCATGACTTTTCTATAAATTATAGGATTTAATCTTCTAAACACAGCTGCTGTCACAGTCGCTCTGCCCACTGTAATGTCGTGAGGTTTTCTTATTGCTCTCTGTCGATGGAGACATAATTTTACTACTCTTCCGTCACCGACCACATTCAAATCGACGGTGTTCAGCAGTACTCTGCATCCTGGCATGCAAACAATAACTAAAGACATATTCATTCATGAGCACATGGAGATAAACACACATATGTTCAATTACCTACTTCAATATCTGTATAAAAAAAAAACCCAAATTGAACTATACTTAGCTCCTTCTGATAGCTGCCTTCCCTCATTAGTTTTTATTTTATGTGATTTATTTTATGGGGCTCATCATGTTTTATCTGATCATGGTTTTTCTAGCTTTATTGTTTTTCTTTTATTATTGTTACTTTACTCAGACCCTGAAGGAGAAAATTAACTATGAGCCCATTTTGAGCCCCTGTCGTTCCTAATTTAATAACAACAAGAATAATAATCATTGCCATCATTGATATTATTATTAATTAATTTACTTAACTGTTGATTACACTCATTTGTATCCAAAAATATGCACAATTCATTACAGTGATTGCGATATTAAACATTTTAAAAACACTCATGACAGTGCCTCGTGATTCAACTTAACGCCAGTATCTGACCCATATTTGACTCACATAGGTGTCATCAGAACTGTGCTTGTTTGTGTACTGACTGTGATTGACATCTTTGTCAGTCTCCTGTGCTGTTTATCAACCTCTGTGGGTGGGGAAGTTTATACTGGCATAATTGTTGTCACTTAAGACAGTTTGGTGACACCTAACTAACTCCTTGCATTGTTTCATGCAACATATTCAACCTGCTAGTCAGTTTAGCTTAAAACACGTGTCTGGGTGTAAAGGGCTTTTCCACTGAATATTATATTCATGACTTTGTACACTGTGTACCTGAAGTCTGGGCAGGTTGGATGGAAATACCACCATCATCATCATCATCATCATAAATGCAGGACTTGAAACACGTCTTATATTGGTATATAGCGTATTGTAATGCCTACAGGTGGAGGAAATGAAGTCCTCCCTATGTGAATAAATGTATTTAAGTTATAATGCAAGGCTGCAACTTTCTTCATTATTGTCCAAAGCTGCAGTAGCTATTTTCAGTATAAAATGTTTTGTTACTTTCCTTCAAAGAAGCATTGTCCAGGGAAGCACAAATAGGCACTTTCACACTAAAATAACTTAAAACTTTGCCTCTTCATTTGATTAACTCACACAGCTGAAGCCTTGTGTTAGGTCTGGACACCCTCCTGAATCGATTTCTACATAGAACTGTGAATCTTGTCATCACTGCTGAGGGCTTTTGGAAAGGACCTCTTCTTGTCCATTAGGAGGGATGATTACAGCAAGCAAAGCATCTCCAAAAAATGTTGAACCTATCCTTTAACTGCACATCAGGCCGAAAGAGCAAACGATACAAAATAAAACACAACACATAGTAAAATATATGTGTAAGACATGGTCATTACACTTTTGATTGTAACTCACTGTTGTTCATTCACATTAACCTGACGGATGCGCGTGTGCACGCGGGCGTTATACTTTAATGAAGGTTTCACTGCACCGCACGCGCGTGTACAGCCTAATGAACTCGCACGCGCACAGCTTTTCAGTTTTTTATCCTTGCAGTGAACCGAGAGAGAGAGAGAGAGAGAGACAGTGAGAGAGAGAGAGAGAGAGAGAGAGAGAGAGAGAGAGACTCGCTTCCGGCTTCAGGCACACAGACAAACAGCGCTTTACTACGAACAGAGAGGTGTCGACCAACACGCATGACAACAGAAACCTCCCCAAAACTATTTGTCTTGAGTCCAAACTGTGAAAGGATCTCTGTGCTCGGTGCGAAATGTGCTGAAGTGCTCCTGAAACAAGCGGAAAGAAACAGAAAAGCCAGCTGTTGGAAGAGAAAGACGTTTTTGAACTCTCCTTCTTCTGTGGAGGAGGATTTTCAGTGAAAAGGTGAAGAAGCAAAAGAAAAAAAAAAAAACCGAAAAGGAAAAAGAAAGGGACCGGTGTTATCCGGCGGCGGCGTCGACTAAGTTGGTTTGTGTGAGAAGAGGAGTGGAGAAGAAGTTGTTTTTGGTGCACAAGGAGCCGTATCTGTTTGTTTTGTGTGGTTTTCGAGTGTCAACACACACACACAGAGAGGAGTGTGTTATTACTGCTGGGGGAGAAGCCTTGGAGAGGACGGGACGGCGCTGAGGTAAGATAACACAAAGCTTAATATCACGCCAGGACCTGCAACTCAGCAGATGCTGTTTTTTTTTTTTTACGTTGCACCTCTGCTCTAGATGGAGAGCTAACAGTGAAAGGAGAAAGAGGAAAGTAAACTATTTGGGTAGTTTTAAAACAAAGCGTGTCTTTTAATTAAACAGTTGCATTTTTATTTCGTAAAACCAATTTCACCTTCCTCCTGTGTGAAATTACCACTGTAACATGTGCTTTATGACTACACTACACTAACACACACATGCAACATGCACACACAGAGTACTGTTACTGTTTCAAAATAGTATTATTATATTATATTATTATAGAAGTATTTAAAATCTGAATCCACAACTGCATCAGTTTATCAAACTGATACCTTATCAACAAGTGTGTGTAACAAAACGCATGTATGCTGAAGAACTGAAACTGTTGACATTCAAATAAGTGAAACTCAGTTGTACACATGTCCTGCTCTTCTTCTAAACAACTACTTGAATGTTTTGTACACTTATAAAGTGCTAGCTGGAGGAGATAAGTGGATTGACCAGGCATCTGTCAGATGGACCTAATAAATTATTTTACTAACTTGGAACCAGTATCAGACTGATATGATAGGAACCCAGCATCACATTAGATTTGCATTAGATGCTTAGAATAAGCCACATTTTTCATTATGGAATAATGTGCAGATTATGTTTTTTGACTGTTTGGTCAGATAATAGCAAAAAAAACCCTGCAAAAAACGGCCATCATCTTTTTCAAATATCTTGAAATGTCAGCTTGTTTTGTGTGCGGCCGGCAGTCCGAATCCCAAAGACATTCACTAACTGTTGATGTAAAAGCAAAACTGCAAATTCTGAGATTGGAGAACCGAGAACTCACAACTGACTATTAATCTGTCATTTAATTTAACACATTAGGAGGTCGATTAACTAATTCATTCAGCTGCACTTATTTCAAAATTTAATTGAATGCCTGATGTAATGCATTATATAAAGATCGGTGGTGACATTGATGCAGAAATCATATAAAAATTGAATGTTACCATAAATTATCCTGCTCATTGATAGAAACAGCATCGTAAAATCTCTGACGGAAGACTATATTATGGTTAATATAAATGTATACCTTTCATTATATATAGTACATCGTGTGTAACTGTATAATTAAATTGCCCCAGTCATAACAATGAACATTTAAATGTTACGTGAGTTTTTTCTGTGTACTAAATGTTGGTTTATTGCCCACTTGTGTAGGCAAGTGGACAGTTTGAAAACTCACACAGTCCCACTCAATCTGACATCAGACTGCGCTAAAAGAAATTCTTCAGTAGTTTACATGAGCAATCATGGCAGCATCAGGACAACCAGGGTTTTTAAAAATGTTGCTCCCTTTTTCTTGCAGTTAGTAGACTTGATGTGCTGAATGCAGTATTTTGTGTGCGTTAGGAAGTTGATCATGGAATATCGGCACGGGACAAAGTCACAGTCAGGGTTGTAGTTTGTTTAACTATGAGACTTCATGGTTATTGTTAATTGGCATTAATATTATACCTCGAAAATGGTTGGAATATCAGTGTAGTAGTCAGATACCTAAGCTTATTTTCTCATTTCTTTAAGGAAAGCGGAGACACAAGGAGAGAAACCAAATATTTTCCGCTGTCTTTCTGTTTTGTGGAATGCTTTCTTCCAATTAATATAATCTATGTTTGCAAGATACGTGGTCTAATGGCCTAATCTCTTGTAAAGCATTGTTAAATGCCACATAGACAACGACGCGAGCTTCGGTTAGTCCATAGTTTAAACAGTTTTGAGAAATTGCTTTTTTGTAGCTTTTAATATATTCAATGAAACTTCGATGATCCCTGTACAAAGAGAAAAAAAAAAGAAAGGTCTGGGATGCAGCCAACCATGTGCAACATGCAGTGTGAAAATGGCTGCTGGTGCCCAGTGCTGCTTCATTACAACAATTGAGCTGTTTCACAGAAAGTAAATTCACTACTTCTGCATGAAAGATTCAGAATACTGCTTCAGACAACTGATACAAAATAGGCTGTAAACACCTCACTTTTCTTTGTCGTTCTCCTTTTTCACCTCTTCGTGCTCTCAGACCTCATCTTCTTTGAGCCTTCTTGTTGTTGTTTGTTAACATTTGTAGACGTTAGTGTCTAATGCGCAGAAAGAAGTGATTATACAGTGTGAAAATAGCAGCACTGGTGGTTAGTAAGCTACTTCAGAAAAAAAGCCATTGAGATTGTTTCCTGCCTCTGTATAACTGCGTCACTTTGCAGCAAGGAAATCCCATGTTTACCTCATAGTTCATGACCTGATGTCTTAATTTTTCTGGCATCTAAACACATCCCAAGGTATTAAGATTGAGTGAGGCCCAAGTCTGGACTTGGGACTAAGACGGTAAATGCAAAGATAAGGAAAAGGTAATGTTTTCACAAGAGTAGGTGCTTCAGTTTAGTTTTGCAAAACAGATGCGATCTCATGGTGTGAGAAAATAGACAAGGTGTCTTTGCCTCCGTTTGGCCACTCTTGCATGCACACCTTGTATTTCACTGCCAGCTTACAGAAACATTTTTCTGAAACGTTTTACCCTTACTTGTTTCTCTTAAAGATGATCACTTAGCATTCTAAATTTCATAATACAGTATGTAAGAAAGACTTTCCTTCTACTCATGATTATCTCACATGTTACAGAGTATATAGCAGACTGCAACGCTGCCAGCTCTGGATTATCTGTGCGAATCAAATGCTTGGTCCCTGAGTCACAGGCGTCACTACACCTGGTAATTTTATGGTTAAGAAGAAAATCTCTGAGTGTGACCAAACACAATCTGTTAACCAGTTACTGGGAAATTAGATGTTTCTGCAGTTGGTCTCCGCGCATCAAATACCAGTTGTCATTGTCATGTCCTGTTGAACGTTATTTGCATAGCTTATTTCAGTGCAGAACATGATAACCTGTTGCTCTTGTTCATAAACATACAGAGTATGTACCTAACTACATAAATGAGGATCAACAGCTGTATTTACCTGCTGTATTATGATTAGAGCCTAAGTACATCAGTGTACTAGTGTGGCTTTTCTTCCTGCTGTTCACCTCCCAGCCAGTGATGCCAGCCATGTTAATGAAGCAGCTGTAAGTATCCACGGACTATTTTTGACATAAAATTGCGACCTACAGGTTCTTTGAAGTCAACTCGATAAGCGAGTGCAAGACCAAAAACGTGCCGTGTTGTCTTGTGCTGCAAAAAGAGAAGTGTTAATTCAGAGACTCTTGGTGCTTCCTCACATCTTTTTGTGTCACTTCATGGTCATGGACAATCCGTATTTCTCTTGCTGTCTTTCTCTTTCTGTGTTTAATTCTCCTGCTACGTTTTATTTATTTTCTTCTTTTACTACCCCATGCCCTTGACCTTTCTCCCCTTCTGCATGTTTCTCTGAATCTACACCTTTCTGATCTTTTCCATCTGCCCCCCTCTTTTTCTCCCTGAAAGACTGTCACCTTAAAATTAAGTTTATTTTTAGATTTAAGCACCAGAGTAGCGCTACATGATCAAGTGAAAAAAAAAAGATCTTGAGGGTTTGGTCAGCTACTGTGTTGTTGCGCCTCTTCAAACGAAGATAAGTTAGTTAGGTATGTAAAACTGTAAAAGGTTTTGTAGGCAGTCTGGTGTAGAATTGCTATTTATGAAGACAGACAGGAAGGAGGACCATTACGACTGAGAACGCCAGACAATAGGCTCTCTAATAACCCAGCCGTTTCATTTAATTGAACATTGTAAAAATCTCTACTTTTATGAAACACTGACAGAGAAAAGTTAAAACTATTTTCTTCTAGTATTTATCTCTCTATCCCCCTCTCTATCTCTCTGTCTGTTATATTTCAGTTCTTTAGTTTTATTCCCAGTATGAACAATGAAATATTTTGTTTTGGGTTAGAAGCAGGACCGTATGACTAATCGCCTTTGTCCATGACGCAGTTAGGGATGGCTTTCCCAGGAATGGAAACTTGGATGTCCAGTGTCTGTTATTTCTGAAACATTTTGACGCTTTAATCTTAAATAATGTTGAATATATGCTCACTGTAATTACTTCCCATTAATTTTTGTTGTCATTTCTTAAATGGTCAGACAGGCAAGACCCTGTGTAACAAAGTTTGCTTTCATTCTTCATTTTTCAGTGGTGGGAGCATATTATTTTGCACTTTGGAGCTGCTGCTGGTGTTGCTGCTGCTGACTGGATGCAGAGGAGTCATTGAAAGTTGTTCTCCAGACCTCCCTGCAGTTTTAGGGGAGATTATCAGATGTGTTCCCAGCACTTAAAACCCCTGGCCTGGCCGCGGGGATGGCAGCCTCTGCCCTGAACCTGAACGGCCTCGGAGTCATGAACAGGTCAGTCATTTTTACAGTGAATATCACATTTAGAATATAATTGTTAAGAGAGTTTTGCTGACGGAAATACATACTTTAAACACGTTAGGTCAGTATGGTTTGTGGCAGCTCAGAAGTTGTTAGACCAGACTGGTAGGAATTTCAGAACAATTAAGCAGCTATGCTACTGTCCGGCATGTTGCTGGTTTACAAGAAAATGTTGTCTGATCATTTCTAGGGATTCATAAGTTATGATTATATTCACTAAGTGATTATAACTTTTACATAGCTGTGATAATTGTAGCCTTTGCATTTTAAAAAATACACATAGCTCTCTCTTCTCCGTTGTAGTAATCAGTTTCACACCCAGCCAGGATCCTCTAGTACCACCTCTCGAGCTAGAAACAGCCCTGTTGCCCGACCTGTGCTGCCAGTTCCAGATCGGAGCACCTACTGCCAATTACTCGGCGGTGGAGCACTGGGTGGAGGTCTTTACAGCCCAACCAGCCCCAAGGTAGCTTAGTTACCACGTCCATCCTAAACTCGAAAGACTGTGTGTTTTCCAGTTTTGGTTTTTTTATCATCCACTATTTCAACACACACTTATGTGTGTTAAATATTTATGCAACATAAATATATTCTGGATAATATGCAGTATCAACTAATGTAATGAGGAAAGTGTTCTTCAATAAGAAATAACACATACTGTATATTGTCTTACAAATGAAAAGTTGAACTCATAAGCAAGAAAACTCATTTGTACTTTATTCAGTACATGCTGATTTAGTACAATGGCTTTGAGCAGTAACTTATGTAGCTTATGTATATGTAGGCTAATGTTTGAAGACTTTAGCTGACAAAATAATTCTCCTTTACTTGTGCTACTGTTTTAGGATTAGATTAGGAAATTAAAATCTGTATGTTAATGTCAGTTTATATGTATAATCATTTTTGGAGTCTCTAACCTCGTCTTGTTCATCTGTCTTTAGACAAGCCCCGGAACTCTGGGTCGAAAGTTTGAATTCCCCCCTTCATCCTCACTCTCTCCCAGCCCCACCCCTCGTGCACCCTCCCCCTCCCCACGTAGTCCGGAGCTTCTAGGAGTCAATGTGGGCCAGCGGGTCCGACGCCTGAGCTCACCCGCTGGTGAAGACAGAGTGGAGGGAGACAGGCAGGAGGAGAGAGGAGAAGAGACGGGAGCAGGAGAGAGGCGAGAAGAGAAGAGACGCCAGGCACAGCTGCTGCAGATTCACAGAGAGCTGCAGAACGTCGAGGTGATTTTACATTTGCTTCCAGTCGTCTATTAAACTGTATGTCTTTACTCCTTTGTGTTTTTTTTTATGTCTATTAAAACTTTGAAGGACTTACTTAATCTTTATTTGTTGGGCAAATACAATCATATTTAGCTTTGTACTTTGTACAGAATGTTTTTTCTGTTGTGTGAATGCTGGAGAAGGTAAATTGCTCTTGTTGCAGATTTTTATTTGAGATTCAAATGTCATAATGCAAAACTCCTGAAATCTGCTGAGGTGCATGTTTTGTTTAGCAGGCCTGAATTCTTTGTACTTTTAAATGTGCATTTAAAGAGATATACATATATTATATATATAAAGATATACCCAAATTGGATTTGTTTGTTTTTATACTTACAAATGTAGTGGATTTAAAAGTTACAGTTTATTGGTTTAATTTGAGTTTTATATTTGTACTTTTCTTTCTTCTTTTCTTCTCTGTATTTGGTATACACAGTAAAACTGCAGACAGTCACACACTGACTTTGTAGCTTGCTACCAGGTTAGTTTTCAGAACAGTCATTGGTGTTTATTGCTAAACAAGCAGCATACCCAAAAATTCAGCCACATATGGAAAAAGCCCATTAAAATAAGGGAGCATTTAAGTAAACTACAATGAGGTGAAGAAAACTAAACAATTGCTGTATATACTTTAATACTCTTTGTGTCTTATAGGTCAGGGGAAAAGTGGGCATTTTTGAGGCACACATTTCCGGGATTCGTGCTCAAGTGCTTAGCGGTGAGCTCCAGCGCAGCCCCCGATCTCCAAGACGACCAACTAGCCAAGCCCCTTCCCATCCCAGTAAAGGAAACACAGACCCTGAATGCCCAAAGACGCAATCACAAGAGAGCCACGTTCCCTCTGTCGTCCAGAATGGGAGAGAAAGAGGGGAAGAAATAACAGAAAGAGAAAGGAGAGACAGTAGTGCCACTAAAATGAACACAGAGAATAAAACACTGATTGATCACAATGGCCGCCACTCAGAAACAACAATGCAAAGTCATGTTGTTCAGGGTTCTCTTCAGACATTAAACACAGATGCAACAACAGATGGACAGAAACAACAGGGGGAAAGACTGAGAGAAAATGAGGGAGAAATAAACAAATGGGAGGTAGAAGACAAACAAATTCTGGGATATGAAAGGGAACAGCCTGAGAGAGACGTGAGAGGTGCAAAAGAGAACCAGTTGTGTCCCGAGATGCTGCTCCAGACAAGGGTGAACAGGTTGGAGGTTAACCCTGAAAGCTCTGCTTTATCTCAGGAACAAAGCAGCAAGAGCTCCCATTGTTTGCTGGATATCACAGATCAGACCTCCAATCACTCTCCCTCCATCCCTGCAGTCATAATAACCGACCACGGTTTGGAAAGCCAGCTTCAAACCTCTGAAGGCCGAGGGTCAGACCAAGGACAATGCTCTACCCCTAGCCCCAGCTCTAGCCCTGTCCCTGGGCCAAACGCATCCATGCGCTCCCTCAGGAAGCTGTCGTCCTCTTCTGCCTCCTCGGCCGGTTTCTCCTCATCTTGGGAGGAATCGGAGGAGGATATTTCCAGTGACACGGAGAAAGGGGAGCATCTTCTGAATCCCGCGCTCCTCAGTTCTCAACAGAAAGCAGTGAGTAGAGTCACGTGATAGTGTGCCTGCTTGAGAGTGTCCCTGTATGTGCTGCCTGCTTGTGGTTCAGTAGGTCTTTATTAGGTTTAAATCGTAGATCATAGATTCTCTTAGAAGAGCAAGTATTGTACAGGAAATTTCTACCATTTAACAGGACAAAAACAAAAACTTTTACCCATGTCATCAGATATCTCAAGTAATATCAGATGGACTGCCATGTGATTTTGTTCAGGCAGTCATTCTCCCCTGAGGCATTAATCCTGTGACTTTACTTTTAGCACCACTATGAATTTGCCGTTTGTAGTTTTAAGTTAAGTGTCTCACCAGCTACAGGATAGACTGCCCCCCTTTTGATGATTTGCAATTTATTATCCACTGACCTTTTATCAGCATCACAAATTAATTTGAATCTGTCCAGTATTTTTCCTTTTTCCCTGAAAAAGTTAAGGACATTCCTATGAGTCTCAGCTGTGCTTTGTGTGTGGCGCTAATGAGCAAATGTAAATGTTAATATGAAAGGGAACATAGTAAACCTTACACTGTATCTGCTTAACCTCAGCCTATTAGCATTGTCATAGTCTGTGTTCCACGTTAACGCAGAGCACCACTGTACCTAAGTAGAGTTTCAAAGAGCTGCCTGTTAGTCTGAGTCTTGTTTTCTATCGATTGCATCAGTTGATTGGATCAGGTCAAAGTTTTTGGCTGCTGCAAATTATACGTATTTACGTGCTGTATTTATCTAAAAGTGAAGAGTTTGACAAAAGTTGCATAACAAAACTCAAAACTTATCCAGTGCCTAACCTCACCTGATCTGGGAAGAGTTTACTTTTACTTGGGTCACTGTCACTGACCACACCTCAAAATATGCGTCTCTTAGTGTGTATATGTGTGTGTGTGAGTTTTTGAATCAGCCTGTGCTTGTTACTGAGTGCTCCTGTGTCAAATTGGCCTGCGCTGTCTTACTGAGTAATGGTTGACATTCACAGTAACAAAGCTAGCTCTGTGCCCCGACCTGTGCGCATGTGTGTAGTTGTGTTTTTTGGTGTGTGGGTAATGTGAAGGTGTGTGTGATAGAGAGCACAGTTGATAGAAAAAGAGAAAGCAGGAGAATTTGCCAGTCATACTCACTTAGACTTTGCTTGCATTTGGACTCAGTTCAAAGCAGAGGCTGAGGCCTGTTTGTGTGTGTGTGTGTGTGTGTGTGTGGGTGGGTGGGTGAGTGGATGTGTTTTTATTTGTAGCCAACATAAGTTCACAAGGCCATCTCACTTCTGCTTTGAAACATGATTTAATGCAAGATTGTATAACTGATTTTGAGTGTTAAACATTGTGCCAGTGTCAAAGAAACAATTTTAGGACTTCAAAAATTCTTTCTTCCTGGGTTTCTGGCTTTAAGAATGAAGTAATCACATTTACTTTATACTTTATTAATTAAACTATCATGGATTGTATATGAGGTACAGTGGTTACTTTAATAAACATGTAATATATACAGCCTCTTCAAGTTTCCAGATTTAATTTTTTGATTTTCTTTAATCACAAAAAACATCATCAGCAGCAGAGAAATGGAAAATATTATTTTATTTTAATACTACAGAGCAATAGCCAATTTATTCACCTACGTTTCACATCGTACACAGTGACATGCAGTTTTCTTGCATATATAATTGAATAAACCATCCATAAACCAAAGTCCCTTCCCTCCTAGGTGGAGGCTTACAAACAATTTGTTTAAATCAATTTGGTTGATGGATTTGAATAGTGTTTGTATTGCTCTTTGCATATTTCCGGGTATTTTTTTTTTCTTTGTTTAATCCAGGAAAACAAAAGAGACAGAAGGTCCTGCGGGTGCAGTTGAATGAAGGATAGGATTTACGGTGACTAGTAAAAGTCTGTATTTCCACCTTTGTAGTGCAAATTCTGGTCTGTAGCTTGGCATAGTTCCTGATCTGTAGTTTAAGGAAAACTGGTATAGATGTGCAAGAGGCAAACATGCAGAAACACATAAAGCATGCTCGCTCGTGTGGGAGGTATGTAGGAGAGAAGAGAGGGACAGAGAGAAGAGGAGTGATAATGAGAAAGGAAGAAAGAGAGAAGAACCGAGTGAGCTCAAGGGGAAGTAAAACGAGCATTGAGAGTGACGAAAGAAATAACATAAGAGAAAAGGTTTTATGATATGTAGTGTATATTGTCCATGTTTTCTTAATTAGACTTTTACATTAGGCTGTTTTTCCCATGTCTCTTTATTGTGAGAGTGACTTTTTTGTCCTATTCACCTAAGTAAACATGGCATTTCATTTTTTGTATGAACATAGACAAACATGTCTGCTTTGTTATCATATTAGCTGTTGGATTATGTCAATTAATTTTTAATGCTTAACTTGTAAAGGCTGAATTCTCAAGAGAGCCATATATAGACACTGTTTTGCTGATGCTTTTGTTGGGCATCTCTCCAAGTTGAGAAGGCACTTGTGCTGCCAGTGTTTTTCTATTTCTAGTAAATTGCCAGCAAAAGGGCACCTGCAATAGATTGGCATCTGTGTTTTTTCTTATTGTTGTAAAATTTCAGTTAAGTTTGTGGCATGAAGAACAAAGAATCTGCCAATGCTTGAATGTTTGTCTTGGCTGAGGAGACACTCAGTTGTTTGCATTTCTATATTATTTACCCAAGCATCCCCACTTGTCAGTAATTTCACACTAAACAAACTACAGATACAGTATCATAGACATCCACTGAAAAAGCTAAACCTTTGTAAACAAACCCCTGTGAAAAGATGAGAAGAGTGATTCAGTTACAAGACAATTTTTTACTATCAAAACATCAGTGCGGCTGAATAACATTAACATAAAAGTTAATGTGTAAATATGAGCTGGAAAATATGAACAAGCTCAATCATGGGATTTATCAGTGTAGTTCAACCAGTCATAATCCTTGATTTTACATACAAGACTACCTGCTGAAGAACTGAATCATCTCATTTTACAAGTTTAACAAATAGTTATTTAATCAACTACAGACTCCAGTATAAATAAATATAAATAAAATATTGGTAAATTATTTGTCTTTTAACAAACGCCACACATTTTCTGGCTCCAGCTACTGTTCTCTGTTTTCTCTGTCTGTCACTGTGGGTTTAGAGCAAGTGTTAATAAATGCTCTTTCCTTTTTTGACAGGACATTCTTGTACAACCATAAAACAATTAACGACATTTTAAATAAGCAGCAGTATTTACATACGCTTTATAGTAACTCCCGACAATTCATTTCTAATTTATTCAGCTTCAGAAAGAATGAGTGGAGCAGAAGCTATGGTGGGGCGGGACATATGAAGGTTTAAATGATGCAGAAACTTTGTTGTTACTTGTGGTCTCATTACTGTAAATAAAGCTCTGGATGCATTACGTTTTTGAACACTTTTTGATAACACCTCCAGAACTTGAGAAGATGCATCCATTAAATAAACAGAAAAATTACATAAACAAATATATCTTTCAGAGTGAAGCGTACAGTCATGTTTCTTATGTACACACACACTTAAATATGCTAACATTGACACGCCCTCTATACACACCACAGTGCAACTTTGGTTGCACTTTGCAGAACAACATGCTAATAGATCATACTCTACGCACACAAACTCTGTTTCTATCACAGGTCACACTTAATGTTGCCTTGACTCACATCCCTTTTCATGATTATTTGAAATGTGGTCACACACTGACCCAAACACTAATCTTCACCGTTCCAGGTTTATCCTTCACTAATCCAACCGTGAATCTAACCTCCTCTGCATTACCAAAAAAAGAGTTTTTGTGGTGGACTGCGCTGGACAAAAACTCATTTTTATGTCCAGAACTGTAACTCAAGTGGGTCAGCACACACAAAAAGACATACTGAGACGTGCACACACACACACACACACTGTCTGTACTGCAGTGGAAAATCTTCGCTACCACGGCGGCCAGTCGCCTAGCAACCCTGTGACGTCAAACCGAGTTTCCCTCTCACAGCTGTGTGTGTGACAGAAAGTATTTAAGATTATGGGTGTGTGTGTGTGTGTGTGTGTGTGTGTGTGTGTGTTACCTTGTGTCTACTTAATTTATTGTTAGAGGGGAACCACCAGTCAATTCTTTATTTGGTGTTTCTGTGTGAGAGTGCATGCATGTACATGTTCGAGTTGCCCCCGGCTCCGGGGGAGTCAGGGCAGCCTGCAGTTACTGAAGCTGACATTTGAAAGTGTGTCTTTTAGTATTGGGTCCAGTGCAGAAGTGAAATGTAAGTTTCACTTGGTTTCAGAGTTGTCAGAGACTCACTGGGAAAACCCTGCTGGATGTGATACAGCAATGCAAAAAAATAGATGTAGTGTATGTGCCATGGCCTAGAGCTCCACAGGTTGCAAATTTAATATCTTTTTAATACAATTCATGAATGTTTTGCTTTATTTCTTCACTGTTTTTGTATTTGTATCTGATTTGATAGTTTCATATTAACTTGAACCATGTTTTTATACATTCTTCTACAGATTAGTGAGCAGGTTAAGCCCTCAAAACCACGTGTGCCCATTTAGATTAATTTAGGGTGTTTTGGAGTTTAGTTTAGTTTCGATCTAAAACCTGATAAGCTCTTTAATGTTCCATAGTGACCTCAATTTGGAAACAACTCTTCCTTATCACACTACAGTATTTAGTTACAGCATAACTGAACAGCCACATCACAAACATCTCAAACTCTTTTTCATTTGGGTGTCCGTTTTTCTCGCCTTTGTCGAGCCATCATTTTGAAAACCTAGTTTTCCACTGGCCAGCTTTACTTGCTGAGAGATTTAATATGCACTCTCTAAGCAGGCTGTTTAGCGTGCATCACACTCCTTGCACTTTAATTTTGTCTTGGTGTGTGTGTTTGACTTGAGTGTTTGTGTCTGTGTCAGTCTAAACTTTGCAGACTCAGACAGCTGCAATATTTGTATCTGCAAGGGGACCTTGTGGTGAGCGATATCAGGCTTGTTGTTTCCTCAGTGCTTCTCCGTTGAAAACATCAGCATGCATCAGTGTTTCCCCTGCTTTTTCACATTACACATTTGTAACACGGAGTTACCCTTTGCCCAAGTTTTTTTTTTATCATTCTCACCACTTTCAGCTTCTCTTCACTCCTCCTTGCATGCAAATAAGTCATCTGTGGTTACCCTGTTTAACCCTAGTTCTCTTGGTCAAAACAAAAAAAAAATCAATTTTCCATACATGTGTGTATTGTTTGGGGCAACTTTTCAGTACTACGTGTGATAGTTGTACAATGTGATCAGTAACTTATCTAATATGAATACATGTTGCATGAAATAATATTTGCAGACGTGTTAAATGAAAAACATGATTCACATTTCTCACGATTATATTCATGAGACAATTAAACACCTCTTTGCTTCGGCGTTTCTTCCTTCGTGCACTTTCTGTTGTTTACAGAGGGCAAGGCCTTTTTTTTTTCTTTCTTTTGTTTGTAGTCAGCGGCGGATGTGGAAAATACTGTCGCTGAGGCGAACGGCAACCCCCCCCACTTCCTGTCTGCAAGAAGTTCCTTCGCTTACCATTTCCCCTCTCTCACTCTCTCTCCCCCTCTCTCTTTCTCTCTCTCTCAATGGAAACTTTGCTCTTTTCCTGCTCACCTCTTGTCATCCAGCTGGTCTGGGGATAGAGATAGGAGAGATGGAGAAAGCAGTGAGCAATGAGCCAGAAAGGGATGAGAGAAAGACAGAGCGTCTGACTTTGATGTTACTTTTAGGCAGAGAAGAAGTGTGGACTTAAGACAAAGATCTGCTTGAATTGTTGTCCAGCTTTGCTCATTAATATTAAAACAATTATTAAAACATAAACTTAAGAAAATAAAGAAAGAAATTACTTTTTGAGCAACTGTAGACATGCATATGACAATTAAACATTTGAACCCCATGAAGCTACAGAGGACGTTCTGAGGAATTATTTCCCTGTGAAAACGTCCATATCCTCCTGGGGGTGTCTGATGATTGTAAACCTGCACATCATAAAAAATAATGCATGCACTGATATGCAAAAAAAAACACTGGGACAAATTAACACAACATGTATGTTGTGGTGGCTCATATACAATACAACAGGCAAAACTGGTTTTCATAGTGTAAAGGACTAAACAGCAGCAAATAACTTCTGAAAAGGTGGAAATGTCTCCAACTACTGTAGATTGTATGTTAATGGTTTGCTGAGAAAACTAGAACTGAAGTAATAGTTTACAGCTGAAAAGATTCATTGATCAACTCAAAGTTAATTACCAATACATTAGATAATCGGTTAAATTATTAAAATCGTCTATTAAGAAAATACCAAATATTTTGTATTTAATAATTTGAAAATGTTATTATTATTACATTTATGTTTATACTGTTGACTGAACAATATACTGTAAATAGTTTAAATATAGGTTTTTTTTTTCAATTTCCAGACCTTACTATTGAAATTAAATTAATTAATTAAATTAATTGATAACATAACAGACAGATTAACAAGGAAAACAACTGCATCCCTGGACTAGCTATACTGAAAATACAGCACTGTTATTAAATATAACAACTAATTGTGCTGAGCATTTGAGTCATCTTGGAAACGTGTTATATAGAAATGTGGTGAGTCTGGTTGTGCTTTAAGGACAGGGTCATAATTATTGATTGCTGACTTGTTCTCACAGTTTCCTGAGTTAAATCTGGCCCTATACATTCACAAATGTTTCTTTATTTTTTCACAGATACTTCCTATAACCTCACTGCTGAAGATGTTGTGACCAATTTTTATTTTAAAAACTGTAGATAGTTTCTACACAAATAATAAGAAAAGATTTTCCCAAATCTTTTTCAAACCATCTACAAACTCGTCATTTCTTTTAGTGTCTACACTTCACACCTTTACACACATGAATTGAAATTGTTTTTTCCACGCTCACAAAAGGTAATAGATACATCTACCAACTGTGATATGATCATGTCACAAGCTGTCCCAAACTCGTATTTAAATAAAACACTGTCAGTATATTTGTGAAGAATCACACATACAGCAGAAAATGTCCAAAAGTATTTAGATGCATGGCCAGAAATTCAGATGTAGTGTTGCAGCCAGTGGCACTGAAACAGATGCATCATATAGTTTCCTCAGCTCATCATACAACATGCAGTAGCTGCTGTTGAGAATGATTATGATTATAAGGTATAATATGCATACATATACGTAATCGTTTTGTCTCTCACACGCATACTGTATATAACATGAACGACATGTATGAATATGCAGGTTCTGCATGCTTTTTCCACAAAGCAATTCTCACTTACTCACCCACTCGCGCACACTCAGCTCCGTCTGTGTCTTTCAAATGTTGTGACCTGTGCTTAGATTTGCATGCCCAGATTATGTTTGTCTCCTGTTTTGCTAAACAAATGTTTCCCAATTGTTTGTCCCTGCACACACTCAGACACACAAACTTGTAAATCTGGTGGGGCATAGACAGGAGTATGTAAGCCTAAGGTGCTACTTTTTAAAGCCGAGAGGGACAGAGTTGCACAGATAATCAGTCTTGTCAGTCTGTAAATTCCTTGGCTGACTGATAGTCCATCGGTCATGATGTGGTCTGCATGGCTGTGTTCAGTGTGGAGTGTTGTTGTGTCAGTTGGAGCCATCATTATCATTACCATCATCCACCTCTGCACCAACCACCTTCAGGTACTGTTACCAAGGCTTACATTCACTGTCACATAATGCTTTTATACCTGGATTTAGTTATTGTTAAGTAATGTTTGACAGCTCTATTCTTGGAGGTATTTATTGAGCTATAATAATGCTAATAATATCACATATGATAGTTGAAGCCACACGCAAACCAAACAGCTCCTCTCTTCTTTTCTCCTCCTCTGATTGCATTTTAATGTCTCAACTCCCAAATCTACACACAGTGACAATGTCTGTTATTACTCACGCACACACTTGAGGTAGTCCAGACTTTCTCTTACTTTCTCTCTCTTGCCCTCCAAAGCTCTCTCACACAGACACACACACATACACCAGCAGTAAGTGGACTAGATGGTAGATGGATGACAGTCTGAGTTGACAGAGAAAGCACAGACCCTGGCTACTTACCAAGCTGTAGTCTGATACTCTTGCTCTCTTGCTAACTGGCGTAAAATGGTGAAAAAAGTGAAGTAGAATATCGTTCAGGTAAATGTATTTGCCTTTCTAGAGGTCTAGCAAGCTCAATCACCGTTATATTTCCCTTTACTGTAAGACAGAAACAGACATGTGGGCTGATTGTTTGCGTTTTTAGCCAGTTTGTTTAATTTCAGACTTTATTTATTCAGGCAAAGCTGTGCAGCCATGTGTTTCTAGTATTTCCCACATGTTGTGACATGGAGATTCCCAAGACAAGCTTCAACTGAATATTTTCTTTTGCCTCCAGGCCAGTGTCATCTTACTTTTAAACCATGATGGTGGAGCATAGTAAGTTAAAGAAACATTTAATAGACATACATGCAAGAAATTAATTCAGTAAACTTGACACATTAAACTTTCCTACCACACTTTCCATTGTTGCAATTTCAAAAAGCAATAAATGCTAATAAAGCTTAAAATATTTCAGCGTCAATACTCAGCGCTCTGTCTGAGCTATTTGAGCTGACCTACCTTTCACTTAGTTTCCACCATGTGATTTGTACACGTGTGTATTTTTTACTTTTTGTTGGGGGTGAGTTTTTTTTCTCTCTCTTCATCAGCGGTGCATAAAAAACCTCTAATGTGAGCCTTCCCCATTTGAGACAGAAAAAGAATGAGCAATGTGTGTGTCTGAAGGTATGTGTGTGTGCATATAACCATAGATAGTCATGCTATCAGCTGATGAATTTTCATCAAGTCCAGATTATGTGACATGGGTAATATATCTCCTTCTTTGGTTCTCTGCTCTCTTATCTTGTCCTTCCTGCCTCCTTTCCTCCTTCCTCTCTCTTCTTCTCCTTTCTATTTGTTGACATGGAAATATTATTACTTCTGGCAGACTAGTGAAAATCTGTGTGTGCGTGCGTGCGTGCATGCGTGCGTGTGTGTGTGTGTGTGTGAGAGAGAGAGATCACACCAGAGTAGATATTTTGCACCATTATATAAATAGGTTAATGTTAGTGTTAATGTTGTCTTACAAAATATCCACCCACTGAACAGAGCATGTAGAACTTTGAATTTTTCATATTCTCATTGCTTCTGCGTCTACTGCACAGCCGAGCATTGTTTAAACCCACAGAACAAGACATCTGGAATTTTTCCATCTGATGTAATGCTGCAGGGATGAAGAGTGGTTTCTGCAGAATGAATATTTTGCTCAATAATAGGTTGATTTACTGTGGGTTTAGTGAGGTGTCACAGCATGCAGCAACATAAGCACGTGTGACATTTATTTGAATATACAGTTTAGGAGAATATTAAGGCACAAAGAGATAAGCATTACATTTTGCATGGAACAAACAGTACTTTGAAAGAGTTTAACAGGCAGACAGCAGGAGAACAGGAGAACTGGATTTGAATCAATCTGCAGTCACTGCTGAAACAACTTGCTCTTCATGTGTCACAGACACCATGTGCCTCTTTTTTTTAATTAGTGTTTTGTGTGTGCGTGTGTGTGTGTGTGTGTGTGTGTGTGTGTGTGTGTGTGTGGCAGAAACCCTTCAGTTCACTGTGTCCTTGCCAGGGACAGGGAGATCCCTCTGTGTTTGTGTTACCAGGGGAAACCCCAGCTTGATCCTTCAGAGCTGACTGAAAATGTCCTAAATCAGCCAAAGTACAAATAAAAATAAATAAATAAA
>JAUBNQ010000016.1:7732918-7752226 GCA_032353495.1 Ctenopoma kingsleyae
AAGCCACTGTGTTAGAGGATACCTGGTGGTAATTTCAGAAAAAGCCCTATAATGTCTTATTTTCCATAATTGTGGAATTACACTGCCAAAATTTGCTCTTCTAATCTGAAAGATGCTGAGGTTCCAAACTCTGTTACACCCCACAGAGATGCATCTCTGCTGAGTTCAGTTGTATGTCTTCCTTAGCAGAACTGAACTCTTCATTATCAACATGTTGCCCATTTCTTTAAAAGATATCTGCACTTGATGACATGTCCACTGTTGGAGATTGTACAGTTTAGTGAAAACATGATTTTAGGTGTTTTTTACTGTGGAAAGCAAAACTAGTCATTTAGCTTTTTCACTTCTGTTTAATCATTCACACTTTAAGCCGTAGACAATACTGTTCGTTGGTCACTGAGGTTTTCAGTGGCAACCATGTTTGCTCAACAATAATCTGGCAATAACTGGCAATTAGGTGGAGTAAACAGCTGAAGTAAACATCTCACAGTAGTTTCAATTTGTTATGGAGGGCATTGTTTCATATGTAACATATTTGCAGCCAACATGGTGTCCATAATACTTCTGTGGCTAAACACTTAATCACACTTTGTTGGGATTGTTCACATGTACAGAACGATTTATTATGTTTGATGTAGATTTTAATTCTAACATTAGTGTAGTCAAACCTTGTGGAACACTTACAGCCATGAACAATTTTATTTAAGCTATAGAGTGCCTTGACGTTACAAAGCCAAGTCAGACAACTGAAAATATGTTTCTACTTGTTATTGTTATGATGGATTATTCTCTTAGTCTTAACTGTCAGTTTGTATACTTAGTCTTACATGGGTGCATGTTTATTAATCTTTTAAAGTTTGGGCTTTTGTAGTTTATTATATTTTATTTATAACATTATATTATGTTTTGTTTCTTTTAGCTAATGGGATACTGTGACGTTTTGAATTCTGGGCTGTTATGTTGTTTTGTCTTCAAGCATGTGTTACAGTATGAGTTAAAGGCAGGCCGCTGACATTCGGAACATTGGATTCGGTTACTGAAAAGTTGTATGAGTTGAGATAATGACACACGTTTCTCTTAAATGAGTTTGCAAACAGTCACCTAGAAACTGGTTTAACAGATAAGGGAGAAAAAAAGTCTCATAATGTAACAGGTTCTCGATGAACAATAAAAACTAAATGGTGTGTAGGTTTCACTTTACTATGTTTAAAGTGGTTTTCAGTTGATGCACACAGTGACAGTAGACAAAGAGACGTGCATCCATTTTCATAACCGCTTGTTCTCGTAAGGGTCACGGTGGGTCCCCCTATCCCAGCTGTCATCGGACGAGGGGCAGGGTACACCCTGGACAGGTCGCCAGTCTATCACAAGGCTGACATATACAGACAACCAACAACCATGCACGCTCACATTCACACCTACGGACAATTTAGTGTCACCAGTTAATTTAACATGCATTTCTTTGGATGGTGAGAGGAAGCCGGAGTACCCGGAGAGAACCCACGCAGAAACGGGGAGAACATGCAAACTCCACACAGAGTTCCCGGATCGAACCCGGGTCCTCCTAGCAGTGAGGGGACAGTGCTAACCACTACACCACAGTGCTGTGAAAAAGTATTTGTACCCTTCCTGATTTTTTTCACATTTGTCACACAAATTACTTAGATCATCAGATCAATGTTAGTATTACTAAACAGATGCAGTTGTGCATCTTAAAATGCAGTTTTAAATAATGATTTCATTTATAAAGGGGAAAAAGCTCAAACCTGCCTGACCCTATGTGGAAAAAGTGGCGACAGCAATTATAATCAAGCATTTGCAATAACTGACAATGAGTCTTTCACATTGCTGTGGATTAATTTTGTCCCACTCTTCTTTGCAGAAGGTTTTTGAGCATGAACAACCTGTTTAAGGCTTGGCCACAGCACCTCTGAGTGGCTTTAAGTCCAGACTTAAGGCCATTCAGAGGTGAACTTGCTGATGTGTCTCTGCTGCTAAATAACCGAAGTGAGTTTAAGCTTGAGGTCACCAATCGATGGCCGGACATTCTCCTTCAGAATTTTTTGGTAGAGAGCAGAATTCATGGATCAATTGTGGCAAGTCGTCCAGGTCCTGAAGCTGTAAAACAGCCCCAGAACATCACACTACCACCACCATGTTTGACTATTGGTACGATGTTCTTTTTATGAAGTGCTGTGTTACTTTTACGCCAGATGTAACAGGACATACGCCTTCCAAAAAGGTAAACATTTGTCTCATCAGTCCACAGAATATTTGCCCAAATGTCTTGGGTATAATCAAGATGTTTTTGGACAAATGGGAGATGAGCTTTTGTGTTCTTTTTGGTCAGCAGTACCTTTTGCCTCCTCTCCCACAAATGCCATTTGTGCCAAGTCTCTTTATTTTTGTTGAATTGTGTAGATGATCTTTACTGAGGCAAGTGAGGTCTGCAGTTCTTTAGATGATGTTCTGGTTTCTTTTATGACCTCCTGGATGAATTTTAGCATGCCAGACACTCCAGGGAATGTTCCCCACTGTTCCAAGTTTTCTCCATTTGTGAATAATGGCTCTTGCTGTGTTTCGCTGGAGTCCTGAAGCCTTAGAAATGGTTTTGTAGCTCTTTCCAGACTGATACATGTTATTTACTTTGTTTCTCATCTCTTGAACTTCTTTAGATTGCGGCATGATGTTTGGCTTTTTGAGATCTTTTAGCTTCACTTTGTCAGACAGCTTCTATTTTAGTGATTTCTTGATTCAACACGTCTGGCAGTAATCAGAGACGCTTGAACTCAGCTTTCCAAAAAATGTGGTTAATCACACTTCATTCATACACAGTTTATTTTACAGTTGAACATGAGCCAGCTATTTCTTGTTTACAGTTTATTATTCTATGGTAAAGTAATCATCTTTTTTTAGGTAGAGATATTACTATCTATCTGTCTATCCATCCATCACCCCTGACCTGTGAGAGCCCTCGGTGACCCAATCCTGCTTCTGCTCCTTGGCCACATTAATTGCTGTGTTTGCATAGGGATCATTTGCCATTCAAATCACACCTGTCCACAACAGCAGCAGCGTCCAGAGCTGGCGGAAAACATAGTACATGATTGAGGGCCAGAGAGGCTGTGAATGGATAAACAGAGCAGAGATGTGATTTTTTCTTCTGAGGGTGGGAGTTATGATGAAGAATCAAATCTGACAAAGCCCACAAGTGTTTCTACAGTGTGGGAAATGTTATAACCTCATGTAACACAGTACTGACTAACACAGGGCTGTGTGTGGAAATGTGGCACACTCTGCTGTCACTTCAATGACACTGCAGAGAGACATCATCTCCAGTCAGCATTTTAAGCTTTTCTCAGTTGTTTTGTCTCATATTTCATATTATATTTTAAACTTCTAAACAGTACTTCAAAAACCTTTATTGCATGTTTAAGTCACCCAAAACATTTCACTTACATTTCAAAACCTTTTGTGTCAGTTAAATTGGCCAGTGTCACGAAAATGAAAAGTTGTTTTGTATTGTTTGAGCCATACTAGTTAAAATGTATAGATGCTTTTTCACAATGTCACACATTACATTATGATCACCATAAATTACATACTTATAAAAAAGCAAAATCAAAAACAACCCATACAATGAAAAATCTGTGACAATTTAACAAAGCAAAACAAAAATCTTTCTGTACTTTCACAGTAAGTAACAAACTATACCACTGTAAGTTCTCATTTTCACAAACATCCTTGTTGGACTTATTGGGCTCTCTCCCAGATATATTAAACAACATCACATCTGATGTTTTCCTTTGTGATGCACCATGTGAAAAATCTCGTTGTGTAGCGCAAACATGCGCAACTGGAAAAACCTCATATCAGTTTTGATCTGAAAGACATATACGTATCTGTAAGACTATATATAAGTCGTTTTTGAGCCAAATCAAATGAGAAAAATTAATTTACTCAAGTACTGTACTGATACAGTTTTGAGGTACTTGTAGAAATGTGTCAATTTTATGACACTTTTCAGTCTATTCTTATGCTACTACATGTACATATATGAAAACTGATTGTGATAGGTTGAAAGAAAAGAAGAGTTTTTGATCCCTAGGAGGAAATTCAGACTGTGGTGTCATTAAATTTAGCTCCACCTTTATCTGCTGCAACATTAACATAAGGTACACCTTAACAGACCAATAATATACTAACACAATATTAGTCAGGTATATATTTTGTTCATAATAATTTAGTAGTTTTACTTTTCTACACACAAAAATAAATACTTTTACTATCACTAGCAACAACACGAGATGGCAGCAGAGGCCCACTCACATAGAGGTACATTTTATTTTCTGTAGCTGGCACCTGTGTGTTGTTTGTGTTTTAATGTGTCAATTATTACCACTATTTATTAGTCACATGTGCCTTGTAAAACCGAAAATTGTTATTAATAACGTCCTGTCAAGCCCTTAAACACAACAGAGCAGAACTTTGTTTTCTTTCGTGATGGACCAATCAGGAGCCGTGTTTTAGCCCCCACCTCCTGTCAATAAACGACGGGGACCAATAGCAGCAGAAGGTGGGCTGGACAGACCCAGAGCCTTGTGGAATCCAGGTGTAGCGGACACCTTGGCGCATGTATGCGGAGAGATAAGCTGCACCGCCTCCTTAAACGTGGTGAAATGAGGTCAGATCAGATTTGAAGGTTGGGATACGAAGGTGGCTTGAAAATACAGAGCAAACAGCGTAGAAAAAAAAAAAAAAAACATCAGCTACATCTTCAATATGCATGCGCAACTATGATCTGCAGCATGTGACGCTTTGTGTGCATGTATGTCTCCTTACGTCAGACACTCGGGGTTGTGTGTGTTACGCACCAGTGGGGGGCAGATGTGAGCAGGTTGCGTCAACGCACGGCTCTGGCTCCTGTGCGCAGTTGGTAAATAAGGTTTGACCTCATGGTGGAGAGAGAGAGAGACAAACTGGATTAAACGCCACCACAAGCAGCAGCAGCAGCAGCAGCGGGAGGAGGAGGAAGGTGACAAATAATCAACTTGTATCTCCTGCTGCTAGCAAACTGTGCCACAGGAAGGAAAACCCTCTTCAATCTATTGCTATTTTGCAGCAAAAAAAAAAAATTGTTTGGTTTAAGCCCGCCCGCCACATCGACCTCGTCTGAGTTGAAAACAAACACGACAGCTGCTGGTGAGTATCTGAATTGATATCAGAGATTAGCGTGCATTAGCTATCAGGTATGTCCAGAACAGCTTTTTGTGTGTGTGTGTGGGAGGGTGAGGCCTGTTATAATCTAGTTCACAGTCACTTCGACCTCAAACTGGTCCAAACATGCTCGATCCTCTGCAGCAGCGTGCTGACGTACCAGTGCTTCACGCTTTTTTTTTCTCTCTCTCTCTCTCTCTCCCTCCAAACTTCACCGACCTCACAAAGACACCGTGATTTATTCAAATAGTAGAAAATGATTTATTACCGCTAAAGTAATGCTAATGTTAAATAATTGCAGGTTAACAACGTGGCGCGCGTTTGTTGTTGCAGCCTTATGGCTACATGAGGAAGTATTATTGATCACTGCTTTTAAATGGGTCACTCTTGTTAGTTTGCAGGATCTCTGATCTGTGTTTTTAAGCTGTAATAAAGTGAAGCTGAAGGTTTGAAGGTGCATTAAATGGGTTTAAAAGGTTTAACGTTGTCTGGAAAGAGCTGTGCAGCCTGCTATTGTCTGTCAACGACGTCATGTCCTGCTGGATCAACGCTGGTGTCTGAAAACGGCAGTGAAAAAAAAAAGTCACATTCGTCTTAATATGTTAGACAAATCCGTCTCATAACGTCAGTTTCAAGAACTATTAACGAGGTCCAAAAATGAGTAAAAGTCAGTGTACTGTTACATAATGTATGTGCATAATATATCAACTGAATAAATTAAATATGGCACATTTACTATAAGCATAAGTCTTAATGTGACGCATATAAATAGACATACAGTAAGTAACCATGTGCATTTGTGTATTTGCCCTACCTGTGTATTTGAATGAATGACTTAAAGGACAACTTCACAGATTTTCATTGGCTTCCTATGGTTCTGCTCTGTATTAAACTTCCCTATATTCCAGATGACATTGTCTGCAGGAGATTTTCAACTAGATGCATAGAGAAAGAATGACGTTAATACTACTTATATGTATGGCTCCAAAATGACTTTAGTTTATCTTTCAGTGTGTGCACTATGCCAAGTAAGTAAGAGCAGAAAAGCTATTTTTACTGATGTTCTACGTTTTTCCTTATTAAAGGCATAACAGGCAGTAATGCAGTAAATATATATCAATTTTTCTGTTACCGTCTTATAACATCACATGGCCACTGACATACGTCATCCTACATCCCTACTATGCACTACACTATAGTCACTGTGGTTTTAGTACAAGAATTTGGACATTTATTGCAATAAAACACAGATCGTTCTCCTGATTTGTGGTCCTGCAGGAAACATGGTGTTGCTCACGTCTCACCTCTTAGTGGTGGTGACGCTCTTGCTGCGGCGGCTCACCGCTACACAGTAACCGGGAAAACTTTTTTCCACTCTCACCCCAAGACCAGTTATTGAGGGCAGTGACGAGAGGCTGAGTAAGGCATAAGGCGTGCTGAACAGAATTCAGATATAGACTCCCACTCAGGCTGTGCCGCCTGGCTATTTTCATAACAGTGAGTCAACAGCTTATGTAGAGACGGCAAAAGAGCCGAGACAACAGCTGTGGCTTAGGAGTGTTAATGTGTGTTCCCCATACAGCGCCACGTGTAATCACAGTCTGTATACCTTCACAATACCTTGTAGTGACCTCTTGGCTACTTTAGTTTTCCTCTTCTACTCTGTGAGTTGGAAAAGAAGCTTGTTTGTGTCTTGACAGGCCAAACACCCACATTGACAAACGGGATGTTGCTGAATCAGTTATATTGGGCAAGTGAAATTTATGCATTGAGTGCTCTGTGGAATTCAGAATCTGGTGCAGAAATACACGTCAAAGCTTTGTGGAGCACAAGTTTAGATATTTCACGTTAAGGCATTCTGCACTTCTGTGCACTTTATTACATTCACAGGTTTAATGTATTTGTGCAAATCTAAATTAGCAAAGGTAGCAGAAAGGATCACAGTATTTTATGGTTTGGGTAAAATGACGGTCTAGCATAATAATGAACAACTTGTTTTGTATCCAGTTGTGTCCAAAATCAAATGTAGCTACATGATATTCATTACACAGATTTTAATTATAGTATTTTTGATAATTATACATAGCGGCAGTGACACAGACATATTATTTAGTGATAACATGCTCATCCAAAGGCTAATAAAAAAAAACAGTTTGACTTTTTAATAGGACATATAGGATATGTCTTTTTTCTTATACTGTCGGTGTGTTGTGCCCACGACTGGTCTACAGTCCACTTTCTGAAAACAAAGAGCTGGCCTGAAGGAGGACAGATAACCCACTTACTGACTCACTGTGCATATGTGTGCTGAGGTGCACGAACACACACACACACACGTATTGCTTTGACTCTTCTAGCAACAGCATTTTCCATTGGCACCAGTTCCAGCAGAACTGTTCTGAAGCATGTCGTCACACCCACAAAACAGCACCTGTAACACAGCAATAAACACATACAGTAACGCTACAGAGGAATGCAGTTTACATAAAAGTGAGAGAGATGAGAGAATAGGAACTTTGTTTGTTTCCTAAATGGACCTTGACTTATATTCACAACTAACAACACATCACAGTTTAAGCTCCATTTGTGATAATTTGTGATGTCATAACTATCACTAAAAGATACATGACATTATGTCTTAGAAGTTAAGTGTAATATTTTTATTAGTCACTGAACCCTTTAGTTTTTAATGGAGAACAATCTCACCGTCCAACAAGTTGCAAAGACAAATAGAGAAAGGAAAAGTGTGACAGCAAAGTCTAAATGCACACCAAACACGTGCACTCACATTTGGTTGTGCACAGAAATAGTTGGAAGAGGCGACAGCCAGCAACACTCGAACTCCTCCATCTTAGTTTCCAGTGACATTTTCAGATCCAATTCCTGGACTGTGTACACATAACTTCACAGCTTCCATGCATGCATAGTATTTCTCTTTCCTTTCGTTTGTGTGTGTATGTGTTCATTAACACCGGGAACAGAGGTCATGAGTATTTTTAGACCCAAAATTAAAGTAATCTCAAGATGTGACAGCTGCATGCTACTTTTTGGCAGCAGAAACTATGATGACAACAGGTTTTATATCATTGTCATCTTTCCAGAAAGACTTGTGTTAATCGTTTAGGTATCTGATCTCTGTATGCGTTTTTATTTGTGTTGTTATTATCTACCAGTCCTATATATGGAAGGAGCTGGAGCATAACTAATCTTAATATTTACCATAAATTCTGCTGTGTTTTATCTCTTTGCCTCTGTTTTTCTTTCTGTCTCCATCTCTAGTCCATCATGGCAGGTGACATGATGTTACTGATGCGGGGTTTGGGTAAGCTGAGCCAGGCCATTGTAGAAACACAGTCCAGTGCCCTGCGCAGTGGAACTGGTAAGTTCATTTTACCTATTAACTTCCCAGATAAAAAAATATTTTAAAAAGCTTCACAGTTCGTCTTGGAGCTACCTTTAACCACCTCCTTAGCATTGAGATTCATTAAAACCTTTAGATAACTTGCTCACAAAAGCCCTTTTTACACATAAACCGTGCTGCATTGGTGAGAGCGTGGCCCCCTCTTTAAGATACCTTTGCTTATTTACACTGAGCCTAAAGAAGCCACAGTAAAAATGCTCGCTGGAGGAGAAACAAACTCTCGGGACGTTACGATGTGCAGCTCTGGAGTAGCCAGTAGTTCCTAATAGGAGATAAAGTTAAGCATAATAATACATGCTGTGTCACTAAAAAAACTTCTACTGCCTTCCTCCAACCACTTGCATGTTGTAGTTGTCCTTTGTGAGTCACCGGAATTTCACACCCCTGCCCCCCCAACACCTGACACCATCTTGGGTGTTTTACAAAGAATGTGGAGCAAATTCTTCTCACCCCCGACACCTCTCACCTCTCCAGGCAGCTTAGAGGAGTATCAGCACGGACTCCTCAAACCAGTTTGTTACCTTTTTATACAGACGCATGTCGGTGCAGGAAACCCACCTTGAATGTGTAAAAGGGGCTACAGACTAGCATGTGCATGATGTGAATGTTAACAACAACGCTAGCAATCTAAAATAATCTATAATATTTTTTTCAACATGTAACCTGTCATACAAATAAAATACTTCAGTACTGTATGGTTAAAAATCCAGTGGGCCGTAAAGCTAATCAAGCTATAAATGTGTTTCTGTGGTGTTTGTAACCCAGGAGTACCAGGAGTTGGTGCTGCAGTCCAAGGTGTCCAGGCAGCTGCAGAGCAAGGCCTCTCTGCTGCGATGATGAAGATTCAGGTGTGTGAATCTGTAGTATACCATACCATAACATTTAGTCATGCTCAGTAACTCACTAAATTGATAGAGAACGGTGTGTTGCCTGTACTGACAGAGAAGTCAGAGAAGAATGCTGCAGATTTTCATTATGTAAAACTGTATCTGTATCTGTATCTTTACAGGAGCTGTCGGGTCAGCAGCAAACCTCTTCGTCTGAGTCAGAGTTTGACTTTGCTCAGGATGACGGCGCGTCCACAGCTTCAGAGTTCAGGGACGAAGGTGTGGACGTCGGAGTGGATCACTCAGGAAGTAGTGGTGATGCAGCAGTGGGGCCAAACCATGTCAGTGGGAAGCAGTCTTTGTTTGAGGGATACAAAGATCCCAGCAAACAGTTTAGTGGACACACCAGATCATACCACAAAGACGCCAGGTATAAATTGTCTCCTTGCAGTTTGTACTAAACACCAGGTTTTGGCTGCTTGTTAGAAGATTAAAGTAATCTCTTCCGCTTTGTGTGTGACAGACATTTCGTTGGACACCATCATCTCTGCAACCACAGTTTGAGCAGGCATATGTGGGGACACGTGTACTGTCGACATCCAGTCACTCAGCTCAGGAGCTACCATCAGGACCCGTCCACAGTCGGGGGCCTGACAGCTGAAGACATCGAGAAAGCACGGCAGAGCAAGGGGGCTGAGATCAAACCACACAAACAGATGGTAATTCCTCACTCGTTAAACCTCTAACTTTCTGCACACTTTGCAATTTTAGTATAATATAACAGAATTTATTGTTGTGTCTTTGTCAGCTGAGTGAGAGAGCCAGAGAGAGGAAGGTGCCAGTGACTCGGCTTGGCAGACTGGCCAACTTTGGAGGTGCAGTACAGCTCTGTGTTATTGTGTCTGAATCTCATATACCACAAGCATCTCCGCGTTATAGCACGTGAAACTGAGTTGGTCTTTAGCTTCTTTAGCCCACCTGTAATCAACCACCTTCTGTTACAAGCTGGGGTCAACCTGGGAGTCCTGTGAGTCAATGGCCTTTTTAAAGTCTATGTTAAAAAGAAAATACACAGAGGGGAAAGAAGAGAAACACACAGGAACTAATGAATGTCAAGCTGACTCCACTTAAGTAAACACTTCACGAAATTAGGTCAGGCATCTCAAGGGCATATAAATGAGCCTGTGTGTGTCCAAATGAAATCACGTCTTTGTAGTGAACTGCAGGTTTACTTAGCGAGAAAAACCAAAAGACAGAGACTGAGGGAGAGTTTAGGAAGATGTAAAGTACTGTTTTTTTTTTTTTTTAAATCTGCATGAGCTTGCATTACAGATTATTGTTCTGTTTAGCCATGCCAATTCAAGCCAGATCAAATCAATCACAGCCAGAAAAAAGCCAAACTTAAAATGACATGACTACATTTATTCTAAACTGTAACAAAGCCAAAACTGACAAATTTAACTTTTGCATGTTGGCAAATAAAAGCAAGACTATGTGAGATGTTTCTCCAACAATGAGCTCATTCAGGGGCCAAATAGGTTCTCACAAATGTAGTGAAAAGCTCACAGTTGGCCTCTGGAGCAGCACCTTGTAGCTTCGTTTCAGACAGATGACAAATAAGTTTGCAGGTGGCATAAATGTCGATAGAGGAGCTAGAAGCACAGAGTGAGAGAGAAGATAAACTTTGTATGAAAGTGAGTCAGACTGGACTGCCAACGCAAACATCCAGCAGAATTTGGATACAGCTCATTGCAAACACATGCCAGTTATAGAGGCAATAGTCAGTGTGTTTACATGCACTGAAGTAATCTGGTTACTCAGAGAGTTCAGGTGACGCAAGTAATCGAGGAATGTGTTTACATGTACTACAGTAACCAGGTTATTGTAAACTCCTCGTATACATGCAACAGACCAGCTTTCATATTTGTTCCACCGTCTCTACAGTACATAAACTTTGTAAAATTGCTTATTCAAAACCTGTTTGTGCTCGTGCATGGCAGAGAAATCAGCACTGTGCAGAAGAAGTCCACACGAGGAATTCAGATTTCTCTAATGTTCTTGGCTCACTGCAGAAACCAGGCCTCTTCTTTACATGAGAGTTAAGAAAGCAGCTTACTGGAGAAAGGTGACTGTAAGCTGGTCACTGAGGTGCATGTAAACACTGTTAGTGAGACACAAAGGGCAGAGCTGGGTTTATTCAGCATGTTGACAGTGGTGACATTTAGGTGTTGAAAATGGAGAGGGCAGGTGGTGGAGGAACGTGAACTTGGTCTGTCCTTCACTCTCCTATTTTGTTGACAACATTATACAAATTAAGGGCAGCGAGGTGATACACACGTACGCCGTCCAAAGCTCTGTAAAGATTTTCTCACTCCCCCAAAACGGTCTGAAATAATAGAGTTAATGACATATTGTTGACCAGTGAAGAAGTGATTAACTTGTATCCAAGACACTGAAGCACAATGTGCATCAGATTAGTCCATCTACCAGTGCGTTTCAGATCTGTCTCTTCAGAGACTGCTGAGTAACTGATTATGTAATCCTGAGTTATGTAATATGGAGGCTGGGCCTGGAGAGACTCGCTCACAAGCAGTCCTCAACCTGTGCAGGCCTGCTTTTATTCTTCGTTATCTACCAAAAATAAGTCTTTTAGAGAAGTTTAGGGATGTTATGTATGTCAGCAGCTTCATTGTTACATAGTTAGGTGGCTGACGTAATGGCAGATATGCAGCTGTTACAGTTGCGTTGTGCTGAGGTGATCAAAGTGTTAGTTTTTTTTTAGGCATCACTGGTGAAAATATTCTGTCAGGCTTAGGGTGGAGGCCCCATTAAGGCTGCTGCTGTCTCACATTTATGTCACCAAATCTTCCGTTATGTACTGAGCACATAATAAGCTGGTTCGCTCTAACTGTGTCTTTGTTCTGACTGTTTCTGTTTGTGTCCACCAGGTCTGGCTGTTGGTTTGGGTATTGGAGCCCTGGCAGAAGTTGCAAAGAAGACCATCAGACACAACGGTGCAGAAGGTAACACACAAACACACAGTGATTCACAATAAGTGAGTTTGACATTTTCTTGTCAAAGTGTTACAGTTAAAGCCCCTGAAGGCAGCTTCAGAAGCACCAAACGCCTTACCTGAGGCCCTACTGACTCATAAACTGCATTATATACACCTGCACATATTTTATGTAAACCGAAAACTATTGATATTGACTCATCAAAGCCAAATGACTTCACTGTACATGAGAATGTTAACATCTGTGGAGACTGAGAAATATTAATGTTAGTGTTAAGAATCCTGTATAAAAGCAGCTATCGCATGTAAACTTTGTCTTCTCTCTGTTTCATGCACCCGCAGGTGAAAATAAAAAGTCTGTTTTAGACTCGAGCCCGTTCCTGTCCGAGGCCAATGCTGAACGCATCGTCAGAACCCTCTGCAAAGTGAGAGGAGCTGCGTTAAAACTGGGGCAGATGCTGAGTATTCAAGGTGAGCAGCACACACGTACACACAGAGTAGCAGAGAGAATGGATCATGTTAGAGGGGAGAAAAATAACGGAAGGAAGGAAGGAAAACTAATTACTGTATTTAAGTAACTGTTTTTTCAGCACTCATATAGCTTTAATTCCTCTGTATATTCCATCAGAGTATCGACGTGGTACCACACACAGATAATGTAGAAGCTATCAGGAGCTAAGAATAGGTTGCAGTATAATTTTTAGCTCCGTTTATGTTGATGCACACACCACGAATTATACAGCAGCAGTAAACATCACGGCACAGAGTCAGTGCAGCCGTGTCGGGTAACGGCAGTAAACACGTCATTAATTTTGTTTATGACTTTTGTGACTTCTATCTGATCTTGGGTGATGACCTCTGTCCCTTGGCGTTAATGTAGTTCCGAATATGTTTACACAGACGCTACAGTGCAGTAAATGTAATAAAGCATGAAAACAGTAGTAGGAACGAAAAGCACACTGTGACTGCTAATCAGGTTTCAGCACAGAGGACTGACCTTGTGTGCATGTGTGTGGTTATTTGCAGAACTGGCAGAGCGTTGCTGTATCTCCGAAGTGTTGATAAGTTGATTCCGAAATTATAAACAAAAAGGTCACAGTAGTGTTCTGTAGTTGGACATGTGTACGTGTGTAGACCTCTTTGTTCTTCATACAGGCTTTTAAAAATGTTCAATTTAACACTTATTTTATAGTCTCATTGTCTGGAACTGAATACATCTGAAGGATAAAAATCACTCCAGTGGTCTTTGCCAACTGCTGACATTTATCTGTCATGGCAGGAATTACGTTTGTGGCTGGATGATTGTGTATCCAACCATTGTACCCTTTAGCACCAGCCCAAAATAGCGTTACCCTTGTGCTTTCAAGAACTATTTTAAAACTGATAATTAATGTTGTTCTACTGATTCCTCACATTTTCCTCCCCGTGTTTGTGTGTTTCAGACGATGCATTCATCAACCCTCAACTTGCCAAGATCTTCGAGCGCGTAAGGCAAAGTGCTGACTTCATGCCAATCAAACAAATGACAGTAAGTGTCTGCTGTACATTTTTAATAGCTAAATATTAAGTTGATATAACAAGCTTTAGAAATATCATCTCTTTGTGTCTGTAGAAAGCATTAAATAGTGACTTAGGTCCAAGCTGGAGAGACAAGCTGGAATCGTTTGAGGAGCGTCCATTTGCAGCAGCATCCATCGGTCAGGTTCACCTGGCGAGGATGAAGGATGGCAGGGAGGTGGCCATGAAAATACAGGTAGGCTGTGGTCATGTGCGCACACATCAGTAACGTGAGCAGTGTCGCTCTGTATTTGTCTGTCATCTCTGTTTATATGTTATTCTTAGTTAAAGCTGTAATTACATTACACAGTAAAGATTTTAAATCATTGGAATACTTGTTACATGGGCATTACATTGTATTAATAAAAAACAGGACTATTGTTGGCATTGATGGTGTTTGTTTCTCTTCTCTACAATCAAATTAACATGAAAATGTTCTTTTTTGCTCTGTCTCTAGTATCCCGGCGTGGCTCAAAGTATCAATAGTGACGTCAACAACTTGATGACAGTGTTAAATATGAGCAATGCGCTGCCTGAAGGTACACACCCAAAGAAGCTCACTCATCTTCAAACACTGACACAGAACGTGCTCTACTGCACTCACCTTTAATTTTCTCCTACTCCTCTCTGTAGAATTGTGTCGTCCTGTAATAGCTTGTGTTACAGTTTTTCCCCTCTTGTTTGTGTCTTTTTGTGTCTTAAGGTCTGTTTCCAGAGCATCTGATAGATGTAATGAGAAAAGAGCTGGCGCTGGAGTGCGACTATATTAGAGAAGCCCAGTGTGCAAAGAAATTCAGGTATCATGTAGCAAATGTTTGAGTGTTTATCTGTCACAGTCTAGAAAGTAGAAAAACATGATGACATCCTGTTTGAACTGTCTGTGACACTGCTTACTGCATTTTTTTTAAACTGCAGTGACTGCACTGTCTAATATGCTGTAGGTTCATAGCTACAGCTCTGTAGTTAGCTTATTGCATGCTCTCAATCAGTTTTTTGTGTGGTTCAAAGTCAGAGCAAATAGAATTAGAAGCCAGCTATGCATAGATTTACTATTATAAATGGACTACATGTCTGCTTGGCCTGTATTTATGTCATAGTACTTACTCATGTCTTTCTCAGGGAGCTACTTAAGGACCATCCATTCTTCTATGTGCCAGAGGTGATAGATGAACTGAGCAGCAGCCATGTCCTGACCACAGAGCTTGTCCCTGGATTTCCCCTGGATAAGGCTGAAAACCTCTCACAGGACCTGAAGAACGAGGTGCAGCCGATGAACCAGACACGCACGGACTCAGCGACTCATTTAGACACGTAAAAATGTATATATGTAATTCAGGTTACAACAATAGAACTTACGTGTCTTTGTTTCTGTCTCAGATCTGCCTGAACATCCTGATGTTGTGCCTCAGAGAGCTGTTCGAGTTCAAATACATGCAGACTGACCCAAACTGGTCCAACTTCTTCTATGACCCTCAGACACACAGGGTGAGTCTGTCTACTGTCTAAATAGTACTGCTGTTAAAATAGATCCACTACTAACAACAACACCTTTACAGTGAGACATGAGGGTAATGAAAAAAGTAATCATTGGATTGTGTCTCTCTAGGTGGCGCTGTTGGACTTTGGAGCCACAAGAGGATTTGATCAGAGTTTCACAGATGTCTACATAGAGGTACAGTCAGTCAGCTTCAGTATTTTCATTATATAATCATGATTGATTATGGTGTAAATGGTTAAGCTACCAACTGTGCAGTTACAAAGCACTATATAATTACCATGCTCAAAAGCATTTTTGATTTGTAAAGACATTTTGCAAATGTCTGTAGTGTAGTTTGATTGCAGTTGTGGAAAAACCTACTTACATATGTCAAATAGATATAATAGACATAAACGTAGAAATTCCTGGGTCTGAGAAAATCAGAGATCGAAGTGAGGTTAGTAACATTTGAGACCTGTTTGTGATTGTAGGTAATCCGTTCGGCTGCCGAGGGCAACAGAGAAGGAGTTCTGAAGAAATCTATTGAAATGAAATTCCTAACTGGATATGAGTCCAAGGTAACAGTCTCTTTATCGGTCTTTCTTCCTGCTTTACATCAGGAATCAGGTCTGTAAATTATTGCTGCTGAGGAAATTAATCAAAACATGTATTTATTTACTTGCTGCTTCTTTGGTTTTATTTGTACAAATGTGTCATAGAAGTGTCAAAACTCAGAATAAAAACGTCAGGTTTTAAAAAAAGAAGCAAAAACAGCAGAGTGAAGATGTGGATAAATGGATAATTTGAACTTGCATATGTCTTCTAAAATGCTGAGCTGTCTCATATTGAGTGTGTTGGGGCAAATTCAACCGAGTGTGTTTTTACCTCTGTGCATCCAGACGATGGTGAACGCCCATGTGGATGCCGTGATGATCCTCGGCGAGGCCTTTGCCTCCGAGGAGACCTTTGACTTTGGCTCCCAATCCACCACAGAGAGAATCCACAACCTCATCCCTGTGATGCTCAAACACCGGCTCACCCCACCTCCCGAGGAGACGTACTCGCTGCATCGCAAGATGGGCGGCTCGTTCCTCATCTGCTCCCGGCTGAATGCAAAGCTACGGTGTAATGAGATGTTCCAAGCGGCTTATCAGAAGTACTGGGAAGGCCGCACACCGCCCTCTTCCTCTGCCTAAACCAGTCTGCCAGGTGTTTTGACGGACAGATCCTGGGGCCAATAGCAAAATGGGTATCAATGGTGAGGACAGGGTGTGAAGATGCAGAACTGCTGAGTGGAGGTCATGCTACCTGCCCTTAACTGGTCACTGGGCTCAGCTTTCCCATTCTGGGTAACCCATTATAGTGAGGTTTCGAAAGGCACTCGTTCATATCTACAGCTACAATTTATTTTTAGTTTAAAAGGGAGCAGCCACATGGCAACTGAAGTGCTTTAAGGCCAAACGCTGACCTATATACGGCCCTGATGGGACAGACTGAATAGCGGCGGGAGGTGGCACAAAGGATAGAGAGAGAGAGAACCTAGTTAAGGTGTAAAATGAATGTAAAAAGGTTGGCATTTTTTATCTCTTCTCTGAAGTTTTTAAGATTGTTTTTTTGTTTTGATTTGTATTGCTGTGCTTTAATTTTTTTTTTGGAAAGATGTACCAACTGTCAAACTTTTCATCTGCCAGAAAGGTTATTAGTGATAATATGGAGCTGAACTGAACTTTTAATGTAAACCTGTAGTCTGTTTAAAAAAAATGGGTTAATGCAGTAAATGGGAGACATGAGTCACAGTGATGACCAGGATCAACTTGTTTCTATGTTTCTACATCAGTTTTTTTAAGGATTTTTGATTAGATTATGTGGACAAATTAGTCAACAAAGTAAATGTTGCAGTTTTGATAGGAACAAAATGGAGTTCAGGTTAAGATGTCACCAAGTGATTAAGTTCGGGTTGATTAATTTATCCAATGAAATTTGTAAATTCTGAAATTTGCCACCATTTACTGAATTTGAATCCTATATAGTTGATGTAGAACATGTATCAGCGTAGCCATCCAAATTTACGGTACTGAATCAACTGCGGCTGCTGTTTATGGCTTTTAGCTTCTTAGGGAAACAGGTTTGTGGGCATACAAGTGATTCAGACTGTCAGCGTGTTTCAGATGACATCCATATGAATGATTTAACACACTGTGTCTTGGGATAAAAGTCTGCAGAGCTCCTGCTAGAGATGTGATTTATGTCCACATGCGTTTGATTTATCATTGAATTCCACGTGATGTATAACAAAAGATGTTTAGTTTTGTGGCTCAAAACTTCAAAACTGCCAGATTCAGTTGTTGTACTACCAAAGCATGATTCTTTTTTATTCATCTGTTAGTTGGAGATTGTAAAAAAGAATAATAAAAAAAAAACAAACAATATCATCATAGAAATTTGACATCCTATAGGTCTGTGTTGCTCTCTCTAAGGAGATATCGTCTAAATGAAAGACTGAGCACAGCTCATATGAATGTTAATGAACTACTGGATGGAAGAAGCTCATATCGCACAAGCTCAGCTCTTGGGCTCACCTCGCCTCTACAAGCCGGTAATCTCTCCACGCCTCCTTCGGTGTGAAATCCTCCGTCACCTGGCTGATGTGTGACTGTGAAAGTTGTCTCCGTTCTGCTGTGTGAGCACAGTTATGATGATCTCTGGTGTAAAACTGAAAAATGAAAATAATAAAAATAAAAAACAAGGTGCCTGTAGGATCCAGTGGAGGTTTTTAGCTAGAAATCTCAACTTTATATTTCATATCAAGACTCAAACTGAAAATTTTCTAATCAAACTGCATTAATAAATGAAAGTTGTAATACATATTGTATGAAATGATTTAAGTGTTTGATCTACTTTTTGTCTGGCTGTGTGTGTGTGTGTGTGTGTGTGTGAGTGCTGTTAACGTATTTCTGTGTATATACGCTGCTCAAAAAAAAATTAAAGTCACCCTTTGAAAACACATCAGATCTCGCTTGGAAAAAAATCATGCTGGATATCCATGCTTATATGGAATGGGTAATGCGTTAGAAACAAAATGCCACATCATTTGATGAAATGATGCCACATGAGGCCGGGCATTATCAGTAGCGAAGGGTCTAACAATGGGTCTAAGGATTTCATCCTGATACCTAATGGCAGTCAAGGTGGCATCGTCTATCCTGCATAGGTCTGTGCGTCCCTCCATGGATATACCTCCCCAGACCAACACTGACCCACCACCAAACTGATCATAATGAACAATGTCGCAGGCAACAAAACATTTACAACAGCTTCTCCAGACCCTTTCACGTCTGCCACATGAGTTCAGAGTGAACCTGCTCTCATCTGTGAAAACCACAGGGCGCCAGTGCCGGACCTGCCAATTCTGGTGTTCTCTGGCAGTAATCACGGGGCGCACTAGAGGACATGGGCCCTCAGACCACCCTCATGAAGTCTGTTTCTAATGGTTTGGTCAGAGACATTTACTCCAGCGGCGCTCTGGAGGTCACTATGTAGGGCTCTGGCAGTACTCACCCTGTTCCTTCTCGCACAAAGAAGGAGATACCGGTCCTGCTGATGGGTTAAGGACCTTCGACGGCCATGTCCGGCTCTCCTAGAGTAATTGCCTGTCTCCTGGAATGTCCTCCAGGCTCTTTAGACTGTGCTGGGAGACACAGCAAATGCAAAACTACTGAAAAGCAGTCAAAAAAAGATGAGGAGTGAAAAAATGCCTGTGGCCCCCACCAGCAAAACCATTCCTGTTTTTGGGGTC
>JAUBNQ010000016.1:7755884-7769411 GCA_032353495.1 Ctenopoma kingsleyae
CAATTCCAACATAGTCGTGTTAGATATTTCACATCCTTTTTGAGTTTAGTAGATGATGATGCAATCTTTATTTATGAAGTACCACATATAATTACATATGGCCATATTGCACAACCAATCTTAAACACAAACACCCCACGTGGATATATACATAATGTACACATTCAGGCTTTGTACTCAACACAAAACTGTACACGGTAAATTCAACAACATTAAGCTTTTCTGATTTAAATATTTCTACTGGAGTTGATGATGGGAGTTGTTATTTTACAGCGACTCTTGTTAATAAATGCAAATGAGCCACAAACAGCTTTTGAAACTCAGAGACAGTACTGTAACTATCTTTGTCACAATGTGAGAGACAGGGTGGTGCGTCCCACGGTGGCCAGTAATATTTCAAGACCTGATAATTAGATACAAGGCTTCAATATTGTGTAACTTCCCTTTGATACGGATTAAGATGTTTAATATATATGAAAACTCTAGTCAAATACTTAGCTGGAAGGATGAGTCATTTTCAACACATCTGTGTAGATTTAGGACAGCACACATTTTGACTGCAGTGAGATGCATCATGTTAATGATGTGTTTGCTATTAAACACTGCGTTAAAACATTGCAAAGAAAAATATTGTACCCATAATATGGGGGATTTGCAAATACCCTCATCATAAGAGGCATTTATAGCTTGATTACATGGTCCAAAGGAAGACATGCTTGAATAATAGCTGGTTTTGGACACAGTGATTGTAGGATTTAGTGAACATGATTATGTTAAATATGAACCTTACTGTACAGATCTGGCTTGTTTTCCAACTAATTCAGAGAAGGCTGAATGTGTTTAGAAGTGAGAACCTTGAACCATTTAAAGTTAAATATATTGTGCTTCTTCAGAGAAGCATGGTCATGTCAATATCACGATGCAAAGGCCACTAAAACAAGCTAGAGGTTCACACTGAAGTCAGTCTGAAACATTAAAAGTCCTCGTTAATCTAATGACCTCCAACACAGATAGAAACTAGTTTAAGCAGAGTGGCTGCTGCCCCAGGCAACCAATTCTGTGGCAGTGAAAAGTCTCAGGCTTGTTCAAGACGAACCATAATGCATGCTGGTTAAATATCTATTTGACTTGACGTGATCCTGATTTGCCGCAGGGCATGATGGGAAACATCTGGTTCTCACCTCATTGAAGAACTTTTATAAGTTGGATCAACAGCATATTCTAATTCATAGACTGCATTCAATCTCTCACAGTTGTAGCTTACACTGTGAGTATGTAATGCATTTCTTTAATGACGCATTTTGACTTTGCATTAAGTCTGTGAATGTCCTCATTTTGATGACGATGATGATGATTATGGCTGCCTGTGACAGCTCATCCATATTTTCATCTAAAATAACTGAGTAATATAGGGGTTAACGTGACATCATGATCACAGCTGCCTATGTAGCATTATAATAGTCTAACCATTCAGAAATCACATCTGACACAACAGTAACTGGACCTGTAGTGGACACTACTGGTTTGTTGTTACACATCTTAAACTGGGACTGGATCTAGGAAGGGCTCAGCTCGTCTTGAACAAGTCTACTGCTTAGAGTCCAGCAACATGTAATACGTTGTTAAATGCTAAAAACACCTGTCACAGAGGGATACTTTCACAAATTGTTTTTTTTTTTTTTATTTTCAACTGGGTTCTGGCAGAATTTACAAGCCAGAAATGAGTATCTTCATTATTTCACACCGCCATACTAAAAAACGATCATTTGTCCTTCATTTACGCCAACGTACCATGTAGGGAAAATGTAGTTGACCTACATTTTTACCAGATCAAATAAAAATGTCTAAAGACAGAATGCAAAAATCACTATATTTACCCAGCAATATACAAACATATATGTTTTCTTATCTATTATATTTCTTGTGATTGTACTGTTTAAGATTCCCCCCCCCCCCCCATTCAGTTCCTTTAAATTGTAAACGGTGTTGACCAGTCATCAGCCAACAACCAAACATTTTCACTTAGAGCAGTCACTTGACTCTGCCGTCAGCTGCAGGTCACCACAGTAAATGTCAGAAGTGAAGATGTCTGTCAGGCTTCAGAGGGGTTAAAGAGGTCAAACGGCTCGTGTCTTCCATCAGCTCACATGAGAACGATGCTTCTCAGACATCTTGGGGAATTCCCTGATCTCTACAGCCTGAGGAAGAGGACAGTGACACGCACACAGAGCAAGGGGAAAGAAAAAGATGTCAGACTGCTTGTAGACACTGTAAACTCTATTATCTGTTTGTCATGACCCCAGTTGAGGAGTCCTGCCATTTATCTCTAAGTTTCAAAGGCACCCTGCAGATTTTCTTGTCTTCTAGTAGCTCTACAGGGCAGTGTTTTAAAGATTAGGTCCCTGCTTTGTGGCTTTTGCACTCTGTGATACACAATCGTGTGAACAGTTTCACACTATTGGACTAATCAACAGTTGGTGGCAGTTACACGTCAACAAACTGAGTAATGTGCCAACAAAGACAGAGAAGAAGAAAGAAGACAAAACAAAAATTGGTTGTCCAAGTATGAGGAAGGAAATATGTTTAACTAGTTAGACCTGGTTACTGAAGTAATGCACTGTATGATACACACAGCAGTGTCTAACATAACCTAAATATTGGCAATTGAGAGCATTTATCAGTTGTCCACTTCTAATTATTCACTGGCAGATGTAGGTAAAACAAATATCTATTTCCTTCCTTAGCTTTTTAAGGACACACTCAATGCTCGCGTATTAGCAGATGGAGTTTACTCCATTATCATGAGGTTAGCAATTAATGAAACTCCATCCATGTGTGATTCGCTTTAAAATGAAATCCCAAATATTTTTGTAGTCTCAGTTCATTGAAAATGCAATGCAATTCATCAGGCATTTCAAGCCACAAGAATCAGAAAGAAATGCCTGTGAAATCATGGAGGGACTAATTAAAAGGTCAAGAATGAGGTTTATACTTTGAGCTCGTGAAAATTAGATCAACTCTGCAAGGCAGCCAGTGTGACTCCTATGCTGCCCAAATGAAAGAGAAAGTTCAGAATGAAAGTGGCTATTTTTTTTTTAACTTACTCAGTCTCCAGATGACTCTTCACTATATCAGTGACAAGCGTCTACATCACACCTTAATTATAACAACTCACTGTTAATATTGAGTGAAAGACAGAAAAAAACAAACACCTACCATCAGAAACTTTTGTTGATGAAGGAGAGCAGATGGAGAAGAGAAGACACAGAGAAAACACAGTTAGTGATGAGCTGTTAAACAATTTCAATTTTATGTGTTGTGATGTTCACTGTACTGAAGTTACAAACACAGGCTTTTTGGACAAAAAGAGAATTTGCCACAGTGCATTCAACGATCTTTGATGGGGGGGGGAAAGCCTCTATAAACATCATCTGACCTCACATTGATTCAGATACATTACATGATCAAATGAACACATATACAGCAACACAGCTCTGGTTTTGCCAGATCGATAGGCAGAAAGAGACGGAGATGGGAACAGAGGGAGATGATATGAGTAAAAAGACTGAAGAAGAAACTGAGGCGGAGAGGGAGACTGGGGGGCAGGCAGAGAGTGGGAGGAATAATGTGAGCAAGAGGGAGCAAGGATATGGCAAGATGAAATAGGAACAAACATTAGACAGAAAGAGAGGCAGAAGGAAGGCGATCAGTGGGAGGAAGATAATACCATGATCATTAGTTAGATGGAGGAAGAGAAGAGGAATAGTGATAGAAACAAAGAATTCATTGATCACACGCAACACAGGCTCATTAGAGAGGGAAGGACAAAACAGATAAATACGCCACATTAAGGAGTGATTCATTGCACGGGGGAAGAATGAGGGAATAACTGAATGAGAACATAACTCCCCAAGCTACGAAGACATGTTTTGCTGTAATGAATAATTGAAAAATAATTTATCTTGATGCATGATGTGAGTAAGAGAATCAGTTTTTCAGTGCAACATGAACATTTTTTTTTCATTCTCAATGTAAATCTCAATAAGCTACTAGACATGAGTGCAGACAGAAGTATAGATTTTAGCAGCAACAGTTGAAAAATGAGCCCAGAGGCTTAAAAAAACAGAAAGAGTAGTGAACAAAAACACGCCAGGGGGCTGCTCACTCCCACACACACACACACACACACACACACACACACAATTACTGTACGGATTCTTGCAGGCATGCATACTAACACACATTTGGTTGCACATGCAGGCGGCAATTACCTCGCATTGGCACACTCACATATATACACACACAAAGACAGAACTATGGTGATTCAAAGGCTTGCTTGGTGCAGAAGAGAGCAACAAACTCTGTGTGTGTGTGTGTGTTAGTGCGTATGTGTTTATCTACACTTTTTTATCCATCAATGCGTTATGATAGGGAAGGTGTTAAAATTACTCAGTCTCTCCATCTCTGTTCCCTTTTATCTCTGCTTATTTGGTTTGCATTATATTAGATGCAAGAAAATTATAAAACTCTTTAAACAACTTTGTGTCAACGTAGCTGCATATTTCTTATTATCAACAAAGCCCATGTAAAAACACGAACTAACAACGAGTTGGCCTGAAAGTGTTACCTGTTTGATAGGTCCATTTCCCACATCAATAACCCTAACACTGAACTTTACATCACACCAGTGTTAACCCTGAACTTAAACTTGATTCAAAACCCTACTTAGTCAGTGTTGGGGCAGCTACCGATGCATAATTATCATTTATTTCACTATGGATGAATTTGAACTACAGCATACAAACAATTTTGTAAAACAATGATCAAATAGACAATGTACATGATATAAAATTACAACAAAATATAATATAGAAAAGTCACATAAAAAAAATACTCAACTGAGTTTATTATTATTGATAAGACTCAGCCACTCACTGCATGTTAGAGATAAACGAATGAGACGTGAATTCAGTAAAAAAGGTGAAGAACACAGAAAAAAAAAACTGTCAGCCAGGAAGATGCAGACAGACAGCTACTGACTTGCCAAGATGACCATGTCCATTCCCCAGAAGATGCTCATGATCCATCCAACCATGATGACAGCAGTCAGTATCTGGATCAGCGCTGCTGCTACGTTAAGCCAGAACACGCAGCACACTCCTCTCTCTGAGATCAGCTCACTGCGAGCCCCACACAGCACTGTGAACGCTGAGATGAAGGTGCCTGTGAGGCAAAACCAGCAAAACATCCTGTCAACAAAAGGAAAAACTGCACAGTTCATTGAGAAATGTGTTTTTAACAGCCCTGGTCTGGTACTTTGTTATTACTATGCATCCATGCTTTTGGCTTAATGATGTGTTTAGGCCAACTTGGTGAACAGTTTTCCACTCTATGTGAAATACACCAGACAGTGGACTGTGGAATTTCCAGTGAAATAAACAGGACGAGACATGTGCTGTCATCTACTGAAGACGTGGCACAGTGTTATTCACAGCACTGCTCATGAGTATGCTAACATGTGACTAGGATGGTGTTTGTCAAGTGTAAAGTTTATCATGTTAATCATCTTGATTTATTTTTATTTTTTGCTAAATATCACTGAACACAATGACTGATGGGAATAAGATAATGAGTTTTACTACAGGTTATCAAACAATAATTTGTGTAGATGTAGATATGTAACAAAATTAAAAACAATTTTTAAAAAATCACCATGATACTGACTATAACTCCAGTTCCTAACAAAATGATGAACAACTTTAAACTTTGGCTTTGTTGTTCACCCCCTACACTTAGTGTATTATATGATGTACATTAGACAATGATATGACTGAAATCTGCAACTGGAAAATTATATGAAATCTGATATTTATGTGTGTGGTAAAACAAAGGTTGTCAGTCACTGCCAGTCACAACAGGAGTTGCAGTTGTCGCTTGCCACTAAAATAAAAAAAATAAAACTCTTCTCTCTGCCTGAAGAAACGACAGGTTTAGCAGAGTTTTCCCACATTGTCCGCTCAGTGCACCTGAGTAAGTGAATCAGTATTAAAGTGGTCACTGTCGGTGTGTGTCTGTCCATGGCAGCAGTGGATCTTTGCCTTGTAAAAGAGCGCAGACACATTGATGCTCACATCCAGTGTTACTGAGGTGAAACAGGATTCTCCGTGGACAGTCGTCTGCATGAATGAAGTCATGTATCGCTCTTTATCCTATTATCTCGAGACCTGGACCTTCTCAGGCCCTGTTCATTGTACAGTTAATGTATTGTGTGTTTGTGTGTGTGTGCGTGTGTGCACACACTGATCTGATTATTTCATTACAGGATGTTTCCATGACAACATTCCCTCAGGAATAGGATATATATAAAACATGATTTCTTACTCTCTGTATCTTAGTGCTACCTCGTATTATTGCAGGCTGATTTAGATTTGCCTACTATCATTGCTATATTTGTAACCGTCTACAGTGTGTTTTGGTCTCAGTGGATCTCACATTGACCCACTATCAGTGTTTGTTTCATTAAACCTGACATCCATCCATTCATTCATAGCTGTGAGTGGAACAACTATGTCAGCACTACTGTCAGCGGTTGTTTCTCATCTTATGTGACAATATTACATAAGCAGCAAATGTTCTTAACTCTGTTATCAAATCCTGATAAGGAGGCTCTCCTTTCAAGGCAGTTCCTGGAAATAAGTTGTCATCCAGTTATTACTGCTAACAGTATCTTCTAAAATATGAATAAATAAATATACAAACAAAATCCATGTGCATATTACTTACACAAATATACAGTAAGAGTGAATTGTCATCTAGTAAAGTGCTTGCACTAAAATCTCCCCAGTATTTCCAATTACCTGCAGGATCTTTTAAACCAAGGCAGTTTTAAATTAACTGACTGGGTCCAGTAGCAATGATGTAAAATTGCACGTGTTATGACTGCAGGTTCCATTCTGTGTAATTTATCAGTGGACGCCGGTGCCATGTATAATTGTGTACGTTTCCAGTTCTAAATATTTGTGAGACACACCAGCTTCAACATCACTAGTATTCAGACTGTATAAACAGTCTGATTGGGATTCTGTGTTTCAGTGGTTGTTGATAAAACTGTCACTAAACTGACTGATCAAGATTAGTCAGGCGTACAAAGTCATTAGTCTCACTGCTGGTTCATTAGTATTTCCAGTCTTTAGTATAGTATTCATTCATAAAGTCACATTGAGAATAAAACTGTCTGAATGTGAGTTCTATGAAATGTTTTCATTATTACAAAATCATACAATTATTCAGAGAAAAGGCTTTATTCAGTAAAGGCTTTTTTTCTTTTTATATTCTTTTGCAAATACGGAATCGAATGCTGTGAAAACTGAATGCAGCCCATCCTAGTGGGCACTGGGCGTATTGTGTCCATCATGACCTTGGCCCTTCGCTTTCTGCTCAGTTTCTTGTCACATCGGAGAAATTCAAATAACACAGCAAGTAGAGCAGGTGGGGGATGGAGGAGTGTCCTGCCTGCCAGATGCATCTTGAGAGCAAGTAGGAGGTGGTTTCTTATCTCTAATTTTCTCTCAGTCTGTTTCATCAGTGTGTACTTCTGTGTAAGATTGACTACATATTAGCAGGTAAACTGAAAACTGAGAGGTCTGCCATAATGAATCTTTCTTTGGAAAGATATTATCTATCTGTCCCATAATGTCTGATAAGCCTGAATGAACACCATAATATTTATTTTCACATAGCCCGACAATGGCTTGATCCAGAAAAACAAGCTCAGTACCAGAATACTGTAGTTATGGAAAAGTTTAAAACGGAAACATTTACATGTGGAAAAGAAGAGATGAAGGAGATGCAGAGTGTAGTTTTACTTTCAAGCTTTTTGCCAGTGTTCACTTCAAAGCCTCTCACAGAAAGAGCAACTGTGGGCTAAAACGAGCTTCCACCCAGAGCCGATATGTTCTGATCAGACAGAGACATTTTCAGGTCGTGGAGGTCACACCCACCAGCAGATGCTCTGGCTGCTGGTGGAGCTTCCCACCTCCAGAAATGAGCCGTGATTGACAGCAAGCTGGTGGCTGACTGGTTACACATCACTACCATCTGAGTTTTTGGCATGTAAACCAGGATTTCTACAGTCTGGTGGTGACTTTGAGTTTTTCTGTATGATTTCCAACTTTGGTAGTCTGCATTAGGTACCCATCACGTGTGTTGAGTTCACTGAACAGTAGTTTTCTATGAGAAGAATTAGATATTTGCTGGACACTGTGAAGAAGATCAACATTTTAAACTTTTAGTGATTCTTTTCATTACTGATTAATCTGCTAATTCATAGCATTAAACAAAGCAGTCGCTGGAAGCTGATGGACATTTCCTAAATAGTCACATGTAATATTTTGGTAAAAGATTACTCCTACACCTCAGGCAACATCAAATCAATAAAAAGATTAAAGTATTTCACTGTTCCACACCTTGTAGCTGTTGACCACTTTCAGATCACCATAATTTATCGGAACAAGAAAGCTGTGTATGAATGTGTTCTCAACAATTCTCTACTGCAGTAATAAAGTATGGATAAATCTTTATTACTCTCCATTGGAAATCTACATTTGTCCATGTGTGAAAACCTCTTGAATCCTCTGTACGTTGTATGTAGGAGATTGTGTGCGTGCATGTGTACTTATGTGTCTTTGTCTACGTGTGTGTGCCTAGATATTACCCAGACTAATGACTATAATTAAACAGAGAACTCCACAGAGCACCCACTGGCAGTGTGGGAGGTTAATGATGGAGTGTAAGAGTGCGAACGACAGAAAGAGAAGGAGAAAGAGAATAAAAGGGAGACTTAAAGGGATAAAAAAAATAGAGCGAAGAAGACATTAGTATACTTACTGTATCACTCAGCGCAATCCAGTCCAAGATGCTTTCAAAGAATTTCAAAGGCACCTTCAATACCTTTGACTGCTCTGGTCATATTCATACAGTTACACACTTTAAGCCACTGACCTGTGGCCACTGAACAGCTCCACTGATCAAATACCAGTCTCTGGTATATGATCAGCGTGAACAAAGTGTGTTTTCAAAAACGTACTTCTGTGGTGAACTGATTTGGTCCTCATAAAGACAGAAGTCCCAGTCCACACCTAGACTCAGCTAAAAATACTCACAAGCATCCAGGGGCAAGATGTCAACTTGACCCAGTAAACAGATTTAGTGTGTCTAATCTTACACACTGTATACATAAAGCCCACCACACACACACACAACCTCTGCCTGTAACACACTCACACCAAATCATATATTCATTTCATCTCTCTGTGTCAAAGCCTTACACTTTCCAGTCCTCTTATGGCAAAGATTGTAACACAACTGTAGCGACCTGTAGTTTCCTTCACAACAAGTATGTGTAATTATTTTACAAGCTGACAGCTCTGTAATGAGTTTACACCACACTGACTAACAACCTCCAGCCTCTGTGGTAGCCACCAATAGATTTCTACTCAGTCTTCATTATACTGCAGGAACAATGTAAGACTCTGGCAGCATAACATCAGACTGGATTAATGTAAAGTTGAAACGAGCCGAGCAGAGAGAATGAGGTTGTCAGTTTGAATTCTCCAGCTTAGTGCAGAGCATTGAGCGTGGAAACACACTTTTTATTCTGAGTAGCCTACCAACATTTGGTGTTGATGTTGGCTTGAAGGATCGTGTTGTCCTGGGCCCAGCCAGGACTATTGGCGGGCCTGGTCATAACATCACACTGTCTCACTCTAACCAGCCTCAGTGTTGTTGGAAAGGAATAGTTACAGTGTGTTTGAACTGTGTCTGAGACCTACAGTATACATATTAATGTACCAGATATGAAGGTACGGCCAAAGAGTGATACCAGAAAGTCATTTTAACACTTTTTTGTTTTTGTACAGATTTAACAGTGGGGTATAACAATGTGAAACATTAATGGATTACAGTATATTACCTACTACGTCCTTATCAAAATGTGATTTACACAGTATTTTCCAGTTCCGGTGATTGTTTTGGCTTCAGAGATTCCAGATGTTACTCTGCATATAGACAGTTTTCACTGACATAAAAAGGAGCCAGACACTATTACAAATGTCCTGAATTCAATTGCACATTTCTAAATTTTATTTTGTCTGGAGGTTCAATAGAACAAGACGCTGTTTCCAGTCTCAGTCAATTAGACCCAAAAGGCATTGACACACACACGCACGCACACTTGCATGTATTGTGTTCATTTTAGTCAATGTTGTCATGGCAACTAGCTGCAGCTATTCAATGAAATGTCAAGGCATTCAGACAAACCTACAATCACTCTGTGCTCAAACACACAAACACACCTATTAGGTGTTATCTTAAGGTTTTTTAGACATGTTGGGGACAACATGTCAGGGCAACGTTTCTGCCAAGAGGGGAAACAAGATTATTTTATTTAATTTATTTTTCACCTTTTTTATTAATCGAGTCTAATCCAACATTTATTGCAGAAAGATTGCAGCAAAATGCATGCTGACAATCTGTGAAAGTGAGAGAAAAAGATGGAAACAACGAAAGAAACATTCAGAATTGGGCAAATCTGAGAAATTACACAGAGAAAGAGAAGAGAGACAAGAAGAAGAGGAGTGCATAAGCACACAAACATGACTCTCCAGAGAGTTATGACCAGCAGCCGAGAGCCGGACAGAGAGGACACGTCATAGGTTATTTAGTGACGGACCCAGTTCTGAGTGATTGCTATGGAGACATGAGTCTATTGAAACACATTATGTGTGTTTTTCTCTATTCCCTGTATTTCCTTTTTTGGGGGGGTTCTTGCCTATTTTCTTTTCATACACGACATGCATCACTGTACTCACATTCATAAATATTCTGCTGTTTCTATAATCAATTTTACTTTATGCTACCATTTTATGTGGTACTGCTTTTCAACCAAACAGCTGCACTAATCTAGATTAGTGAATGGCTGTAGGTGAATGTCAGCAGGCATGAGATAGTATGTGTGAGTGTGCACACTGAGGCTCATCTGGATGTGTATAACTTGTGATGTGTCTTTAAGACTGTGGCTACACTACGTTATATATGTAATGTGTGTCTGCTCATAGATGTGTGTATGTGTGTCATTCTGGCTCTACAGGCTGTGCTGTGTAGAAATGAGGACGCTGCTGCATGCTGTGTTTGTGAGTATGTGGTTGTTTGTGTGTCTTTAGATACCAGATGCTGTTGCATAATGTTATCATACAGATTCATACAAAGTGGAGGATTCGACACTGGAAATTAGAGTGAAAAGGTAAGACAGAAGGAGACATCATAATAACATCATAATCATAATCATAACAACAGAAAGTAATTTGAACCTAGATCTGCATCTGGATCAAAAGACACACAGTGAGACTATTACTGCAGATGGATTTTCAATATCCTGCCATTATTCTACCAGGATGAATAGTAGTAAGTGAAGTAGATCAGATTCGACATTACTGTGTTATTGCAGTTTGAATTCATCATGCGGTGGTATCATCATAGACGATATGTCATCAATCTTTTGTAGGATCAGACACATGCAATTTAGAGGTGCATTATTCATTTGTGCTTACTATTACTGGAGATCAGGGATATAGAAAAATACACAGATACATAAACAGACAAAAGCAGACTTGAGAGTGATTTATTAGTATTATCCAAAAATAAGTAAAAATACCTCTCATAAACAGACTGGTGACTGTTTTTCCAAACTATTTTTAAGTTGCCTGCAAACTTTCCATCCTATTATTTTGGTCACTCTTCATTTTTTTAAATTTTTTTTTTATGTTTGTTTAACCTGCCGATTTGCTGGCATGTCTGCTTGAAACTCTTTTTCTCCACTTTCATGAGCACTTTGAATTTTTACTTGCTCTCACAGTCTGTAATTAGTCACTTTATTCGTTCTTTTTATCAATACTCCCCTTGTGGAGAGACACAGACATAAACATAGAATGAAAGTGAATAAATGCATTAAAGGGAGAATCCTTTTGTTGGGGTATAAATGTCGTCTAAGTCGTAACTGCTTTGTCACTTTACATTTTCTTCATTTAAATCTGCCTGGGGGGGACATTTCAGGCAGCTGCTCATGTTTTTACACTTAAATCCACAAAAAATCCACTTAAATCCTTGGTGTGAATATTGCAAACCACCAAATCACAAACTTGGTTCTTATTCCCACCATTTTACCCAGCAGTGTAGAAATTATTGTTGTTTTATTTGATAGCAACTTCAGCTTCACATGAATTCACATGAATTCAGTTGTAAAGTTCTACTTTTATCAGTTTATTTTTTATTCTCTCATACATATGTGTTTTTGCTTTTAAGTAAATCATGTCATCATTTGCGTTTGATAGTCCTCATTATTGTATCTATTTACTTGTTAGCATTATTATATGTTATATTTTTGTAAGGCACTATATAAACTCTGTTTTAGGAAGGTGCTCAGTTAAAATGTATGATTATTACCATCACTCTCATAAAAACTGTGACAGGATGCAAAGAAGAGGGAAAACAGATTCCCAACTCACCGAGTCCAGGTATGAAGGTGTTCAGAAACAGACAGATAACAGCCAGAGGGAAAGGCATCGTTGGTATCGCAGCACGCAGAGGTCCCTTCTTCTCCCTGACCTCTACCACCACTCCACCACCCGCTGTGGAGGCTCCAGTCACAGTTTTGGCCCCCAGATTTTCCCCTGTCTTAACATGCCCCTGCTCTGTTCCCCCTTCTTTCTGTGCCATCACGCTTCCTTTCTTTTATTCTTTCTATCCTACCAATAAAGACTTAAACTAGCAGGTGTGTTTTTATTTCTGTAAAATAACTAGAACTGTTTCTCTGGATGAAAAATTAGCAATTGGGTACAGGACAAAAACAACCAGTGGTAATTGATTTGATCCTCAGAGGATTAGCTAAATGTCATCAATACGTGCAAACAGATGGATTAAAGTCACCATCTACATTCACTAGCAAATAAAATCCACAAGTTGTCTAACTATAAATGAACATATGTCCATATAATAACCACAAATATAATATTTTGATACAGTGAAATTAAATGAAATAGCCTGTAATGTCTAAAACTCTAAATTAAAAAGGAAAATATTTCAGGAAATATCCTTCTGCTTAAAAGCTTTTCTACAATTTTCGAGTCGTTCCTGGAGAGCAGTTGTCTTCAACAGTTTCTTAGATAGATGCTGAAATTTCTCTGTAAAAAAAAATCACCTCAGGTCCATGACAGATCTCCAAGAAACAGGTTGAAGGGAAGCAAGAATTTCTCTTTCAAGATCATTGACTTCCTTAAAAGTCCTTAAACTTGAGCACACTGTCTCATCAGAGGTCAGTGGTATCTGCCATTAGTTTCCATGTCTTACATACTCCCTTCAGGAATGCTGAATCCTTAAATGTATTTGAATGTCTTCAGCAAAAATCCTTAAAAGATGTGCTGTGCTTTTCAGCAATTTCCTCTGAAGTATCTTTCTGTCTTTCTTTCTTTCTTT
>JAUBNQ010000016.1:7784498-7802282 GCA_032353495.1 Ctenopoma kingsleyae
AGGGCCAGAGCATACAGTATATTCCTCTTCCCCTCAATTGCCTCTTGTCAGATCCTCTGGTTCTCACCTTTCTAAGTTTTGGCCTTTGACGGAGTTTTGTGTTACTGCTTTTTTCCTGTCAGGTATTAAGTTCAGACTTTATTCTCATGTTTTCTTGCCAAGTTCTACACTTGTTGTTTTGATTGCCCCCATGTAGATTTTTTCCCCTCCTTTGAAGTGATTTTCTGTTGAAGGCCTCTTAGTTGTTTGTCAGGCTTTTGTTTAATTAAATTCCTTAACACTACAACCTTGTTGTCCTGGTGTGCATTTGGGTCCTCCATTTTGTAAGCCTTGACAAATATGTTATAAACACATGCACTGGCCTAACACATCAGACACATTTTAAAGAGAAATTACATTTATTGCATGATTAAAATTTAAATTAAATAAAAAGACAGAAAGCCATAAAAAAATGTATAGATTAGATTGTTGGGTTAGGTTAGACTGCATTTCTTTCACAAGGTGAACAATACTCCTTCCCTAACCCTAAACCATAACACTAACCAAGGTTTTCCTAAACGTAACATTACCCCAAACTAAAATTTATTGAGTTCCCACAGTGTGACTGTGTAAAGACGTTTAAGGGCCCACAACAGACGCAATACAAGTATACACACAAATGTTTCTAGCATCTTTGTGGTGTAATTCCTTAGCCCCATGACATGATTTTCTCAGGCTAGACAGGCTTAAGGAAGTCATCCGAGCTCTAAATACAAATTTATGTTTCCTTCTGAAAATAAGTCTCTTAGATTGTTCTTCACACAAACAAACCGAGGCAGGACGTTGAGTAAATGAACTTTTATTACACTTTCGGACTGTTTTAGTATGTTGACAGAAAAGCAGTTAAGTACAGACCAAGCAATGAGTCACCATCATACAACAGACAAAATACCATAACACCAGTGTTTACACTAAGTGTATTTTCCAGTAGACAGGATTTCATGTTTCAATCTGTTAGATAATTAATGTCCAGTTTGGAGAGCTTTGTTCTGCAGAGAAACCACATTCGACAAGTTTCCTTTCCACATTTTACTGTCTCCTGTGTCTTATTTGTGAAGTGTGACCTAGTGTTGTATATTTCCCAATCTGTGTTCATGTAATGAGAGCAGTCTTTTTATGTACATTAGACTCACAGTAAAAGCACACAGACACACAGGAAAAAGTATAAAATGGTCATAAACCGGAAATATTTCAGTTAAGTAAATTCAGTAGCTCAACATGGATACAGTCTCACTCCAAACACATTAGTGAACATTTCCTATATGGAAAATATAGGAAATGTGTAATGTAAATTACTGTAGTTTTATGCCAGTAATGTGAATGTATATTGCCGGAATAACGCTACAGTAATACACCAAACGCTGTAAAGTGGAATTACACTTAATTGCATGTGCACAACACAAATACATGACATAGTTGTTGATTTGCATTTTGTTGTCATCACAAAATGAGCTGTGTTCATTCTTGGACTTCCTGGTTAGTTGGATTACTTACAACTTAACAGCCTGTATAATGTTTAAGACTTGTTAACACGTACATTACAAATAATAACACTGATAAATGGGGTCATATCCATACATACATCAGTCAGGATGTGCCACAAAAAATGTGAGATCTGAATGTCTTCACATTAAACAAAGTCAAAGTCCTGTACAATATATTTATAATGAGAATGTCAGCACATTTGTGGCCAAACAATACCCACAGTATAATTTCACATTATAGTCACAGTATTTCCAAACATGTTAATAAGATTCATTTTCAAGACTCGATTTATGTAGAATAGATTTAGACCATTATTATGGTAATTGGAGGTGTTACACTCTGTCATGGTCTACTTACAGTACAAACACACAGTGGTTTTCAATTTATTTGTGTGTGCTTCTTCACATTAATATGCATTTCTCAAGCCACTTGACAGGAAACTTTTGGGGTTGTTTATAAGTCAACATATCCAGCCTTGGAGGAGACCAAAAACAATGCAGTCACAGTCAAATGTGTTTACTGTATTCATTACAGATAATAACATAATAAAACTTTATATTATACTGTAGATGAACCTTTGATGGGATCAACTGGTAATTTTGATTTTTATATATCTGCTTATTGTCTTCACATTGTTGTGTCTCTCCTGTGTTCTTCCAGTAGTTTAGATCAACCTACATTTTGCTGTATTCCAGTGTTTCTTCTAGACTTTTAATTTGTTCTACTTTACCTTCTACGTCCTACTAAACCTGACTTTAATTGAAGGACTCCAAAAGCAGGTTTTCTATACTGGTAAAAGTCTTTTCAGCATGCAGAAATGTAGCATTAAAATCCAAGTGTTACTATGTCGAAGATACTGATAAGTTAGATAACTTTTTCCATAACTCTAAAGTTTCAAGCCAGTGTTAGCAGTTAATTAATTCACTTTATTTTTATATGAATGTTGAATGATATTTTGTTCTAGTATCTGAAAGAAAGTAGATGAGCAAATAACAGCAAAACAGTGGAAGTTGAAGTCGGAGTCTAAATTTTTTCAAATATTTTTCGTTTGTAGTTTGTTTCTATAATGCTACAGGAATATTCCCATTTTAATTGCTATATTTTCCTCTGCAGATAGGAGGGTCTACTTACATATTTTGGGGGCTGGGGGACTGGAGTAATCTAACATTTACTCAGGAATTTTCCTCTTGGATGGAGGCACCAGGTGTGCAGGCAGCTCTGACGGCAGTTCATGTCCTTCCAGTTTCACTTTTATCAGGTGATTGGCCAATGCAAACTCCTCATCATCCAGCATCCCATCCTTATCGATATCTGCCAGCTTCCAGATCTTTCCCAGCACCGTATTGGGCAGTTTTGATTTCACCATCTCCTTCTTGGCGTTGGCTCCCGTCACCTTCCCGTTAACAGGAGATAATGTGTAAAAAATCTCGTCGTAAGCTGGTTTGTCACGCGCAACGACCCAATCGGCTTCATCGATGCCTTCGCCTGCTCCTTCGCCATACCCGTGGCCAAATGGGCCATCCAAGGTGCCATCAAACGCACCACCCTTCACAACTGGGTTGGGGCGCTGGGTTTCTTCTTGGCGGACCAGCACCATTAAGCTGGCAATATCGTTAGCTAGCATATCATCGACTGCCTCCAGGAGTTTGGGTTTTAGGGGCTGGAATTTGGTGAGATCCTGAGCTTGGAGTTGATCCTAGAAGAGATAAGACATAACACATCTATCCAAACCTCTATCAATAAATCTATCAATTCATTTGCCCTTTTCCTTTTACTATACCTGCATCTTCTTCAAATTAGGAAAATCTCCAGGTGAGATCTGATGTTCTCTTTCAATGCGTTTGTAGATGTCTCCCAGACTGCCAATCAGCTCTTTCTTCTTGTTGTCCTTGCCGAACACAGAGGGCATCTCTTTCTTCAGTGAGCTGATGATGTAGGCATGAACCTGCACATCGAGAGTAAAAAACACCCAAGGAGTCAACAGTAAGTTCACTTGGGAAGCACTTAAATTTGTTTCCTTAAAATTCCTGTAAATATTGAAAGTTTTCCTTCTTAAGATTTAAGTTGTGTCTCATCTGGTGAAGAAGACAAGCAACAAAATTCTTATAAAACACTGTAGCTATACAAACCCAAATATGTTCACTCTTCAAACTATTCATTATATGCTCCTGTTCATTCAGTACGTGCAGGCCTAATTTCCAGTTAATTTCCCTGAAGCAAACAAAAAAAGCTGCCTATGCCTATGTAAAAAAGTTAATTTTTTTCACAGCACTTTTGATAAATAGCTCAAATGCAAATTTGTTAGCAGCAACTGTTGCAAACATAGACTCTGGAGACTCTTAACACTCCTTTAATCAGATGAGTCATACACTAAATCTCCCAGACTACCTTAAGGCTGACATTTGTATTTAATATTCAACACAAAGAAAACATTTCAAAAGTAATAGGACAGCCCATATTTGTTATGTTGCTGTGGTGATACATGTGCGTGTTTCCCTGAATTGAATCCACCTCATGTCCTTGAGGCTCATCACAAAAAATACACAAACACACACACACACAAATACACGCGCACACCCACACATCAACTATCAAACTGGAAAACTGCGCTCAACTCACAGCTCAATAAATCTGTGTGTGTGTGTTTTTTTTGTGTGTCCATGTGTACATCCTGCGCTATACCAGAAAGGGTTGTTGTTGTTGTACCTGACTTCCTGTCCTGAGAGGAAACAGGAAATAATTAACTCAATGGAGAATAGCCACATTTGTCTGGTTCTATTGGTTCTGTGACAACGACAAGCCATTTCTGTCAAGGTTAACAGCTGGAGAGGGTGGAGAGTGTGAGTGAGTGGTGGGAGAGAATAAATAACACATTTACACACCTGTGCTAAAAATCTAACACTGACACTGACAGAAAACACTGTCAGCTTCTGTGTCTCCTGGTTACAGATATCTTTCAGTGCATATAAAATAAACATTCACAGTTGCAGTCATTATTAATACAGCTGTGCCCAGCGAAATTATCCATTGATGGAGTGGGTCTATTATTTTTCCTATGTACCTTACCTTGGCAAGTCTTGCCCTCTTGATCAGATCGTTTAGCTTTCTAAGTGCTGCATTTCTTGGCAAAGACTGAATGTCCTTAAATAAGTCCTGCTCCTCTGCCTCAAACAGCTTCCTGTTGTCTGGAATCAGCAGAGGGTGGGACCAAAATGAACCGATGTAGACACGGATCACCTGTTAGTGAGGGAGACGGGGAGTAGATTAACAGTAGGTGGGACGAGTGCATGATAACAGAGGACATAAAGAAATCATGTGAAACAGAAGCACAACAGCTCCAATCACATTAGGGAAATATACAAAATTGTCTTTTGTAATAAAAAGTTAATATTCTCACCCTGAGCTGTATTAGACAGTTTAATAATTTCTAAGACGGTTCCTCATGACTGGCTCTAATCACCTGGTGAAGAGCTTTAAAGGAAAATTCCAGTCCATTTCAGCCAGGTGTATTTCTTATAAACTTGGCCAATGTGACTTTATGGGTCATGCTGACTTTACACTCACCACTACTCTTGTAGAAATATTCAAAACATAGCAAAACAGCAGATATTGGGGGAAATGCTGGTGCAAAGACCTAGAGCTTTCCAAAGAAAGATGACTTTCACACAAATCACTTCAAATGGTTGCCCCAGAGTGCGACCAAATGTAAACACAGGCTTTGAAGTTTCCTCAGAAAACCTATGGAGGATGTGACAGTTTCCACATCTTAACAGTTCATGGTTACTATACCTCAGGGGTGTTGACTATTTTTCCTAGTGACCACATCAGGGCACCGTAGACTCTCATCAACTGCTGGGTCTCTATCTGGTCAGCTTTGTTTAGCACAACCCTGAGCAAACCAACAGGAGAAAGATGTGATGTTGGCAAACTGCCTCTCAAATGAATAACTTAATGTTAATGCACATGCACAGGCTGAGCAGGTGTTCCTATTGCTAAGTCAAGCAATCCTATATTACCTGATCTTGTCCTCATGGTTCTTCAGGGCCTTTATCACCTCGGAGAACTCGTCAGAGATGTCCAGTTTGTGAGCGTCAAACAACAATATGATCCTGTCCACTCGCTCTGCAAACCACTCCAAGACAGCCGCAAAGTCATAGCCTGAGAGGAAGTAGAAAAAGAGGAGAGGAAAGAAGAGGATCCAAGGAAGTGATTGGGATATGAAATGAAAATGAAAAAGTGAGAATAACAGATTAATTTTATACATTACTAAAGTATTTTCCATTTCTTTGCCTCTATCCTGCAGCAGCGTCAATAAAACATGAAAGAAGCAGGTCACAAGTGTTTACGCTGATGTTTAACATTATCTATAACCCAAGAACAGAAATATGAACCTTGACTGTGATGTTGCAATGTTCCCAGAAAAAGAAAAAAAACAATACAATGGCTTCAGGTCATAGAGGGGGCAGTAAGACACTCATATTACATGATGTTGAGAGAAAAGAATGTGTGTTTACTGATGAGATGGTGCTGCCAAGGTTCAAACTAAGAGGCCTTAAAAACTAAACAATGTGGGCGGAAAAACAGCAATTTCATAATGGCATTAAACTACAATTTGTTTTGCATCGTGTGTTTTTTGGAACCCTTTCTGTTATACAAACTCAATTCAATCATTGCATGAATGAGTTAATGCCTTCATAAATGACGGGGTCTGTCAGCAGTACATCTATGACTCCTTCGACTTTCTTGCCCACTCAAGGACAAAACTGACTATTACCCAGAGAAATTACAACGGATATGAGAGGAGAGCAAAGGACAAAGGACAGACTGAAGGATTAGTGAGCTAAGATTTCCAACCAACACTGAAGGACAGATAAGAACTCCAGAGTCAATGGCAAACAGTTAAGATTACTGAATAGAAACCAGGGGGCATTTGCTGTCAGCTGGTAATGAGTAGTAGCTTTTTTGTTAATAAAGTGAATGGATTTTCTGAAGAACTATGTTTGTGAATAAAATATCTCTTCAAATTGCATTTATCACTTAATCACTTAAAATACCTCAATCTGATCTAGACTGACCACCTTTCTTCCTCACAACAAGGCAGTCTCACTATACAAACATAGCTGCGATAAAAATCCTCCTTTTTACATACTTGCTGAACTGCTGCTATAGTTTCTGTGGCTACACCGCTGCTCCACCCAGCAAAGGAAGAGTTAACACTCAAAGTGAATCATTTCTACAAAGGCCATGTATACATACTGAACAAAAGACTTTCAAAAGATTTTTAAAAACATCGTTTTCATCCAGGAGAATTTAAGGTTGCAGAGTGTTTAATAATTCCTCACTGGGATGGAAGCAAAAGTTTAGCAATGGTAGCAATACAGTATGAAAGTACAATAAGTACAATACAAGTATGTAAAATGTGGAAACTGGTTTTAGCTGCGTCTTTTAGGTCCATTTGAGCACAGCTGAGAGGGGAAAGAGAACACACTGCAGCATGAGCAAAGCTACAGAGGGTTAAGAAAGAGATAGATACCTTGATGTTTTGAATTTCTGTGGTTTATTCTTCACTCAGGGCACTTTTCACATGGTGTCAGGAATAACAACAGTATATACAGTTCCTAAAGTTGTGCATGCTCCTCTTACAGGTTGTATTGTTCATTACATTGCAACATGCGTTACCAAAGGACAGCCTGCAACATGGCTACAAATGGAAAATGTGTCTTAATATGACCTGTTATCATTAAAATCCAAGGAACTTTATCCTTAATTAATTAAATTAAATATAGTATGCGACTTATGTGTTTAGACAAATGACATTTTTGATTTATGGTGGCACAAAAAGCTGCTGGTGAACACGAGTATACACACAAATGGCACTTTTTAATCCAGAGTTGTTGAAATATATGGACCAAACTAAAATTTGCTGAACTTCACCAAGGATCAACAAGATGACTGGGAGTCTTCTGGGGACAATGAATGCCACATACATTTTTAATTGAATGGACAATGTTGGGCAGGCTCTTGTCGCCATCATTAGTCCTCATCACTAATGGTGCAAAAAAGGCCTCTACATTATCAAAAATACATATTCTAAGATTATTCTAAATATTCTAAAACCCAGAGTATCAGGAGATACCTTACATTACTCCAGCTGACTCGCTAGCTACTGAGGTAAACTTAAAGACAAATTATATTTATTGTCCAAAACCATGAGAAAAGACTCTGGTGAAGAATGTGTAACAGTCCATAATTCTTCAAAGTCAAGATATCACTTTAATTAGCCTTTTTGCATCTGGTTGATGACCTGATTTATTATCTACAATACCTCCATACGGACATCTACGCAGGCAACTATAGCCTGACAGCTCCTCATCTGAACGGGCACAGAAACAAACACAAAAATACAGATAAAACAGTGAAACAGAGTGAAAGAAAAGTAATAACAGCAAAGAAAAACAAATTGATGAAAGAAAACAAAAATTAACACACACACACACACACACACACAAATACTTCTCCATAAACACGAGCACTATCCCCAGAGACAACACAGCTGTGCTGACTCAGTAGGGATTCACTTTAGCCAGTTTTTTTTTTTTCCCCATTTCTAATGAACAATAGCAGGTTCACTCACTGTGGTCTCACTGTGCTGTTTATTTGATCTGACAACATGTTCAAGGGACACTTTGACCAAATAAATAGAAAGTAGAGCAGAGTTGAGGTGGATCTGTTTCAATTAAACTAACTACTGAACATAAAATAAGCATGAAATGTCCATTAGCGCTGACAAACAATTAATTCTCTCTTCTTCTCTTCTTTCTAAGCTACACTATCATGGCAACAATGTTCTGTTCAAAAGGTTCTGATGAAAATCCCAGCAGACCCAACCCAACAGTGAAAGAATATACTGAACCCAATGACCATGACTTGTTCTTTGTTCTTTTTTAGCCTCTGTACTCCTTCACATTTTATCAGCATGCTGAATCACTTCATCAATTTATGCTGTACATACCATAACCTGAGCTTGAAATGACAGGAAATGAATTTAACACACACACACACACACACACACACACACCCCTTTGGTGAAAAAGACACAACACATGACTTAACGTATTTGGAATGAGAAAGACACACAACAAAGAGCGAGAGAAAGAATGAACGGACTGTAAGAGTGAGACAGAAAGTAAAAGTAAATGATGACCAGCTCTGTTTATCTGAGCTCTGACATTAATGTTAGCTGTTGGTATGGCAATGCCAGAGTTTAGCCCTGGGTATGCCAACAATGAAAGAAAGCTGGAGAGGATTCTTGTAGCTCTTTTGTAGGCCATCGCCACCTACTGCACTGTAGTGTGTAACATCATGACTTTATAAAGAAAACCGGCTCTCAAACCTGTAATAAAGCCTTTTGAACCTGTAATAGTTTGTCCCTTATCCAACAGAAACATATGCAATTTCTAATGTTAATTCATATTAATAATTATTATTAGTCTTATTTTTAGGGGTGCTGAGATTAAATGTAGGTGTGTTTGAGCACTCCCTATGCACATATAGGGATAATATTGAACATCTAAAACAAAACAAAGAAAATATAACCATCATTTGGTTGACGTTATGACTTTGAAAACAGTTTGTCCCACAAATACTGAATTTTTGTTACAAGCCAAATCTAAAACATATGTTGCTGATTCAACCAAGCCCTCTTGAATCTGCAGCTCTTTTTATTTATTGACATTTCATAAAGAGTCCAGTGCATGAGGTAACATCCCTGTTTTTCATGTTTTAAATTCAGAACAGTAAATTCTGAACTGCGTGCACACGTGTGTCTGAGTGTGTGCGTGAGAGAGATCGCAATTTAAGCCGTTTAAGGCTCATCTTTTTGTTGCTCCTTCCTGTTCTTTAGAAATGAATGAAGCATAATCCTCCTGATAGTTAAAAGCTAAAGTAAACAGACACAGAGACACACACACACACACACTCACACCCGCAAGCCCAAAGGAAATGCTGACATTGTACTTTAGAGTTCACTGGGACCAGGCGGCTGCAGCTGAATGGGGTCCAGCGCACGAACACTGACACACACAGTCACGCACACACTAACCAAAACTGTGGAAGATGAAAGTCTCAAGTGCAGTGTCTTACCGCGACTGATTCTCTGCTTCTCTCCTGACAAAATTCCTGGAGTGTCAATCACACTGATGCTTTCTAGCACTGGATTAGGCAGCTGGGCACACACAAACCTACACATGAGGAGAGAAGATGTTAAACTGTCAGGACAGAAGTGTAAAATGGCTTAACAACAAACATCACTCCACACCAGACCTCTGCCTCCCAACTCTTCCCTTCTCTTTCTCTACTATCTCAGCTGCTCTCTCAGTTTTTCTCCTGCTGAATAAATACAAACAAATTAGCAGCCGTCCTCAGTGTGAACCCCGTTAATCCCCACCGACAGGCAGCGTTTCTTCGGTCTCCTTTCAGCAGTGGTGGGCACTCACATTGAGGACGCAATCGCAAGAGTAAGAGTAAAGAGTTTTTGGCAGTTTCCCTTTTCCAGTAGGATGACTCTGCAAAGATGACTGGCTCTCTCTCTCTCACACACACACACACACACACACACAAACACAGACACACACACACAGCCATTAACAGAGAAAGCCTGACCAGTGAGCAGAGGGAAATTCAATCACACAGGAATGTAGAGCTGTGGTGTTGATTCTCACTCCCCGTCTCCTCCAAACTCTTCCTCAGTGTTTCCTTCTACATTTACATACTTCACCTTGGTATAACATTTTGCATTTTCAGCGAACACACGCACACACACACACACACAAAGATATTTGAAAGCATCTTCCATGAGAGATTAGCCCTGAAAACCACAGGTCTTAGCCATGAGAGAGACCTGAAATTCACCAGGAGTGAAGCCCTGAGAGAAACAGAGACGTTGTGATCTTTGTTTGCCTCCATCGTTTGCCTGCAGTGTATGGAGAAACGCTGCCACTGGTCCTTTGTCTCTGCTGCCATTGGACCACTTAGTCTTCATTACTCCCAACAAACTGATCTAGGCATCTTGTCAATTTGGTGTGTTTTTGTTGCCCCTCACAAACTCATATATCTACTGTATCACAGCAATCACAGAATTTCATAGCTCTTTGTCTGTGTGTGTGTGTGTGTGTGTGTGTGTGTGTGTGTACCTGTTGAGAAATGCATTTCCAAATGCATTCAGCTTTCTGAAAGGCTTCTTGGGATCAACAACCAAAGCATTGCCAGGGATGACTCCTTCTGTGTCGCCGTGCATCACCGCGATGAAGGAATCTGTGGTGGGTTCAGGGCCAATCCGCATTCCTGGAAAATCCTGCTCCAACAGGTAGCTGGAGGTGAGATAGTAAGATATAGCATTAAAATAAACAAGACAAGACATTAGATGTTTCTGATAATCTAGAATAGAAGCCTCTACAGTAACATGCCCTAAATTAGAAGTTACTGGAACAAAGACTGGGGGAATTATACATCATCATAGGCTGGATGGCTGCAACACACCAGCTCCAAAATAAGTACAATTAAGTTTGCTGCTACCACATGGATCAAGAGAAATACCCTGTCAGAATGGGTTTTGTGATCAGGTAAGATGAAGATGGAGGGCTCTTGATAGTTAAATGCAATTGAAAGTTTGCTCCATCCATTTACATACAGCTCTGGAAAAAAAGACAAAAGTTGTGATTGCAAATCAGGGTTATTCCACCAGATATTGATTTACAAACACTTCAAGTTAAAACATTAGTAATGTGTTGTGTAAAAAATGAATATGAACTTGTTTTGTTTTTTTCTTTTTGTATTATTTGAGGTCTGAAAACATTTTTCATTTTCTGCAAATAAATGATCTAAAAGACAATATTTGAATTTGGAATTTGGGAGTTATGTTGTCAGTAGTTTATAGAATAAAACAAAAATGTTAATTTGACTCAAACATATACCTTTAAATAGCAAAATCTGATTTTGCAGTGGTATCTTAATTTTTTCCAGAGCTGTACGTCTGTATTTTTGTGGGCAGGGCACAAGACACTAAGGTCAGAATGATCTCACTGTAAATGGGAACTCATGAACTCAGAGTGTTCAGTCAATATCCTGCTGCATTATCTCAAATCTTACACTTAGTGGCATTGGCATTCCCAAAGATGAAGCATTTGGTTCAGCTTTTTCTTGACTGACAAAACGAACAGTCAAATAAACAGCATCGCCACAGGCTTGCTTGCTCACTGATGATCAAAAACAGCTGAGGTGAAAAAGGTTAAGGGACAGGCAGGCAAAATGTTTCAGGAGACCTACATTGACCTATGTGTACAGCTTATGATTACTGTAAACTTTTGATCTTAACTGTACTGCTGACATAACAATACGTGTGTTTAAAGTGTGAAAGGTTGAATCCCCAGCTCTTAATTCAGTGACAGCACATGTTCTACATAAAGTGAATGTGTGTGTCTTTCTGTTGCGTTGGACCACCCCAACAATGTGAGCACAACCCATATCAAAAAAAAAAAAAAAAAGAGATTTACAGCTAGATGGACCATAGTTTTCATCCTGAGTGTGGGATGTGTATTCATTTTAACTTCTACCAGATGTACTGTAGGGATGGTTCCCTTATACATCTTCTCCACAAACACGCACACCTTGTCAAGGGAGCCAGCAGTGCCTGGTGGAGCCATCTCTCTACACCCACCATACTGTACGTGCGATAACAGAGACATACAGTATGTGTGGAATTCCTAGACATAGGTTAGGCTTAGGGTCACATTCTGCCCACTTTATTCATTTCTTGCCTTTGAGATAAAGCTGAAAGTAACAGGTTCAGTTACAGGTTACATAGTTATGAGGTTCAGCACATTGAAGTGCCTTAAAAATCGTTGAAGGAAAACTAATCTGCTGCTGATGATTGACTATTTGAAGGAAGTAAAATTGAGACAAAAGTGGAAAATCAATCTGAAGACAGGCTCTGATTACTGAACTCTGAACCTCAAAAGAAAGAGGTTCTAAATCACCCTCCATCAGCATATGTTGTCTCTCCATCCAATTTCACACCAACCTAAAACTATTTTAACACCATAACTTAGTTAACAGTTTAACAACACTACCATCCTGAAGACCTTCCTTGTTCTCACAGCCTGAGTGGGCTCCAGTAATATGAAATCAAAGTAGGGTCACTTAGAGCTTTGTCCATTCTTCACATTACTGTTATAATATTGGTGGCGTGGGGTCAGGCTGCTGACCGGTGAGTGCCATCAAGGAAAGGGTAAAAAAAAAGAAAGAAAGCGAGACAGAATCAGTGACAGAAGAGGAAGAAGAGAGAAAGAATCAGTGTCTGTACTATCCTGTCTTATAGCAGGAAGTCACTAACAGCATCCTCTCTCTGGCTTAACCCCTCTAATTACCTACAATGCTCTGCAAGTGTGTGTTTGTCTGGGTGTGAGTGTCAGAGGTGCACAGGGTTAGCAGCAGTCCTGTGGTTCAAAGGTCCAACGCTCTGCTGTTAATATCGCTCACCGTCTCTGTCAGACACACACACACACACACACCAAACACTGACAGGACAGGACGTTAAAGATGAATGCAACGCAGAACAAACTCTGAGTGGGTGTCTGGAAAATGGGTCACGCACATTCACACACGTTGTTAAGGAGTGATGCAGTGGTTGTCAGAGTTGCCTCCATATTCATCAAGTCTGCCTGTATTTTATTTTACGGCAGTCGTGTAAACTTTTTATGGATCAGTTAAAGCTTGCAGATGTGTGGTTCCAGCCTCCAGTGTTTTTGTGATGGTGATAACCGTGATTTCTTTCTTCTTTTCATGTATGGTCTTTTGTTTTCTATACCAATTCACTTTTATCCAAATCCACTTTATTGCATGACCATGACCATGCACTCTTTTTTAAATCTTGCTGACAAACTGCTTTACTGATAAGCTGAGAGAGGAAAAAGTCAGTTTGGGTGTGTCAATCTTTCCCTTTCCAACTCTCTGGTAGCCTCTGTCCTATGTATTTGCGTGGTTTCCCTTTCCATATGAAGGTCTTCATACATATATATATATATATATGTGTGTGTATAACTGTATACCGAATGTGTTGTTTTCTCACCGGATGAAGCTCGTCTTGCCAGTGGAGTACTGTCCCACCAGTAAGACCATGGGCTTGTTGTCAAAGTCAGCATCCTCCAGAGCCGGGGAGTGGAACTCGTGGAACTTGTAGCTTTCCTCCAGGGGCAGTAGTTTTGTTTTGTAAAGCTTCTTCAGTCCTTCACTGACGGTCTGAAAAACTTCTGGCTCCTTCTTCCTCCTGTCATCTGTTCCAAGCCAGCTGAACATGGCTGCTTGCTGTAGTGTTGTAGGACTGTTGATCGGCTACTCAGACACTTATGTCAACTTATTCTTTTGTTTGTTGGCAGGTTGTTAGTCTCTCCCAATAGATTTATAGATTTGCCCTTGAGGGATGAGGTAGTTGTTTTAAAGTGTGATTTTCCAAATCTAAATAAAAGCCAAGCTAGGGTCTAATCTAATTCAGAAACAAATAAAATGTCCACCTTTAAATCTAAATAAAATGGTTAGCGATAGTTAAAAAAGGATAGGCCTAGTTGTTTTCTCCAGGTTATATATTACTGGAATTTTATAGAAAATGTTTAAAAATCAATTTTTTTTAAATTTTTACAAATTCTCACATCTGCATCAGAAACATGGAATAAATAAAGTAATGTTTATGTTTGGCCCAATTAGGCTATTATTATTTTTTGTGCCGGGTTATGACTACAGATTTAAAAAGATATCCAAAATGCTGAATCAGTTTTTAAGAAATTAAACCTGACCCTTCAAATGCACTCTCATCATCGAGTCCATCGGTCCTCCCAAGTCCAGGCCACTAATATACCAGGGCCGAATAAAACACTACATTAAATGAATTTATTTTTGTTTACTACTCTATTTCAGTAAATAAACACCACCCACGAACGCCTATATTATTCTGCTCATGCACAACATCACGTTACCGCTATTCAGTTTCGTCCAGGAGCCAGCTGAGAAATCCCAGAAACGATGCACCGAGCTGCTTCCACAGCGCAGCCGCCGTTATTGTTCCACTGCTCCCGCTCCTCTGCTCACAAAACAACACACACCTGCTCGCCACCAAATATTATTTCTGCTGTTTTCTAGTCAAAACAAAAGCAGCTCGTCGTGTTAGCCCCCACGGGTTATGCTCTGTCTCCGCGCAGCGCTGAACGCAGCACCAGCTGATGTCCTGCAGCTCAATTTAAATGCCGAGTCGAAAGAAACCCGACCCCGGCGGAAGTGCCCAGCGCCTGGCAGCCCGACCCACCGAGGTCCCGCCCCGGTGATGCGGGAGCTGAAGACGGCCCGGACGACGCCATGATGGATGAGGCGTGATGGACGTGCTGCCGGTGAACCACAGCGCGCCACCTAGAGGTTCACAGATGTTAAAACACATTAGAGTGTGTTAGTTTAGCTGCAACGCTAATGAGTGATCAAAAGGTCTATGTAGTTTTGAAGCAGGGTACTTGTACTGGACAGCTTACTGGACAGTGCTGCCAGACATTAAATGCTGAAGTATCGTACCAGCAACTTAGAGCGTGGCTCAGACAATATGCTGCAATAACACATTCATTTCAATTCAATCCAAAGAATTTGTCCCCGAGGGGCAATTAAAGGCAAGTAGAGCAGTGGTTCATGAAATAAACAATTAGTGATGGGAACAATTTACAAAACAACACACAACAACAGCAACATTTAGTAGTAGGACGTGAATATGAATGTGAACCGACTACATTGTCATAGACTGTGCATATTATAGTCTATAATACATTTTTTACCTACAGTTTTTTGAACTGATGGACCACCTGTTTAGTTTGTTTGTATTTATTGTCTGGGTAGTAATGTTTGTTTCTGTCTCCCCTTTTGTTCCAAAATGGCCTGATCAGCCCATATATATACTCACACTTTGTGTTTAGTTCATTAGGTCAGTTTGTTTGTTTTGCAGCGTGGTTCTATTCAGTATGCAGTTAAGTTTATTTCAGTCTAGTTCTAGTCATTTGACCCTTTTTTATGGGCCCAGTATTTTCTTGCATATTGCTGTTACTGTTACTTTTCTTCTTTTAATTCTCCTTTGAATTCAACATCAAACCAGTTAAAGGGAGAAAATTTTGGTCTACTCACTTGTCTTCTTCTCTGGAACCCAGGAATGGTAAAATACCCAGGAAGAGTCTTGCCCTGTCATGTCATGAATATAGGTCCTTCTCAACTGAAATACAGATCTGTCTTGTGGTCTTCTCATCTCATATGGAATTAAGATTTGTTTTTCCTCAAAGAATAATCTACACCTGTACCCTGAAATGTTGAGTCTCTGTAAAACAAAAAAAACAAAAACAAACCAATAATAGTAATATAAATAATAAATCATCTTTGATATCTAGTTTAGTAATATAAGTGAAGAGAACAGTAATAAGTAATGGTTAGTAAGAATAAGTGATGAATATGTGATAACACACAGTATAATGTTTCATATTAATGAAGTCACAGTGTTTACTAGTCAACAGCTCAGGTGGTAGAGTAACATAAAGACTCTTGTATCAGTTTTCAGTACCTACCTACTTTCATTGTCTTTCAAGTGCATAGTAGATTATTCTTACTTTTTCCCACAGTGTGTGAATGGCAGAAGCTCAGGATGTAAAAAAAGAAATATGATTCAATTCAATTCAACTTTATTTATATAGCCCGAAATCACAACATAAGTCATTTCAAGGCACTTTACAGTGTAAGGTTTAAGACCTTACACAAACCTGACAAAGCTGAATTACTACTGAAATTGTGGATGAGCAGATGTTGTATACAAACGTCACACAACAACATACAGTGGTTGCTCTCTGTAAATGTAATGTAATGTACTTTCTGTCAAATCAGAAGCTTGTGCTGATCTTCACCTCAGGTGGAGAAAGATAACAACTGAGAACATGGATTAGTGAGTCAAATCAGTTTTAATTGTTGAATAATGATAATATGGATTTACAGTAGTAGCACAATATAGCAAGTTTACACAACACTACACATTACTATTAATGTTAAATTTGATCTTAACCAAAGTGAGTTTTCTAACAAGGCAGAAACTCACACTTACTTTTTTAGTCCACAGTGACCAGCAGAAGCTCAGTTGGTGAAGTAATGAAAAAAGAAAGGATTATTTAATTAGTGAATTATTATTATTAAGGTATATTGTAGGAATAAGCATGTTTATACAATAACTTACATCATTATCTCAGCAGCGGCTCAGGTGATGGAGTAATGGAAGAGAAGAGAACAATAAAAAATGGTTAGTGAATCAAACAATTGTTGAATAATTAATAATTCGAATGAACAGAATAAGCATACTAGCCAGTTTACATGACACCACATATTGTTTATTATGCATTATTAATGTATATTAATATTATTAAAGTTTTCTATATTTGATGCTAATCAAAAAGTAATGAAAGACAAAGAAACAATAAATAACGGTTAGTGAGATAAACCTAAAATATTTTTTGTGCTTACAACAATCATCCAGTAGAGTATGTACACAGTGTACTTTCACTATTTGCATCTATTTTAAGTCCCTTCCTTCACAAGTCAAATATCATCTGATAATACTCACCTTTGTTTGTCCACAGTAACCAGCAGCAGCTCAGGTGGTAAAAAGTAATAGACAAGAAGAGAACAAGAAATAATGGTTAGTGAATCAAATCAATTTTTAGTTGGTGAATAATCTGGATAAACAAGGTTGGTACTAATACTATACAGCATAAAATTTACACAACACCACACATTATTATTAAAGTTATTGATATTTGATTTTAATTAAAGTCAGAAACTCACACTTACTTTTTTTAGTGCACAGTGACCAGCAGCAGCTCAGGTGGTGAAGTAATGTAAGAGAAGAGAACAATAAATAACAGTGAGAGGAACCTAAAATATATTATGCGCTGTTACCAAGCTCCACTTCGACTGCACAGAGCAGCCTACCTAGGATGTTGACTGTCGCAAAGGCCTGGTCAACATTAAAAAGACCCCAGTGCCAGATGCTACCTGGGGTGTCACAAGCCCCGTCAGATGCAAGGGCTACTTTAAAAACCACTGGTCCTGCCAGACGCAGAGGCCAGGAGAGGAGGAGGAGGATCAAAAGGAGGAATGAAAGGAAAAGTGTGAGGGGCAGCGTAATGAGGGGCATGAGGATAAGCA
>JAUBNQ010000016.1:7817929-7832314 GCA_032353495.1 Ctenopoma kingsleyae
TGTGTGTTTATGTGTGCAGTATGTCGTCCTGTATCTAATACCATTTCTCTCTCATTGTGTCAATTCTCATTTGTCTCTGCCTGTGTCTGTTTCTCATTTGTAGCTTCTTGGCAGCTTGATATCAGACTTTGTGGATAGTTTCAGACCCACAGCCAGAATCAACTCCATTTGTGGTAAGAGACATAAACACACAAAAATGAACTATTAATCAAAAAGGTATCAAGTTTTCAGTGTTTTGTTATTGGTGGGGATTCTTATTTGTCTTCCTCTTCCTGCTTTGCTGAAGCTTTAATGAGGTACATTTGTTTTGAAACCAAAGTATAGACTTAAAACCACATGGAAGTGGGAACTTTATTGTAAAGAGGGTTGAAAAACTGTAGAAAATCTATAAACTATCAAGTTCATACTTCTATTAAGACGCAATGATTTAAGAGGTCTCTACTGAGCACTCTGTGGCTAACTAGTGAATGCTACATTGCATGCAACAGATTTATGACTTATTATCTGTCTTTGAAGTGTATAATGCAACTACCTGCAATGTGCCTGTGTAGTTGTTTCATGTGTGAATATGTGTATCCACAGGACGATGCAGCCTGTTACCAGTAGTGAATAACAGCGGGGCCATCTGTAACTCGTGGAAATTAGACCCCACCACTCTCCGCTTCCCTCTGAGGGGCATGTTGCCGTTTGACAAGGTAACACATGGACACACACACTCACTACACTCATGACATGTGCACATGCTCACACAAGCAGTAATAATGTGTGTGTGTGCATGTTTTTCATATTAAGGACCTCTTTGAGCCGCAGACAGGCTTGCTGCGCTATGTATTAGAACAGCCGTACTCAAGAGAGATGGTCTGCAACATGTTAGGACTCAACAAACAGGTAAAACAACCACTTCTTCTGTTGGTCCTTTTTTGCCCCCACCTCTTGTCACTTTTTTCGTCCCCTTCAGTCTCCAGATCCTTTGCCATCCTTCTGTTTCGTTCTGCTTAATTTAATCTTTTACCTCTTCTTTGTTATTTTGCACTTTCTGTTTTTGTTGATCGTCTTTTTCTTCATATATCTTTTAAATTTCTTCTATCTCCTCTTCCCTCCACCCTTTGCTTCCTCAAGCCCTCTCCTCCATTGTTCCTTGATAACACAGCTGTATACAACCATATGTCAAGCAAGCCAATGCTGTGAGCTTGACCAATAATGCACTGGTGTTAGTTTGCCCTGTTGGGTTCATGCAGTTTTAACTCAGCCCAGCTCACTGAGCACAGCCATAGGCACAGTTTCTTAGATGTGTCCAGACAGGTCGTTGCTAACACAAAGCGATAACTGAACTTTAATATTGAAATTTTGGTGACATTTTAACCAAATACTGCAGAATATTGTTTGCATGTCAGAATTGGCTGAGTTGATGCTTACTGTGCTGAACAGACAGTGAACAACCTAGCTCCTTAGTCACCACTTTTTCTCTGTCTCTCCCCTCTGTGTTTCTTTCTTTGTTTCTCTCTCTTCTCTCTTTTTTGTTCTCTGGTTGTGTATTGGTTTTGTTTGTCTCTCTGCCATGCACTCTCTAGACTCTGAACATTGCCCAGGTATGTCATTGTTCCTCTTCCTGGTCACCTGACTTATCAACTAACAGGCCCGTTGGATGCTTAGCTTTTTAGGCATGCTGATGTTCTAGAAATTGGGAAATTGGACATATGAAGAAAAGACAACTTAAAACTGAGTAAAGAGAAATGCTACAGAGCTTGAAATGGTCTCAGCAGGGCGTCAAACGCACGAAGTTAGTAGAAAAAGACAAATGTAGCTAAACAAACACTGTGCAGCTGCACAGACAAACAGGTTGGTGAAGGATGAGAAACAGACAGAAGCAAGGAGATCGATGGAGAGACGAGCTGTTAAAGGATCATTAACCATGGATCATTTGTTCAGTTAACTGGCTGACGTATGAGTCACGAGTAAATTGTTTCCTGTCATTTACACCAGTTTGATTTGCACATGTCCTTATCTCTGTATTTAATCTAGCTGAATAAGTGCTGTAGCAATCAAATGTATTGATTTGAACTACACATGGGCAATATTTTGTGTTAATATTTAGTGTCTCTATCACAAACAGAAGATAAAATAGTACAATAGTAGAATGTTTTGCACTTTGTGTAAAATTAGTTTGACATTAATATTTAATTTACCTTAATGTCTATATTCCTTTGTGCATTTGTCTTGCTGGTGACTAAAACCTAATTTCTACGTATTTATCATTTAAGATTTTAGCCTAAAACCTTATTGCTTAAGATAATCTTAAACAGATACTGATCCTAGTTTGTGTTCCAGACTGAGACAGCAGTTTTTATACTAGAGAGGTCTGGGTAAGGGTTAGTCAACTAATAAGCTGATGTTATGTATTTCCAACTTCAAACCCTGCTGTTGACACTTCAAGTGCTGCTGCACTGCATGTATGGATGTAGTCTAGTCATTGCCCGTTAGCAAGGTCGTCTCATGTCTGCCTCATACTGCTGCTTTTTGTTGCGCTGATCTGGGCAAAACTACACTATTTTAATTAAATAATGGTCTTTACTTGACCAGCAGTATTCTTCATTATTATGTAATTGTATTAATTAACTGAGAAGTGTGCCAAGGAGTTTGCTAGGCTGCCATAAGAAACAAAATTGAAGTAGAGTTTAATAGGTAGACAGCAGTGGTAACTGGGTTCACAACATCCAAAAATACCAGTACTAAACATGAATTCAAATAGTAGTCAACTGTAGTCAGTGTATTACCATCGGTGAATCCTAAAACCGATTTTGTCTCACTGTCGCATCTTCTACTCTCAGTCTAAACTAACTTCCGATGCTCTGTTGCAGTAGTACATTATTGAGTCTGACTCTAACGCACTTGTGCTGCCCAGTCAATAGCTCAGTTGTTTTTTTTTACAAAATGTTAAAGGTTTGTAATTTGTTATCGTTGTGCGCTCTTTTACAGACTGAGAAAAGCTTGTATCTCAACAGATTAAAATATTATATTTCCACAAACTCCACAAATTTTGCATCTTATGGATAATTTCTGAACTGTATGTGCACAGATGGCTTCAAAAACAGAAGACATGACAATGTGTCATTTATAATTATAAGTGTTTGGTCAGTGATTTGCCCAGGTCAGCTGAGGAGTGATTCTGATTGGTCTGACTGGGTGATTAGCAGCAATGAAAGGCAGCAGGGGTTGTTTTGCCTTTTTTGTTGGTTTGCTTCAGTTTGTACCTTGATGATTGTTGCATTAACTGTTGCATTTAAAAAGAAAAACAAACACATTTTATGCCAGCCATTGAAAATATGAAATTAAACATATGAAAAGTATCAGATTGCAGTTTAAAATTTGTGGTTAACCCAGAGAATGATAGACTCAGCGGTGTCATATAGTTTTCAGGGAGTAGAATAAACAGTATCCTGCCAGCCTGCCTGCCTTGGTTTGGGATGTGGGTAGGTGTTAGGTGGGATTATGGTTGTACTATGGATAGGACAAGGATTTTGGATGTAACTAGGTAAGCTGTTTGGCTTATGTCTCTGTAGACAGAGGATGTGCCTGTGGATCTTTCTCTCTTACCCTCCACTCTTACCTTCCTTCTCTTTCTGTGTGTGTTTTGCGACAGGAGAAGAGAAGTTAAGGTCACCCTCACAGCTCTTCTTCTTCCCAAGCACACCACCCCACCACCTTCCCACACCTGTTAGCATGCATGCAGGAACTTGTTGCACTGTTTGATTTGGTTTTGTGTTTAGTGCCGTGCCGTGCTGTTCTGTGCCATATTTGAGTGCGCTCTGCTGTGCCGTGCTCCTCAATCCCCTGTTATGCTGTGTCCCAGTTGTGTGAAAATGGTTTAATTAAGTCCTACAACAAAGAGATCCTCACTCCTACTTTGCCACTAGTGGTTCAAGTTAGTTTCTTCATAGAATTCATCAATTGAGCTCCATAGATAATGTTTCACTCCAGTATTAGTTTATCGTGCCATGTCTGCACAGTCATCCACATGGTACTCCAACTCCAACCCACGCAGAAGAGTGCACTTGTCCCACATTTGAACATCGTAGTACATAGCCTGAAGTTAGGGTTTATAGTGGAATTAGGTAGAAAACTTTCATTGATTGCAACTTTAAAGGTGCAGTGTGTACGATTTATGGTATATATTAGCAGCAATGGAATATATTATTCATAAATATGTTTTCATTAGTGTGCAATCACAAAAAAACCTGTTCTTAGCGTGGGCCTTTTATATCTACGTGGGGAACGGGTCCCCTATCAAGGAAGCCACCTTCTTTATACAGTAGCCCACAAAGGACAAACAAAACCAAAACCTACCACAGTACAGGGAAAATAATATTTGCTTTCTTACATTGCAAGCCATGACCTATATTTCAACATATACATAGGTTAACTGTATTCAGTTACTAAATATGTAATTATTTAAAGTTACCTCAACACTTGACATATTGCTACATGATGCAGTGGTAGACAACGACATGGCAGCTGATGGACACAGTAGGGTCTCTCACACTTGGGAAGGGAGGACTAGTGGATGGGGGTAGTCTGGTGGAGGCAATCTGCAACCTCACCTCTAGATGCCACTAAATCATCACCGTGCACCTTTAATATTTTTTTATCCAACCTTTCCGTCACTACCTGACTCTACTGTCTCCCTGTCTCCAGCCATTGTTCTGACTTTCTCTTGACGCCCTTCCCTCACTCCCGTTCTCCTCCTGTCTTTCATAAAATTCCCCTTTACATGGAACCCACAACAGTGCCTGTTTGATTACCTGAACAAGGTTCATTATGCGGTTTTACTGTATAAAATATTTTGTTCCTGCATGATATTTGACACCATTGCAGGAAAAACAGACATATTAATGACTTTTGTTAAATGTTAAATGGTCGACCTTCAGTAAGACCTTTAAAATTATTTACATTATTTTAAATTACAAGTAAGATGTTTACTGTTATTGTCAGGATTTGATTGGACCCAAAACAGTTTGATGCTGATCGGCACCAAATCTTGAGTTGACCCATAACCACATTAGACTTTGCTTATGATTGGTTCAGTCACTCATTGTAAAATCGTTATGTACGATTGCTGCAACTTTCTGCGTGTGCTGGAGCTGTAGCAAAGCATTTGACATAAACTATTCCAATGAGACAAATTACTGGAGCTACATTGGCACTTTTTAATTTAGCTCCTGCCCCAACGTAATACCACAAGAAAATTAGCAGAACATTTGGGAATATGAGTATGGTGCACTCAGTTGACAGAGAAAGGAAGGTAATAGAGTCCTGCATGCATTGGATGGGAAAATGTTTTATTGTTTGTTTAATTTCTAACAATTGCTGGAGCATCCATTAAACATGAAATTTTGTATGTGAAATATATTGATAATGATCTTCCTGTCATTCTCTCCCTCTCTTTGCCTGTCTTATGTTCATCTTCCCTCGTCTGTCTCTGTCTTTTCATGTTTTCCTCACCCCCTTTCTTTTTCTGTCTCTTTCTGTCCTCGGATGCCTTTCCTTTCATTTCCCTGTTTAACCTCCTCTCTTTCCTGCCCACTGTTTTCTTCATCCTTTAACACTCCCCTCCTCCCTGTCAGCAAAAGCAGCGTTGCCCGGTGCTAGAGGAGCAGCTGGTGGACTTGGTGGTGTACGCCATGGAGCGCTCTGAGACTGAGGAACACTTTGACGCTGATATTGGAGGAACCAGCCAACTGCTGTGGCAGCACCTCTCTTCCCAGCTCATCTTCTTTGTGTTGTTTCAGTTTGCAAGCTTCCCACACATGGTGCTGTCGCTACACCAAAAGGTGAGGAAGAACATAGAAGTGGCAGGAAGGAATAATGATCCTTTTAATGAATAACTTGGGTTGCAGCCACATAATGTATATAAAAAATCACTTTACGGACCAGTGTATGTTGCGAATACATTGGTCTGTATTACTAATAGTGTTATGGTACAATGGATTTCTTATGTTCAGTGAAGAATATAATGTAAGTGGTAAAATTTACAAAAATCACAAAAATACCAACTTTAAATAAATAGACTACATGCATAAGTACATACACACTGTATTAGTAGTCGCTTGATTGGTTGGATGTTGTATTTTATCTTATGCAACAAGAGAGAAAATAAAATATTTTCATTTTATGAGCATTATATATCAGCCGTCAGACACCCTATCAACCACTAAACTGTATATACTAAATTTATACACATATGAGAATCAAACAGCACCTGAAACATCTCTCCTGAGAAAGAGGAGAGTTAGTGATTTTTTTTTTTTTGCATTTTTGCCATTATTTGATAGTTATTAAGGCAGCTGACAAAAAACATGAGCAAAGGGTGGGGGTATGACACACAGTAAGGGTCTCCAGCCAGACTTAAACCAGGGATCTTGTGTTTCTGTGGTATGCACTATAACTATTCAGCTTTCGAGGTGCTCCAGTCTGAGGTTTTCTATCACTCACTCCTTTTGTCTTGCAGCTTGCAGGCAGAGGTCTTATTAAAGGGAGAGACCACCTGATGTGGGTCCTGCTGCAGTTCATTTCAGGAAGCATTCAGAAGAACGCCTTAGCTGACTTCCTGCCTGTCATGAAGCTCTTTGACCTGCTTTACCCAGAAAAAGAGGTAAGGCAGTGACCATTATTGTTACAGTTTTGTTAGATTGTAGAAGTATATGCAGTAGTAGAGGTGGTAATCCAGTTTTAGATATTCAAGTTAAAATACTAATTCCATCTGATTTAGGTGTGGTTTTTTTCCCCCTCTCTCTTCAGTGCATCCCAGTTCCAGACATTAACAAGCCCCAGTCGACTCATTCCTTTGCCATGACCTGCATCTGGATCCACCTGAACCGCAAAGCTCAGAATGACAACTCCAAACTACAGATACCCATACCACACTCTCTGAAACTACACCATGAGTACGTATCTTAAATAAATACTGGACCACAAAATATGTCATTTAAGTCAATAAATGCGTACTAAATGAGAAGCTCCATAAGTGTGAGTTCATGCTAGTCCCCGTCCCTCCTGTCTGTTAGGTTTCTCCAGCAGTCTCTGCGAAACAAGACCCTGGGTATGTCTGACTATAAGATCGCCCTGCTGTGCAACGCCTACAGCACCAATTCAGAATGCTTCACCTTGCCAATGGGTGTCTTGGTAGAGACGATCTACGGCAATGGTTCTATGAGGATTAACCTGCCTGGAACCAACTGTATGGCATCAGGGTCTGTTACCCCGCTGCCAATGAACCTGCTAGATTCACTCACAGTGCATGCAAAAATGAGGTATGGAAAATGGAGATAGAAAATTGCAAAAGTTCGCTTTTTAATAGCCTTTTTATATATTACATAAACATCTGATAGAGAGGTACACAGACCTATTTTCTACATCCATAGAGTTGTTCTTGTCCTCTCTGTAATTGTATTACATCAGTCTGCCTGTTTGTCCAGTCTGATCCACAGCATTGCTACACGGGTGATCAAGTTGGCCCACGCTAAGTCAAGTGTTGCCCTGGCCCCTGCACTGGTGGAAACATACAGCAGACTGTTGGTCTATATGGAGATCGAATCACTGGGCATCAAAGGATTCATCAGTGAGTACAATTTAACTCACTGAAAATGTCCACTGTGCTGAAAAGTAGTTAAGTGGGATGTTATTTTGTTTTAGCAACAGATCAATATGTTCCTCAAATAATAATAATCATAATAATAATAACAACAATAGTAGAATAATAGTAATTGACTGTCGCTGTGTTCAGAATGCAAAACATGTACACACTATGAAGCAGTGTGAGGACAACGCAGCAAACAGCTGTAGTAGTTCACTTGGAGAGCCATAAGTGCCAAGAAGGCAGCAAGTTAATCTCATCAAACATGTTAAGTTTCTAATACCACATCCTTACGTAACGGTCTTTTATTCTAGTACGTTATCAGAATTTGTAAAAATCGTATTCTTCCTGCGTGTCCCAGCCTACTTTGAATTCAGTCATCTGTGCTTTTCCACTCGGTTTCATTTTGATTTGAAACAGTTGTTTAACATTAACTTATGTTGTTGGGCCAGCAGATGCATGCTGAATAATGTCACTGTGTGTCTTAACAGGCCAGCTGCTGCCTAATGTGTTTAAGTCTCACGCGTGGGGAATCCTTCACACGTTGCTGGAGATGTTCAGCTACAGGATGCACCACATCCAGCCGCACTACAGAGTCCAGCTACTGAGTCATCTGCACAGTCTGGCAGCTGTACCCCAGACCAACCAGAATCAGCTGCATCTTTGGTAACGTGAACCCACACATTAATTTATCTACTCGTTTATCTACTATTCAAATCTACTCATCAAACCTCACAGCACACAAGACTGTGTAACTACACAACCACTCCAATACTGCAGCATGTGCTGCCTTATGCTGCGAAGGATTTGATGATGACAGGAATTAACAGGCAATGCCCTAACACCTGAAACAACCTACTTCTGTTTGTGTATGGTGAACTTTGATCCACATTACATTGCTTTTGGAATTTGTGTTATCATCTGCACATAGTATTTGCTGTGCAAGGCCACAGAGTGCTACACTGAAATGTTTGTTGTTGGTACTGTAAATCATATTATTGAATATATACTGTATGGAAAAATCAAGTACTAGTCTAAGTACCATTTATGAGCACCACTTCTAATAGTACTGCTGCTCCCCATAACAGTAAAAAAGATATCTATGTTGATATTTATAAATGTATATTCAGGAATTATTGACCTAACTCTTAATTTTAAAACATGTAGGTCAAAAATTAACCTTACAATGCAATGTAATAGCAAACAGACACACCCAAAACTGTATAGAAAATACCCCGCAGTTGAACTGGCATCTCACTATTGTGTATAAGTATTGTTTTTTTTTATGGGGCCACTTGTTGTACATTACAACTCTACTCTGTACAACTCTACATGGTTATAAACGAAAAGAAATAACCAGTACAATCTCCTGTCATCTGTTTTGCTGACTGCGTCTCTTTCCCCAGCGTTGAAAGCACAGCTCTGCGGCTGATCACAGCGTTGGGGAGTTCAGAGGTGCAGCCTCAGTTCACCCGCTTCCTCAACGACCCAAAGACGATTCTCTCAGCCGAGTCTGAGGAGTTGAATCGAGCCCTGATCCTCACTTTGGCCAGAGCCACACACGTCACTGGTACCTGTCATTTCAACTTTTTTTTCTTCTTCTATTATTTATTTTTCTTACTTGCTTCATTTACATATTATTTTCAGTATGTATTTGCTTAGATCCTATGGTCACCCACTGTTTGTATGTAGACTTTTTCACAGGATCAGACTCCATCCATGGTACTTGGTGTAAAGACATTCTCCAGACCATCATGACCTTCACACCTCATAACTGGGCTTCACACACGCTGTCCTGCTTTCCTGCTCCACTACAGGTACATGCGGTCACTGCGGCATAAATGACACAAACAGACTTTTTCGTTTTGTTTCTTCTCACATCAGATTCCTTGATTCTACCTTGATGACTCCCATATCTTTCTTCTCCATCAGGCGTTCTTTAAACAGAACAATGTTCCTCAGGAGTCTCGGTTCAACCTGAAGAAGAACGTAGAAGAGGAATACAGGAAGTGGAAGTCTATGGCCAATGAGAATGACATCATTACCCACTTCTCCATGCAGGGGTCACCCCCTCTGTTCCTCTGTCTGCTGTGGAAGATGCTGCTGGAGACAGACCAAATAAACCAGATAGGCTACAGGTTGACTCTCATTATTTTGTCTCCATAAATTAAACAGTCAGATACATTTATTGATTATACAAAAGGAATATTTTTAAATGTCAAATTAAATATCAAATTTCTATCTGCTACATTCAGTGTCTCATGCACCACTGAGTGTACTTATGTGTTAGTGATGCATCGCACTGCAGATGAGAGGCTTTTTAAATTCACACTTACTGGCCTGAGGGGGGGGTGTCCCCTAAGTCTAAACAGCATCTGTTGTTTGGGGGAAAACTAATTGATTTAGCAGATTCTGCATTGTTGTGGGATGATGAGCTAAGTGTAGCCTGACTTTGTTTCCCTCAGGGTCTTGGACCGTATCGGGGCTCGTGCGCTGGTGGCTCATGTGCGCACGTTTGCAGATTTTCTTGTCTACGAGTTCTCAACCTCAGCTGGTGGACAGCAGCTCAACAAGTGCATCGAAATACTCAATGACATGGTCTGGAAATACAACATAGTCACTCTGGACAGGCTCATTCTGTGTTTGGTGAGGATAATGAAGTATACAGATAAATATATTAGATTGTTAGTACAACACAGACAGATATGCCTGTTTTCGTCTCCTAAATAAGACAAGCACTATGTGTCATTCTGCTCTTCTGCCTTCAGGCTATGCGTAGCCATGAAGGGAACGAGGCTCAGGTTTGTTACTTCATAATCCAGCTGCTGCTGCTGAAGCCCAATGACTTCAGGAACCGAGTCAACGATTTTGTCAAGGAGAACGCCCCCGAGCACTGGCTGCAGAGTGACTGGCACAGTAAGCACATGAGCTACCACAAGGTATGTGACTTAAAAAAAAAAAAAAGTGAAATTAGGTTACAGTAATGTCAAATCAGATTTAAAAGACTAAAATGTTAAACTTGGTGTAATATAGATCTGTTTAAAGATATTTGTTGTTCTTTTACTAGAAATACCCAGAGAAGCTGTACTTTGAGGGTCTCGCGGAGCAAGTCAACCCACCCATGCAGCTCCAGTCTCAATACCTGCCAATCTACTTTGGCAACGTGTGCCTGCGCTTCCTTCCTGTTTTTGACATTGTCATCCACCGCTTCCTGGAGCTTCTGCCTGTCTCCAAGTCATTAGAAACACTACTGGATCACCTGGGAGGGCTTTACAAGTTCCACGGTGAGTGTGAATGTCTATGGATGAAAAAGAATTAGACTTTAAACACATGAGTGAGAGGGAGAAGAACCATCTTCTGGGAGGAATAAAAGGAGTTGACCATGATTTGCTTACACTGACGTGTGTTTACTGTTTGTTTGCAGATCGCCCAGTCACCTACCTGTACAACACACTTCACTACTACGAACGACATCTGAGAGACAGAACAAACCTGAAGAGAAAACTGGTGCACGCCATCATGTCTTCTCTGAAGGTATGCAGCAAACATACAAAAACTCAAGTTAATATATGTAATGTTATATATGTGTGTAACAGATGTTGTTTCATTTCATGTTTGTCTCTTATAGGACAACCGTACCCCTGGTTGGTGCCTTAGTGAAACCTATCTGAAGTTTGGCATGAACCCCAGAGAGGACAACGTCTGGATCCCTGATGACACTTACTACTGCAAGCTGATTGGACGCCTGGTGGACAATATCCTTATTAATCTTATCCAGTTGATAGATGGATCCATCGCTGTTCTCTCTAACAGCATTACCCTTTTGCTGGCTAATGCTAAAGTCATGGGCCTCTGGAGATAGCTGAATAATGTATTTACCTCACTGCCAATACCACTAGTCTCACTTAATGTCTCTTAGCTTCAAAGAGAGTAATTGTTTGGACCTGTCTGTAACTGCAGTTAATTTAATTCATTGTATTGCATGGTAAGGTTGTAGATTTTGTAAACAATCTGTCTAAGTGGCTCATCGATGGACAGGTGTAGAGTGTTATACCCAGAGAGCAGTCTCTGTCTGTAAACATAACAGACACATAAGATCCTTCTCACTATTAACTCTTGTTTTCTACTATAGTGACATTTACTCACCTTAACTCTCTTTCACCCATGGCTGGAAAGTCGCCTGGTCCTTTCCCCAACTGTGACTGGAGATTCAATGAGTTTCCAAACCCTGCGGCTCACGCCCTGCACGTCACCTGTGTTGAGCTGATGGCTCTGGCAGTACCAGGAAAAGAAGTTGGCAATGCTCTGCTCAATGTTGTTTTGAAGAGGTACAATGTCATCTTCAAACTGGTTACAGCTCTGAATGGTCTACTAAAAAATGACCTAACTTCATGCTTTTGTTATCAGTAAATATTATTTTAAGTATTTTGCTATTACTGAGTCACCTCTGGTGGTTTGTGTTGGCTGCAGATTTATATAAAAGTATCAGTTTCTTCCTTCTACCTTTTAGCCAACCCCTAGTTCCCAGAGAGAACATCACAGCTTGGATGAACGCCATTGGACTTGTGATCACTGCACTGCCTGTAAGAAAAGCCTTCACACGAAGTCTTGACAGTTCTTTACTATATGATAAATTCACAGTTTTCTCACCATAACCACCTCTGCCCTCTTCTGTCAGGAACCCTATTGGATCGTTCTCCATGACCGCATTGTGTCTGTAATTAGTTCTCCGGCCCTGACATCAGAGACAGAGTGGGCAGGTTATCCCTTCGCCTTGCTGGACTTCACAGCCTGCCACCAGAGTTACAGTGAAATGAACTGCAGTTATGTGCTGGCATTGGCGCACGCTGTCTGGCATCACTCGTCCATCGGGCAGCTGTCTCTGATTCCCAAGTAAGGAAGGATGTGTAACTGGTTTTTTTTAGGCCACATATCATTTATGATCATCATGATCTTTACACGACGTTGTGCCTGTATAGGTTCCTGTCAGAGACTCTGAAGCCCATCGTCCAGACAGAGTTCCAGTTACTCTATGTCTATCATCTGGTAGGGCCGTTCCTGCAGCGCTTCCAGCAGGAGAGGACCCGATGCATGTTGGAGGTAGAGTTTGACCATAGTTACTTCACATGAGAAGCTTAACAACTGTAGTTTAATCTAGTTGTACAAGTATTTGATTGTTAAGTTTTGTCTTGTCTGGTGATTCGTGTCTTTCTTTCCCTATATCTCCCGTGTGTTGGTGCATATTTTAGATTGGTGTGGCCTTCTATGAGATGCTCCAGGCTGTGGACCAAAACAGCCAACATCTCAGCTACATGGACCCGATCTGCGACTTCCTCTATCACATTAAATACATGTACACTGGAGACAGTGTGAAAGAACAGGTGAGTCTTTGTTCTGCCTGTTAGTAGTTCTGTTTAAATCCAGACTGTGAGTGACAATCGTTTTATTTCCTAAATTTCCACGTCAACATTTTCCTTCACATCTTAACGAATGATCCATCTGCCTGCGTTTCTCTAATCTAGGTGGAGAAAATCATCATGACTTTGCGTCCGGCCATGAAGCTGCGTCTACGCTTCATCACACACAAGACGGAGACTTCATCAGCTGCTACCTCTGCCTCTTCGTCCACCCCTCAACCTCCTCCCTCCTCCCTCTCCTCGTCCTCTGCAGCCGCCTCGCCCTCCTCCTCACAGCACACACACAACCCCGTGTAGGCAGCCCAGATAAACACAGTTTCAATCATGATGATGGATGTTCACATAGCTCAGTCAAATATTCTGAGTTTGTATAAGACTTTTGCATTTGTTTTTCTCATGTTTTTTGTACTTGAAACAACAACCCCAGAGAGCTGCTTGTGTCCTGGGCATAATTCTTGGAATAGGTTAAAAACAGTTTCCAAAAAAAAACAGGCACCTCTATCAACACAGTTCATGCAGCATTTATATTACCTTGATTTTTTTAATTTTTTCTGTTTGTAGTCATTTTTATATTGTACATTACTCAAGATTACTCCATTAAAAATATTTTGCTATTCTGGTTTCAGCTTTTTTCTTTCTACTGCCTGTGTGTCCGCACCGACACAAAGGGAGTTCACGAGTGTAACTTCAGTCTGCTATTGTGATGGCTGTGTATACCACACAGCCTCTGTCATTTCAGCTAACCGTCATCTCTCTCACACTCTGGAGAAACACCTTCTCTTTAGGTGAGTCACAGTCAGGCAGGTTATGACCCAGGTTCAGACAACACTGCACTAAACTGATGTGTCAAACTAAATGTGACATAGCCTCCTGCCAGTAGGGAGAGCCCAACACTGTGGCTGCCTTCAGTCATTCCTCCTTGTCTTTAACTTTATTTCTAAAGCACAGAAAGGGAGAGACATTAGAGGCCCTACTGGCCCCATTAGAGTTTTTCCCCATATCTGCCAGAGGATATTGAGGAAAAAAAAACATTTGAACAGAGATCCATTAGAACTTGGTGGAAAATGCAGCTTTGAGCCAAAAAGGACTTAGAATTTGGCAGTGAGTGAGTTGGATCTGGGATTTTTGCCACTTGGCATATGGCAATGAAACTAATGGTGAAAGGGACTTGTATCCAAATCCTTGGGGTATATTTGTTGGGACAGTAAATCAAATTATAATTAAAGTGGTGCGTTTGGGTGTAATGGCAAGCTGGAAAATTTGAAGCATTGGAGATTTTCAAAACCGGTTGGAATGTCAGTTGTCAATGTTTTGGAAAAAAAGAGAGCAGCCCTTTAA
>JAUBNQ010000016.1:7837047-7849131 GCA_032353495.1 Ctenopoma kingsleyae
CTAAGATTATATTTACAATTATATATTTTTGGTGAATTAATATTTAATTTGAAGGCTATAAGAGGCTTTTGGACAAAGATGTGATTAGTTGTTACAAGTATGATTTTAAGGACATAAAAGTTGAACATGAGTCTTCTACCACAGATACATTATGTATCACTAATACTTCATAATATCACATAAAAATAATATAATTTCATAATATATTATTTTACATGGTTTTCTGCCTTCCAGGCAATACCATAAAAGTTACTGCTCAAAGTCTGAAATTAGTCTTAAATTAGCAGTCCATCACAGTCCACATTTCCTTTTTAATTATTCTGTCAGAGTTATGTGATGACACCTCCATGAAATAGTTGCAGCTTCTGTTTCAAAACTTTGCCTTGTAGGTGCATTTAAAGACTGTAGGAATCTGTGATGCCGAAGGCGTTTTCAGTGCAAGCACTGACACGATCCTCTTTGCCACATGCTCTGTTGTATTGTCTTACAGGTTTAATTTTTTTAAAAACAGATCAGGAATATAAGAGCCTCAACACACCACCAGAAAGTGTTTAACAGTTGCTGCTACTGAGTTCTAAGTCTTGCATCAAAGGAACATCTAAATCTGAGCAATCTTCAACATTATCCTAATGTTTTCCTGGCATGAACTCAAATAAAGCTACCCCGAAGATAGAGAATCGCTAGACTGTTGTTAAGTATACGCAATTGTAGTTAATGGGCCCAAACTAAATCTTCATTATGGTCCTTCAGTTCAGTTTATTCTGTGATCAAACCTAAGACTGATTTCATACAGTTTTTAAAGTGCATTTTAACAAAAATAAGACATTTACATTATTCATTCACAACAGCTATATGCAGTCATTAGAGGCTGTACTGCTTTCATCACAAACATTATCATCAACAAAACTAGCAAAGATTTTCTTCAGATAAAAATAAAAACGCATTCAGTCAAAACATCCTCCTCCAGATTATAAACCATCACTGACAGAATCCTCAAATCCTCTGTAACAGTTTAAAACAACGGCTCAGACAAAAAAAAAAGAAACTCCTGACCCCTCTCACCCTACTACTTTATTTATTTGCTATACCCTCTGCTTGCCTGTATGCTGCAGCTCACTGCCCACTCACATAACCTACTTCAAAAACAGCCTTTTCCCAATGCTGTATAGAAATTCAATTCATTAAAACAAATGCTGCCCGCCAATACCCACAATGATGCACTTTGATTCACTGCTGTGCTTTTCTGTGCATCATTTATTGTGTGTTTATGCATAATGGACTGCTGACATGCATCGTGCGTCTGTGTTGACTCGCTCAGTCTGTGATGGAAGATGAGTTGATTACCAGGCCGCGCTGAGAGAAAACTGCACCAGCTGCGTCTTTCACATCACGATACCTGCACTTAAATTATGAGACAGATTGAACCTCTGCGTCACATCCACAGAGAAAATAACAAGGATTCTCTGAAAGGATGAGCTCAGGATTTTTGAATGTTTACATGAAGCCCGTGTGATAAATTACAGTTTAGCAACATACACTATACTCCACAGTCAGGGTGACCGAAGCACCTCTGCTGTGATAAGGAAACCAGAAAGTATAAATTAAACTTAGTCTAAAGAAGTCTAGTAAAAACGTAATTGAAGAGGGCATGCAGTTGAATGTTAGTACTTACCACTCATTTTCGATAGTCTAGTCCAGGGGTGGACCTCAAGTGCTGCTGCCCTGCTTGTTTTCCAACTATACCTGCCCTACCACCTGCTGATTACCTGGATTAAGTGTGTTCAGCCAATCAAAATCAGAGATACCAATTCACACTATCCTCCCCCTCTCCACTTCTAATCTGAGATAATATCTACTAGCTTCTGAACACACCTGATCAGTGAATGGGGAAGAAATACATAACTGGAAACTAGCATAAAAGCCTTTCCACTGAAGACTTGAATGCACCCTAAAAGTACTAATGTGAAATATGAAGCAGCAGGTTCTTTTCTCTAACATGACTTACAGTCTAACAGAACTCTCACTTGATGACAATAAAAAAAAATAGTCACTCCTAAAATTAGGAAAACTATCTTCTTTCTTTGCTGGATTATTACAAAAACCATTATTTTAGCCTGTTGTCGGTTAAATCTTGCTCTTGTTGTAATATCAAGACAAAGTTAGATGTATTTTCTTGACATTTGACTCTTTTTTCTAAGGCAAAACATGGATTTTTCTTTCTTAAAAGTCATTTTTTGCAGTGAGGCATGAATTACAAACTATGGACCAGCATTGCTGTGCTACACCCTGCAGACAGAAAGTGTTTATCACTGACATGTAATAGAAAATGACTTTTGAGGTCATTTAGAAAGTGTTATTACAGTTTGTCAAACACAGTTCACTGTTTACGTGGCTTGACAGAGTAGTTTATCACAGCTGCAAGCAGTGGGCAAATTGTTGAGCAGTAAAACACTGTCTTTAGTAACACTTCTTTGTCATACAGTAACTCTTATAATCAAATACTACAGCACGATGCAAAATGCTCCTGACTCACTGACTCAGGGTAGTGCTGTTACTTATACTATGGAATTATTATTAGTGATGCAACCCACACAATGCATAGCTTTTTTTCAATGTGAATACTTCAAAATGTTAGAAAATAAACAATGTTGATTGTCTTTTATAGTTTCCTATATGTGAATTACAGTGAGGAACACTTACACTGGTATGTACTGTATGTACCAGCCTCATAGCACATAAGATGTTTCTTTTTTTTTTTTTTTTAAATTTTGATCAGTTCAGTTGAAGATATTTTTCATTCCTATTGGTGCTAAAAGAGAGGCTGTGTTTGTACTTTCCTTGATGTATGACAGATACAGAGCATCATTCTTCATAAAGCATTCGGTGTATCTGTATGTGGGTAAGTGGAGGGAGGGGAGTTAGCTTGTTCATATTCCAGTCATGCTTGAGTCGCCTTGCAGCCAACGCACCATCACCAACAACTGCTCTCTGTCCCTCCTCCTTACTACCCCCCATTTCTTAAAATTATTATTGTGATAATTGCCAGTTTAGCCCACAGCATCAGTGAGATCATTTCTATTTTCAAAAATTGTATTCTTATTATTATTACAGTAGGAGTGTGTGTGAGTGTGGGAGAGGGTAGATTGTGAAACTTGGCACTCACTCTATCCTGTTTATTGAAATAGGAGGAAATGTATGTAGTTTAATGCCAAAATGAGATCCATGAGGTGATAGTAAGTGGATCAAGAACACGTAAACCTATTCTCACAAATGTATGTTCCATAAGACAGATGGTGCCATGAACTGAGAGTAAAAAAGACAAAAAAAAAAAAAAAAAACAGTAAAAATTAAAATAAGGAGGGTACTTTCTCTTTCCAAGTCCAAGCAGAGAACAACCCTGTGGGCTTCATACAGCGTTCACACACACTCTAACACACTGTGGAACACATCCAGTACACAAGGTTGTATATACACTGGCCAAGCTTAGTTACTTTTATTTCAGTTTCCATCTCAAAAAATGAAAATAATTTATATTAGTTTCTCAGTGCTTGTGTTTTTGAATTCATAACTGCAATACTGGTATGTAGCTACAGCGATGTCATGAGCAAATATTTAACATACATTTGTCTTACAGTATCAGAGCTGTGTGTGAACAACAACAAGAAATATGAAAAAATGGAGAACCTGCTCCTGGTGTTTATAGTGTGGAGGAAACCAGATGAAATGTTTATGATGACATGTTCAAGGTTAAATGACAAATGTGTTTTTAAGTAATGATGAAGCATTAGATGCTTTATTTCATGTTTTCTGTAGGAATTATTTGTTTGTAATTACCACAATGCTCAATGCTCAACCTAGCATAACAGATTACTAACAACCAGTAACTTCAGTAGTACTGAATCAGATCCACGACCACATGTCACAAAGTGCTTTTTGCAATATACTGCTTTCAAAATAAACTGATAAAAACAAAACATTTACAGCAAAAGCTAATAAAATTACTGTATATTGAAATGTAGATAGGAATCCCAGCAATTGTAAGGTGGATAAACTGTGATTTCACACGATGTCTGATGTGATTCTTGACATGATTCAAAAATGCAGCAAAAACAAGCCTCCACATTATCAAGAGATGTGATTCAGAGAAGGCTGTAAATGGGCGACGGCTGGAGACCAAATTCCAAGAGGGCAAGTATCAAGATAATGCTATCTATCCTCAGAACATGTCAGGCACATTGGACAGATGAGCACAAATTTGCATTTAAGCCATTCTTCAGCCTTGTTTCTGGTTAAATCATTATGTCTTATAGAGAATTAACAGCTTGCAATTCTCTACAAGTTCTGAATCACTCAGTCACACTGAATGCGCAGCCCGTCACAGCACTAACATCACATGCAGGTCAACTCATGACTGAATCACAGTATCAGATATGCAGCATTACTCCATGTGATTCAACACGTTCTCACATTATGAGGGAAGCTGTGAAATAAAGGAGCCTGTTGGTAACACCCTGATGACCTTGTTTCACAGAACTCACGCTAACTTTTAAAAAAAATCTGTTTTCAAAGGTGATCCTGATATTAAGAAGGAGGGAAGCTCAGGGAAAGATACAATAAACAATAGTGTCACACAGAGGAGGTGCCGTGCAGGGATACAAAGCAAATGTCTCTTTCTGTTCCCTTCACCTATACATATATGCACAAAATGTTTACTTACTCAACCATTCGTTTGGTCTCAGGTATGAGACTGCCTTTGTCTTTTCTTTTTTAGACCTCCCAAATGTCAGCAGAAGGAAGAGGAAGATTGTTATTATTTCTCAAAGGGCTCATTATGCTGAATGTCGATTAAATTGATGCCCTTTCACTGCGTACCCGAAACTGCATAATTTCTGTTGACTTGTTTCCCGTCTGCACTTTTGTTTTGTTGCTCAGTCTTTCACTTTTTATTCACTCACTCTCCACCCACATTGGGAGTCACGACCTTACCTACAGGTGTCACACTCCACCAGGACCATTAGCCTGGCGCCACTTAGCATTGAGAGCTTCTGTGTGGGGAGTTTCTGATGCCCTGGTTGAATTCATATATTGTGAGATCCCACCAGTAATGATAAGTGTTTCCCACGTTAACATATGAGACAAAGGCAACAGAAGAGGGAGATTAAATACACTCCCACAAAGTTCTGAGAAGAGGGCTAATCAGATAAAGTGTATCAGATCATGAGTGTATGAGCTACACACTGGGAATAATGTTCATCCATCAATTGATTATCGAAGAAACAACTTTTCCTGTTATGCTGGAGCCAATCCCAAGTCTCAGTGGGCGAGAGGGGAGAGGCAAGGTACACCCTGGACAGAGTACCAGTCAAAGGGCATCACAGGGCTGACATATAGAGTACCATTCACACTCACATTCACACGTATGAACAATGTAAAGTCACCAACTCACCTAACTGCATGTATTTGGACTGTGGCAGGAGTGCTGGTGCCTGTACCTGAGTAACCAGGGGAAAAAAACCCCCACACAGGCCCAGAGACAACATGCAAACTCCACACAGAAAGGGATGCCGTGGCACCCAATAAATAAGATGAACTCAGGTGCCATTAAAAACGTGTAAAGGTGCACGCAAACAGGATGAAAAAGATCTGTGAATTTGATTATTGATATAGATATCAAGGATCCATCCCACCCCAATAGCAGCCTGTTTCAGCTTCTGAAATCAGGAAAGAGGCCATAAGGCTTTTGAACCAGGACACGCCACCACACCTCACACACTGAACGACTAACACTGGTCATTGTTTAATCATTGCACATGCACTTTAGCTGTTAAGCTGTTAATCTGTACATTGTCCATCCATCTATCCATTTTCTTAACCGCTTGTCCTTGTTAGGCTCACAGGGGGTGCTGGAGCCTATCCCAGCAGTCATCAGGCGAGAGGCGGGGTACAACCTGGACAGGTCGCCAATCTCCAAATCTCCAGTCTCCAATCAATTAACGCCCACGCACGCTCAAATTCACACCTACGAACAATTTAGAGTCACCAATTAATCTAACATGCATGTCTTTGGATGGTGGGAGGAAACCGGAGTCCTGTACATTGTATCATATTGTTGTATTATATTATCATATTTCTAAGCTGTAATAGTAAACTGTACTATAACTATTCTCACTGCAACATTCACTTTGCTCATACTGTATCAGTACATTATTCATATCCACTCTACCCAGTGATGTCTGTGCTACTGTTCCTTTGGAACATAATTTCTTGTTTGCATTTTAGCTTGCACTTATAATTAGTCCTAGTTTATTTTATTATATTCTTATTTACCTTTACACTTTCAAATTAATTTTTTTTCTTTAATTTATAGTGGAATTTGTAAAGTCTTTAAAAAAAAAAAGATTAGACTAGGTCTGCATAGTCCTGAGAGGTCTATACAGCACATTATCAAACACCTTCTCAGAGCAGCTAGAGACTCCTGGCATTTAAATATACAGTGTGAACATTTTTTTTGTTTTTCCAAAACTGTCTGCTCCATTAAATGTTCTGTTTTCCCCCTAAAATTGATATGACATTTATAAAGCAAATGAGAATGAAGGTAACCATGAGAAAGGTTTGTGCTGAATTCAGTTCGTACCTGCAGACAGAAGTTCAAATGTGCTTCAGCTGCCTCATATTTTTGTTAAAAAATGACTTGTAAGTTCTTTGCATCAAATCAAGAACTGATGGACAATAGAAAAGAAAAGCACATCTGTCTATAATAACTATCTACCTGACCAATCGTTTTTTAAGTAGAGTTAACAGAGATAGTTTTACTGTATTTGTAAAACTGACCAGGCTTTTATTGTTAATACTGAGTTCTATTTGTATATATTTGTATCTTGTGTTGCTCCCTGTTTTGGCCAGGACACTCTTGCAATAGATATTTTTAATCTCAGTGAGGTTCTCCTGGTAAAATAAAAGTTAATAATAATAATTTACATTTTCAAAACTCAATATTAAACTAAAGTAATGTTTACTAATGGAATTTGAAACTTAGGTTTCTAAGTTGAACTGATTAATTTGACACTGTTAAGAAAAAATTCTGTCTTCATGTAAACATACTCTTCTATATGTACACAATCTGTAAACCACTGTGGACTTACCCAGACTGACATCAGGAGACAGCACAAAGGATATTGGTTTTGAATCTCATATCCTGTTTTATTGTTCAAATATGGCAAAACAAGATGTACAACACAATACAAACAACACACCCAGGCAGTCAGACATGCACACAGAGAAATGGAAAGACCAACAGAAAAGACAAATTTGTAGAGACATTCTCTCTCACACACACACACACACACACACACACACACACACACACACACACACACACACACACACACACACACACACACAGCTCTGAGCTATCGTGATTGATAGAGAAAAAAACTTCTCTGGGGAACTACTGATCAAACACCCTACAGTCACTGTGTGAACTCACACATACTAATAGACACACTCAGACACACATGAATAGACTAAACAAACAGGCCAACAGGACAACTTGTGTATTAAAGGGGATTTTAAGGAGATTAAGGATCTGGTGACAACAGAAGATTAAAACAAAAATGTTCAAAGTCCACCTTAAGACAGAATTCACCTTTGTTATTGACGTTTCAATAAGTCTACAATGACAAGACTTAAGTGGATTTCACAGGGACGAAAACAGATTTCCCAGCTCACACCTCTTTGCACTAGAATGAAATATTATTATAAAAAATTCTGTCTTTTGGTGGAGTTTTGTTTTACATTTAACAGAATTCAACTATTTAGCCACATGTTAACATTTAAGAGACTTTGGCAAATCTCACAGCAAAATAAACCATCATTACCCAGTCATTCACACTGGCTAAAATATCATTTGTGCATTGTCACCATAAGCACTTACAGTTAAACAAAAAAACACATCAATTTGTTTTTGTGACTAAAGGCCACTTTGAACAGAGGTGATTTGATTTAACAGCATGTATATAGTTGCCTGCTCTGAAAACGAGAATAAAAACAGGATTTTTAAATTATAATTTTGTGCTTTTTTTCTGCCTTCAAATGCAATCTTCATTATCATTTCAAAATAAATCATTTTATCACATGATAAATTACCTCTTCTAATGAGGAAGTCAGCTATTCTACCCCAACAGCAAATAAATAAAATAGTTGAAAAATGATCAAATAATATATTTCATGTCAGAGTAAACTAATCATTTTTATCACAGCTGTATCATCATCATCACCACCATCTTGCTGTCAGTTGAAAACCTCATCTCTAAGAATTAAAATAAAATGTAGGCAATCCCCCTTTAATTCACATAGACGCTCGTCTTTTCTGAATGCATTTCACGAGACGAGAGGTTAAACTCACTGCACAGCGAAGGCCAATTTAAATTTTGAGTTTAACAAAAAAATATGACTGGAAGACACTGAAATAAAGAGCTGGAAGAGTTTTCAGCTGACAGGAGTGTTTGTCCGATTTAACCTCCCCGACATCAGTGTCACTATCTTTATAACGGCTTGGCTGTAAATCTTCTTACATGTACAGTACTTCAGAGTAAAACCTGTTTAAATCAGCATAAATACTCCCAATAAACACTGAGCCTCACACAGCCGAGTCTCATCTGTGTTACAGACTGTAACCCAAACAATGTATGAATGGATTTAAATGAAATACACATAATAAATCATCTGTGCATTCTTCTCTAATTAATTCCACTTTAACAAATGATAATATACTATGTAGAAAAAAAAAAAAAATCACATTTATATGTGATTAAGCAGAGTTATAAAATTAATGCCTGCTTCTAATAACAACAGCCTGACCCTTAAAAACAGAACTGTTTTCAGCGAGACAAGCATTTGGGCCATTAATGGCGGTTTTGGTTTTAATGGAGTAAAAATGCATTGTAGGCAACTTATAGTGTGCTCTAGCAGTGATACATTATATTTTTTCAGTTTCTTCCATGTAGTGTCTGCAGCCCACCTGACACATTTTCCAAGTTAGTGTTTGCATGTTTAAGTATTAGAGATAAATGAATGTGATAAACAATACCAGACTTCTCCCATAGCATTTGTAGACCCAGATTGGGTTTTAAGAAGCTGGAATCACTTCATTTTTGTTTTGAGAAATGAATTCAGAGTTTAGGGTTGAATTTATACTAACATGATGATTGTCTCAGTGCAGCCTCACTTGTTTAATACAATAGTAGCTACTATATAATACCTGGAGCATAGCTGGGGCCACTTTATAAAAACAAATTACTATTTACTAGGACAAAACTACAGTTTGATACGTGGACATTTGTGTGAAATGTCAAATAAAATGCTGGAAGTTTAAAGAACTGGACAAATAAAAGTGCTTTGAAACCAGACTTGCTGCAAAATACAACATTAAATTACAAAGACCAAAGTCCAACATGCAGTATTTTGCACTTAAAGACGTTAGAGAATCCAACCAGTCACAACTCCATCAGTGAAACTGACCCTGATCATCTTCAGAATGAGCAGATGAGTAGTCTTTTGTCTATGCAGACAACACCGGTATTCTAAAAGAAGCTATGTTTATTAAGTAAATAGTAAAATATTTATTATTAATATTGTTGGCAGAGTCCAGTGAAAGAGAAAGAAGTTTTTTAGTCAGAAGGGAATTAACAATACTGAGTTCGATTTAAGTGGAGGTGATGGTACAAAAGATGATTTTATTCTAAAAGGGCAGCGTGTGAGAGATCACAGTGAACACTGTGCACGTGTGGATCGAGAGGAGTGCTTCACATATGTTTTCTGGGCTTGACATGCAAGCACAGACCCACGGGCAATATCCTTGCTGTTAGATGTAGGACAACAGAGTTAGTGGGTTAACTAACAGACTTAACTAGCTGGTCTGTTGGGACTGTCACCTAGCAGTGATTTTAAGCTACATTATCTATTTAACTAGCACTGTGTCAAGCTAGGTCAGGTGGACAGATAGCTAGCATGACTGGCCCGCCGCTGTGGTTGGCTAGTCAGCAAACGAGACTGACTGGTTGGCTGGTTCAGGCTTTGTGCCCAGGGTTTACTGACTCTTCTCCTGGCTAGTCAGGCATAGCTGATGTTTTCTGGGCAGTTGGTTTTTTTCAGTCTCTCCACCTCAATCTGATGATGTCACTTCCTGTTGTCTGTGGTGGAGTTAGCTGTAGTGTCCGTCTTTGTGGTAGTTTCCTCATTCTTTCCAGGGGGCTGCACTGCCGTGGCATTAGGCCCACCCCCATTTTGAAGTGTTTCCTGTTTGTATTGTTGCAAGGCGCGATTGACAGCATCCTCAACCAATCTCCTGCTGACCCTGAGGAGCTCTGCCTCGTCAGGCTCAGACCGGCGACGCCCACCTGAGTAGATAAAGCACAACAAAAGCATTTATAATAAACATAGTCATATTGAATTACAAACACTCACCAACACACACGGTTGTCCAAACTTACTGTGCATTTATATTAATTTAATTCATTTTTTGTTTATAATAGAAGTCATTTATATTTGTATTTGAGTATATTTCTGATGGGACTGTAGTCCATTTCTGTCTGCTCTGTGATCTATGCTACAGGAATGACATATTAAAAATGATCAACTATAGTGACATGTGTTGTAATAAACCCAACAATAGTTTTGATTGCAGATCTGAGCTACACACAGCCCATTTCATTCCTATTCTAGTATGCTCGAAATGAGAACAGAAAATAATTATTAATGTGACAATGATAAATGAGTATGAAATCACTCATCATAGTGTGAATCCAACAATAGAAAAGATGTGACAGTTACAGTTTTGACAATAACAAATGAGATAAACATCCATCTATTAGCTCTTTTATACAAGTTTGAATTTAATCTACCTCCTGAAAAGAAGAGAAAATAATTAACTTAACAAGGAAAGATGTTTACCTCACTGTTGGTTATGCTTCTATATATGTACAATTATAATAGCAGACAAAAAGACAAAAGATCAAAGTGGGGAAGTCACACACATATAAAATAAAAAAAGAAGAAAAAAATAAAAGATGGACACAAAGCCAATAATTCATGTAGAAAGACGGTTACGCAGGCAGACTGTAAGACACACAGGCAGCACTAAGCCATTCAGAAAGAGAGCAACAGAATCACTCAAGCCTCCTGCCAGTCTAACACACAAGATTACTGCAGTGGTTCAAAAACACACTATAACCAGCACAACATTTAATTACTGAGGCCAAACATAAAATCCCCAAGCTAATCTTTTATGCCACAAAATCCCACTGGGCCCATAGGTTTGCTTACATTTTAAAGCAGTGTGATGCAATAAATCATTACAGAAACAGCACATGGTTTGTTGAGGTAAGAATCACATCCATCCATCAAGTGTAGTGTTGAATTATTATTCATTCTGTAGCAGTGTTAGAGATACTTACTGTTTTATATTTGGGAATTAGTAACTCTTTCTACATGTTACCCTTCCTCAATAAAGGTATGGTTTTTAACCACCAGATGTGCTATGGAGAAATATTTTTATGAGTTCCAGTTCAGATTCTTCACATGCAAAAGCCAAGCTCCCAGGACCAGCGTTGGACAGTAAAACAATTTTGTAGTAGTGGCCAAAGTACTGCAACTTCCATGTTGGTCATGTGATGCACATTGGTCCAAAAGGCATTTTTCTCATGGAGAAAACAAGTGGCTATTAAACGTTGAATACATTCTTCTGAGCATCACCAACCCCACAAATTAACTGTCTTTATTATCAGAACTTGATCCATCCAGTACAATGTCATTTGGAAAGTCCAGAAGAGTCATGGAAAAATAATAGTAATAGGATAAAAAGGTTTTTTTTGTCTTTCTTTTACTATTTGTCATTCAGCAACTTTCATAGGATCGGCCCCATGTTTTAATCTGGCATCCAGTTCTCATAATATATATATAATTCATGGCATGAAATACATATTTCTGCCAACAGTTGTACATTGTTTAATAATAGAGGCTAATGTGCAAGAAAGAAGTATTGCTATTTTTTAAGCTATATATGTATATATACTGTATATAGATAAA
>JAUBNQ010000016.1:7860358-7871336 GCA_032353495.1 Ctenopoma kingsleyae
CTGAGTTGTGCATTTAACCAAAATCTGAATTAACCAACACTACAGCTGTTACAGAACAATGACAGAGAAATCACTCCTTTAAGCTGTAATCAAACCGCAAGCTGCATCAGTAATTGTCCTCTAGGCTCATTCCAGTTCATATGAGCTGAAGCAGAGCAAACAGATTCCACTCTATCACAGTCATCTGCTGGAAATTTGTGCCTTTACTTGGGTTTATTTATCCATTTAAATTTGACCACAGCTATTCTGTAACAACATGTGTTAGATAACATCAGTGCTCAAACAACTCTCATGCAGAAAATGCGGTTCTTGTAGAAATGTGGAGATATCTGGCTAATCTGTGCCACATGGTCATGTACACAAGAAGAATGGCACGATAGCTCAAAAGGAACCATTTTTAAAATCCCCCTCCACTCATCGATGCCTTTTGCTTACTGTAACTTCACTTGAATGTTTACGCTTTAGTGCCCAGAATGACGTACGAGTAGAGTTCAACTTTTAGGATTTAAATGACATTAAAGCACTAGTATACATACAATAACAAAGGACTTTTCAGTAAAGTGGGAGACACGTCATGTCCAACAGTCCGACTTTGAAATAAGAAAAAAACTTCATTGAAAGTTAATTGAATCAATGTTTTTCAATGAAGGAGAAGGGGTAGGGACACTGTAACCACATACAGTACATGGAACAAAACTATCCCCTTGTTTAGGCTTCCATTAAAATGTTTTCTTTAAAAACAGCACATTTATGATGTAGGCACCTGCTGTTGACCACTGGTAGTGCAAGGGAATCTTTTTTTTCCATTACATCCCTTTTAGTTTGTATCATGAGCACAGGGACACAATTCACAATGTGCCATCTATTTCATGCTATTCTACTGATTGACTGCTGGTGGCAGTAATGTGCAAAGAAGTGTAGCAATTTACCAACAAAGGCAGTGAAGAAGAAAACTGCAAGCTAGCCAATATTGATGTAAAACAATGAAGGTTTTAAAATGTTTTAAAACTTTGCAAAATTAATTTAACAGTTTAGTTAGACACTAATATATGCAACATGTTTTGGTGAGAAATACTGAAACCATCACTTTTGTTTGTTCACAAGAAAACTCCACCATGCACCTTTAAGTTTAGTTCTCACAGCTGATATCTGCAATAATGGGGACTGTAAGGAGACTTATTAGTAACTCTATTATGTTGTTGCAGCAGCTCATAAATCACAAGCTTGACAGAGGCATTAAGCAATAAAACATGACTTACACAACTGAAATATGACTTCATGTACCAATACACACACATATACAATAATAGACTACAGATAGAGGGAATTACATGGTCAAACTCTCACACGTCCATCTGTAGGTCATGGATCTGGCTGTGCACAGACACACGGACAAATCAACAGACACACAGCGTACAGTACATTTCTACACTACATGCACACAATCTTCAATCCAAAAGACCACAAGTGAGTATATGAATTCAATTTATCTCTCCAACAACACACACCCACGCATGGAGACAGAAGCAGGAGACACTTACTGATTTTCTCCTCCGTTTGGGAGAAAGGGAAGCAGCACAGTTGACCCATGGCGCCTCCTTCCCTCTCCTCTGGCTCGCCTCTCCACGCTGTTACCCCTCTTTTTCTTTTTCCCCTTGTTCTAAGGCAAACAGAGCGAGAGTCCTGCTTCTTGCCCTGTCTCTCCCACTCTTTATCTCCCTGTCTTCTCCCTTATGTGTCACTCTCTCCCCCCTTGATGGAGAGACGTACCCAGTGAGGATGGAGGCAATTAAAAAAAAAAAACCCTCCCCTTCCCTCCGTGAAGCCCGAAGAAGACAGAGCGAGGCAGCAGACGCTGAAAAAAAAAATGAACAAGCTCCTTGCTCTCGCTCTACTTTGCACTGACACAGGGAGGAGGGGTGTGTACGTGTGTGTATCTATGAGAGAGTGAGAGAGAGAGAGAGAGCAGGAGAGGGAGGGAGAAAGAGAATGTGAGAGCTGGAGTGTTTAGGAAACAGAAAAAGCATTAAGAGTAAATTTTTGGTGTCTGAAGTGGTGAAAGCAGAGGAGGTGTTTGTGTGTGTGTGTGTGTGTGTGTGTGTGTGAGAGAGAGAGAGAGATGGGGACAGAGGAGGAGGGGTGTAATTATGTGAGCAACCTTGAATATGTATATATTAAATAAATAGTGAGATACCATGATTCAGAGATGTGGAAGAGGAAAGGGGAACGGTATATATGAGGAGACATCACACAATAACGTTGGTTTCTGCGTGTGTGTTTAAAGGTTTGGGGGGAGGGCGGGGGGGTGGGGGGGATATAGGCTCCACCTCTTCTTGTCACTGTAGCTTGAATAATGGCTGTTGAGCAGCCGCCAGCTGCAGCCTGCTACTGCATGTATCTGTGTTATTTATGAGACCTGCAGTGACGCTTTTAGGAAGCCAAATATTTATAGTAATGTAATATTTTATAGAAAAAAGCTGTTAAGATTGATTGTTAAAAATAGGTCACTTCCAAGGTTAAGTATGGATTACAGTTAAGAAGAGGGTCAGGAGTTAAGACAGATATCCCAAAGTGAGGGTCAAGGGAATATGGAGACACATAAGGACACATCAGCAGTACTTTATGTATAATATATTCTATTCTGCATTCATTCAAGTTTGCTGCCAAAGCCTGAAAAATAAATATACTAAAGAAAATTATTTTGAAATACATACTGTATACTGTAGGTGTCATGTTTAATGCTGAAATAATTGACTGCAATTATTTGGCAACACTTAGCAACAGCTAAAATGCCACATATTTGCTTGCTCTTTGAAGATGATTTACTTCTTTTTAAATTTTATATTATGATGCCAATATTATTAAACAACCTGTGATGACAATTTTTCACAAATGTTCTTACATATTATAAACTGATTAATCTTTAATGACAATCACTTTTAGTTGCAGCCTTTGATAGGCCATCATTAGCTAAATGTAGTCTTGTATTCTACCAAAATAAGGGATTCCTCTAGCCAAACAGCAGAATCAGGGCAAGCCTGCTACAGTTCTCTTATGTTTCTTTTGGATTACTTTATTCATGAGATATCATTCACTGGTTGATTCTTGTTTACATCGAGTATGCCTCCTGTCAAATAGTCATCATGACACTTCTAAAACACTGGAGTAGCACAGCATTGTAAGCAAGCAAACTGAGTCAAACTGAGTGACTCAGTCTTTTCTTGCAGCCATGCATCAACTATTACTGATCAGTTCCTCTCTCTCATCACAAACATGTATCACCATGCCTCAGTCCTTAGTTCCACTGCACCGTGTTAGCAGCATCTCTTGCTTAGCCCAGCTACAGCAGTGTACTCTGATGTAATGACCTCAAATGAGCACTCAGTCGGAGTTCGGTGTAGTCTGGCAGAATGAGTTACTAAAGCTGATCGAAAGCTCTATTCTGAAAGATAAGGTAAAGTTAAAAAATGCTTTTCTTTATCTTGCTGTCTCATTAGCCATTACGCTGGTGAAACTGAGTCACAGTTTGATGACAGTAGTATTATTTTAGCTGTGTGATAGACGCCGTGTTGTCCTGTCTGAAACTTGTAAGGCAAGTTTATGTGCTAGCTGGGTCTCTCTTTAGAAAGAGGGTTCTAACCTAATAGGATTTCTCATATCAACATTACAAAAAGCCAGAACAAATATACCATCTTGTCCTGAAGACTCTTATTAAATCATGTCATAAAACTGGCCCTACTATGTAAAATGCCCACTAATTATTAGTCATAAATGAATGAACAAGTTGAAGCTATGCTATGCTATATCTTGGTTTTGTAAAAGAAAAGTAAATGTTGGACAAACATTAATACTGATATAAAGAAAAACAATATTAACTCAATAATAAATAATGAGGATGCAGGTAGCAAGGTGATTAGAGACACTGCTTTTCATTCCGAAGGCTCAGTCCTTATGTAAAACAATAAATCTCCACCAGTTCTATGTGTACTTTCTGTGTAACTGTAAGTACACACAGAGGGTCTACTTAAAAACATCTCTGCGCTGCAGAGTTAATGAAGGATCACAAACGAGCACGTAAGGGGACGTGAGTGTGAAGAGCGAGCGGGAAACACACAAACACACCACACGCATTGTAGTGCATTATGCACCGAGCTCTGCCGTGTGAGTAGACAGTGGAGCCCTGTGTCCAACAGGAGCATTCAGCTCACAGCTGCCACATTACTGAGACACACGCACACGCACACACAAACTGCAGCTGTGATGACAGCTATTTGTGGAGTATAAGTGTTGTCACTGGCCCAGTGGCAGTTGAGTGTCACTTATACTGAACCCATATGTGCACATGAACACCCACCAATCATCCCAGTATAAACCAATATTTGTGCATTATATTGGTAAGTAGAAATAAGGTTATTGTTATAATATAAACTCATTAATCAGGAGCAGATATGAGCTTTAATTAACCTGTAATGTTTAAATAACACCTTTTCCTGCAAACCATAAAAAGCCTAGAAAACTAGTCAACACAATTTGTGTTTACTATATATGCTGTAATACTAAAGTCTGAGCACCTGTTTAAAAGCCTGTTTAAACACACTTTAATTTAAGCCTTAGAAAACAGAGAGAAAGACAGCAAAAGAAAACACTGCAATAGTGTTGACTTTGTTCAGCTGAAGGTCAACTCATGGTGGCTCAGTAGTTAGTCACAAGACAGGTTACACACACAAAAAGAAGACGACAACTGCACGCTGAAGATAACAGGGACTCCAGACTGCTGTAGTGATGTGGCTTACTGTTTATCATAACACTCACATGAATGATTAACTATAGACGTGTTAACTTACCCCGTCCACACACACACGGTATGTACACTATGTGATATACAAGAACAAAAACAAGCAAGGTATGAACAATGTTGAGACTGTGTGAACTGCTTGGTATTTTAGCATTTCTATTAGACATTTTTTCTTTACATTGCAAGTTGGTGACACCAATTAAACAGCTGTGACCATACGGCACGGTCTAAATGCCCAGCAGTCCACTACACAACCACAGAAAGCTTGTACTGTAGATCCATCCATCATTACTACAATGTAAACACACTGAAAGTCGTACTTGCTATGATATGATAAGCTACAATTGCTGTTCCTTTACTTCCCCTTATTTCATGGTTCAAATGATCAACTCTGAGCTGATCAGAATTATTTATCACGGAAGTGTAATGTTCCATATAGATTACTGCTCGTCTCTTGTTGTTGCCTGGACTAGAAGCCTGCCATTTGGCTGAATATTTCACCATACAAATTATGGGACACTTAATCCACGTTGCAAAGAAAAACACAAAACCAGCCGGTAAACAAACACTGCAGTATGTAACGTGATATTCCACTGTTGGTATTTTGTGGAATTTAGCAACTAAAGGCCAAACGTGATCCCTAACCTAAACCTAAATGCACACAAACACAGTGAACACATGGCTTGTTCTGCCGTTCGCTGGTTTATTGTGTTGAATCAATTTGGTGAACTTAATGTAAAGCTGTATTTTCCACGTGATTTCACGCTCAGTCAGCATTCACTCCCCCTCCAACAAACAAAGTGACCATTTAGTTACATGGTGGGTTGAACATGACAGCTCTGTGGGATGGTTCATGTTGGTAAAGCTTCTCTGACTCACTCCCCCAGTTTCGTACCGTGGGTTTGTGTTTCTATGACATCTTACAGTTGGTTTGTATTATATTAATCGCTTTCTTAATTTTATTTGAAAGTTCCTCATTGTGATAATCAGATCTGAATCAAAGAGTAAACTACGGTGATAGAACTAACTAAATCTTCAAAATGAGTAACACTAGCGTGACTATTTGTTTTGTTTTTGATAGCCAGACTGTAGAGAAACAGATGGAAAAAAGATTTTAATGGGTTTTTGGTTGACAATCCTAACATCTGACACATAAAACCTGAGGGACAGTTCTACCTTTCTAAACCCCTACCCAATCTTCCTCTGTCTGTCACCCTGCACCACTATTATCTCCTCTAATTTTCTTTCCACCACGCCGTCTGACTTCATCGCTTGACCTACGCTGGTCTCCTTCATCCGCCCTTTAATATCAAACTTCAATTCGCTCATCTGTTTAATGTCACATTCACTCAGACTCTCAATGGTCTTTGCCATATGTCTGGCCATCATATCTGCTCTTCTCATCTTCACTATCTGCTTAATTCTACTTCCCCTGCAAACCTTTTCTCCTTTCCTCTGTCTCTCCTTTCTTTTCCCACACACTGATTTATCATTGATGTTTAATCTCACTTATTCCTTGCTCTGTCCTCCACCCTTGTCCTTCCATTCCCCTATCTGCTCAGTCACTTTTGCTGTATTTGCTCTGTTCTTCTCCTTCTCTAGCTCACTTATTCCTCCCTTCTGCCCTTTCTTCTCTCAACTGCTTAAGCACACTCCACCCTTTATTTTATCCTTTTAGCACTCACTATTGCAAGCAAGGAAGGTGCTTACTGTTTTCTGGAAACTACTTGTATGCAGCTTTATCCAAATAATAAAATCCATCTGATCGTAGTGGGACTATTAGGCAAATACAATGTCAGAGAAACAACCACATATAACTCCTTTCACTGTGCCATTATTTATTTAACAAATATGAAGCCAAAAACAAACCAAAACAAAAAGCTTGTGGATCTAACTTTAGCAGGCAATAATTTGTTGCTGTTCAGTTAGAGGTTGCACTGCCTAATACGGAGATCAGATGATTTTTGTTCTGTTATTACACAAAAAAAACATAGAATTTAAAGAGGAGGATACTAACTTGAATATAATATACGCTTCAATGTATAAGTGCCATCAACAAACAAGCAGCGCTTCTCTGATCCGAGGTGGACATAAAGCATGCAACAATACAAAAGCCCCAGTTCAGTTGCTCACTGTAATGAATTAGATGTAAGAGGGAGGCAAAAGAAGAGAAATTACTAACAGTTATGTTTTATAGCCAATTCAATACATTGAATTATGAGAAACAGAAGTGATGTGCCAGTTCTTCCATGAGGAACATCATGCACAGGAATGCTGTTGCATTTACAGCTGAAGGACATGGATCACTCCTGTTTAATGTAAAAGAGATCCCCTTGCAAAAATGACAGTTTCTTGTAACAGGAGTAGCAGAACAAAGCAGAGAAGAGTAGGCACTACTATTACAACCACAACTGTGTTTGCACTCAAATCGTATTTTTAAAATCCTGTTTCAAAAAGATTTGTTTCTCCGTTACGGAATATATGCGCAATATTTATTTTAGCAGTAAAAGAAAAGTAGTAGTAGTATTATTCATAGTATTATTAAAAAATAGAAAATATCTAACTTTTGTTGTGAGCTCTATAAACAAAAATGTGCACATAAATATGTAGATTTTGTTCAGTGCTTTGTCATATTTTACATTTAAAGCTTTAGAAATCCCTGAATATTGCTAAACAGGCCGTTACTAGTCATTTTTTTGTCTTTCAAATGTTGCAGTCTCCCAATTCAATATTTCTCCAGAGAGAAATTATCCCACTTAAATGCAAATTAGCGAACTGCGTCATCTGGCACTCATGACTGTAAAGTGTGCATTGCCAAAGACTTGTTTTACAGGAAAAAGCCACTCAGCACAGCCTGTACAGAAGTGAGTGATCTTACCTCAGTAAAATACCAAAAGGTCAGAGAGCAACAAACCACCTTCATCATGTACTGTGTGAGTGCTGTGCATTTGTCTTTGTGGGCTTCTGTATGTATATATTTATGCTTATATGTTTGTGTATGTGAAGCTGTGGGTGTGAGTGGTGTGATTTTTTCACTGTAAATACCAACAGGCCATGACAGGAGCTACAGTGTACCCAAAAGCCAACTGAGATTAAAAAAAAACCCATTATGTCCACTTTACAGATAAACTGAAAATATTGCACTGACCATTTGTTTGTGAATAAAACAAACATGTTAAAATGTGTTTCTAAAGTGATGACATTTTTGGAATTTCACACTCAGTTCTTTAGCCTTTCAATTATCCACTTCCCACAATCTGGTTATTCACAGAAAAGCATATTTGCAGGCTAACTGAACATTCCTCACAAATACCTTCTGCAGTGACATGAAAAAGCGATGAGGAGACTTTCATCACAGCATGGAGCTATTATCTAATATATGCACATGTTTCAGTCATTTCTCCACTCTTTTGCTTACATTAACATCACATTCCAACAGAGCAGTGTTTGTAAAAACAAGCAAATGTGTGTTTCTCATCAACCTTGTTCTGAATCATAAACCTTCATCCATCTGTCTAAACAAAAGTGTCAGGGTAATACAATATGAGTAGCTTGTGAACACAGTGGAACATTTAGCAGCTAAAGAATCACAGAGTATTTCCCTTAAAAGTTGGTGGAAACCAAAACCATAGCTAACTGACTCTTGATGATGTTGTTCTGTGAGTGCTGAGTGTGTAAATGGTAACTGTCTGCTAATAGTAAAGTCACATATTTTCATGAAAAACTACTTTGTCTGTTTACCTTATCTTTTCTCACTGCCTCTATATTCTGTCCTCCCCCCCATCTCCACACACATAAACACACTCTATTGTGATGAGCATCAGTAGGCCTGTTGCAGATTATGTTGTACCTTGGATTATGGGATTAATGCACACATACAATGGCCACTGTGCACCAAGAGAAAAGGCACTTTGAACCTCACTGGTGCCCTTTGAGGAACAGGAATGTGAAGAAGAATAAACCAGGGTCGACAAGAATAAGTTTCACCACTATCACTTTCTATGTAATTTCCAGTTTGACACAATGATAGAATTTAAAGGGGCAGTCCCACACTCATGAAGCAACTTCCACCAAGTCTACCAACCACACATTATGAATACACTTTATAACATAAGATGCTATTTTTTATTAAAAATTTTAAGTAACTTGTTTATTAGCACTTGTTGAAAATTACCAGTACCCAATACAGTTGCCAGCTAATTTCAATTATTCAAGTTATTAGCAATTCTCTAAGTGGAATCTGTTCGATTGTGGGTGAGAAGTCAATTCTTTACTCCCTGCTGTATCAGTGTCTACACTGAGTAGTAAGACTGCTGTGTGCCGGCTGAGTAATTGCTCTCCAACAGAGACAGTGATGCCACAATCTGCTCATCACGTTTTTACCTTACACTATAATGTGGATGCTGGACAATCACAAACTATATGTCTTTAGACAGGCAAATGTGTTTTCTACCTACCTAAATGTGTGTGTATGTGTTTATCTACGTCCATCCATTAACCTAACTGCTTGTCCTCCCAAGAGTCGCAGAAGTGCTGGAGACTATCCAAGCTGTCACTGGGTGAGAAGCAGGATACACCTTGGACAGGTCCCAATATAGAGACAGACAGCCATACATATTCACAATCAGAACTGTGGGCAGTTTAGAATCACCAACTGAATGTCATTGGACTGTGGGAAGAAGCTGGAGCTAATGGCGTTTTTAAAATATGTTAGGTGTATGAGATTGAATTTATGTCTCATGTTAGTGAAGCTGTAACACCATGGCCACTGTTAGTGCATGTCTGTGTACATGAAGAGTGTAATTTGTCCCAAGTAACAACTCTAAGGATAAATTAATGCTGCACTGATTTAAGAACATGCTGTGTGTACAGGACCATTTCTCAAAGGAGCTGATTTTCTTATTTTACATCTTCTGTTACCTGATGACAAAATGTCAAGTTCAGCAACCAGCTATAGTTCTTTTGGTCACTAGGTGCTGACATCCAGAAAATTCTTTATGAAGACCTCAGCTAAAAAAAAGGGCAAATTTCGCCCTCCAAACACAATGCCAACAATGGTTATAACAAACTAACGTTGAAGGCAAATACAAGGGATTAAATTGAGCAATGGTTTCTATAGCCCCTTTTGCAATTCCCCTTCAAGGCATCTTTACTGCATCAATACACCACCTTGCTGTGTGGTAGTGTCAGAGGCAAGGCAATATCATCTCTCCGTCTGTATAAAAGAGCCGAGGTGGTGTTGGGGCGGAGAGGTGTGAAAATTTTAGTGACGTTCCTGGGCTGTTTCACTGGAGTAGAAACAGTGTTTATGACATGATGTTAACTCAAGTATAGTTTTCATACATTGTGTTCAGTATGTTAAAGATTACGGTTACATTCAGTTTAATTGGAAGCCATATGCCCATGAATTCAACTTTTTATGTCTACAGAAAATGATAGTGTTATTTCTTCTTTAAGAATTTACAGTCTTGGTTTAAAAACCTTATGTAACGTATAAGCACAAAGGCTGACAGACACTGATATCAAGCATTATAACTTTAAACCCCCTACCCTGCACTATAAAGAGTGTAGTCACCAATTTTACCTTTCATGCATTTTAAATATGTATGTATTATTGTGGAGAAACACTTGACAAAAACACAAGCTTTTTAATGGTGAGAAGTGTGAGGTAAACATCCCCTGCTCTGTCTCTCACTCCCACACACACACTGTCACCCTTTGTCTCATGCAGACAGCCCAATGATCCACAAAACATTGTGACAGCCTAGTTTCACTCATGCTGAAAACGTGCACACGCAGACGCACACGCAGACGCACACGCAGACGCGCACACGCGCACACACACACACACACACACACACACACACACACAGCAATTAGTGTACCTACTTTACAGTGGGACTTAAGGAGTCCCTGCTAATCCATTATTTACAGTTTTGTGTACTGTATGTGCCGATGTGTACTTGGTGGTATACATTAGTCATACTAACACTACAGGAAACAATGGGATGTTTTTGTTTTCACTGTTAATGATCCTGAAAGACAAATGCACAAAAACATTTTCTTAAATAAGATTTTAAAATGGTACATTAGTATGTTTATTTGATATCTCCTTTGACACTGCTGCATTTAAACAACTTATTTTATATAAACATGTTTTCACTTGGTGCATTACTGAGGGTA
>JAUBNQ010000016.1:7876403-7897001 GCA_032353495.1 Ctenopoma kingsleyae
CAACTTGGTGCAAGTGATCAACTTTCAACAACTACTGCTTAAATACCTGAGCTCACTGTGTGCTCTTAAACTGTTTTGTACAGTACTATTTGCTTATTGCAAGAATCACACATTTTTAAAATGCTCCCCAGGTCACGCCACAACAAAAATCAGGTTCATACGACAGTTCCTATAAACTGCAAAAGCTTACCAGTAACATATCAGACAGTCTCCTACAGTAAAGCTGCTCAATCTCTGACCCCCACTGTAAAGTGTAAACACAATTTATTTTCTAATAAAATGCAGCACAAAGATCACTTATGAAATAAAATGTAACCCAGTATTTTCCTCCGATACATCAATGTGACAAACAAAACTGTTGGAGAATGCCAGGAGGCTGAAAAGTTAAACCTTTGTCACTGACCTGCCAGGCTGTCCAGCGTGTGTCTGTGTTGTCCGGGGGCCAGCCCAACAAACACCACCTCCTTCCTGAAGTGACTGATGCCTGAGAAGGGCAGCACCAAATCCCGCCCGCCCAGCAGCTCAGCCAATGACTGCTCGGACTGAGCCAGTACGGTGGCTGCACTACAAGGAAATATACACATGAATATACACAACGCACACTGACCATACACATACTGACCAACACACATACATGTTAATTTATGACTTAATCCTCTCTCTCCCTCCCTCTTATATTACATAACTGAATCTAGTGATTACTAGTGACACAACCTTCTACTTGATGTAGATTATGCATCATCACATAACGTAGCTCAGTCATTTCCAATGCTCCTTTATGTAATTATAATATTATTATTTTATATTATATATTTCATTCTAAAAAACTAATATTTCTGCACTGCTTATGTGTTAGCACTGAATGTGGGTAATATTTCAGTTTACCTAAACTGAAACATTAAAATTTGTTGGACTTTTTCCAAATGTTAGCACTAGTTTGTTTAGCAGTGTGATGGTTAGAAGGGCCATTTTACCATAAATAAAAAATATGATGTTTCACAATAAATATAGACACAGCATAAGTATTACAAAAGTAGAAAACATTTTATTTTGACTGATAAATTTCTATTAAATGAAATAAACATCTCCATTAGAAATAAAAAATTCTACGCTCTTCAGCAGTATTTTTAAAGGTCACTGGAATCTAAACCTACAATTTTTTAACTTCTCCACCAGTTTTCCTGGAAGTGCTGAGAGGAAGAGATAAGAGAGAAACTGCATCTAATGTGACATTCTAGTAATTAGTCATTGCAGAACACTACATCCGGGTCTTTACACACTAACTTCAGTCTGTACATTGATTACTGCAAAAGAAAAGAACTTGATTTATCCATGTGATCTTTGATGTTAATGATAATACAAGGTGTCGCAGAGAATGAATGGAATAGCATGAGAAAACATGACTGTGCCTAATTTGATGGCACTCTGAGTAAATGTGAATGAATGGAAAATCATTTTTGTTTCCAAAGTCTTGAAAAAGCAATGAGGAAGATGGAGTAGCAAGAGAAAGGAGACTTTTTTTAAAAAAAATATGTGTCTATCAGAGATTAGACACCAAACATAACCATCAGAAATGTGTATGTGTACACGTCCACTGAAAAGCTGATCAGTATTCACCCGCATCTGCATGAATAAATCAATAATGGAACCTATATTTATACTGTAATATGGTATTTTCTAATCAATTTTATTGATATACTGGCACCAACATCTGAACCCTCAATTGTAATCATTTCATGTAGCCTGACTTATCAGTTAATGGTCGGCTTGACATTTCAGTAATGACTCCTTTTAGTATTGTTGTTTGTGGAACTCTTATAGTACGGATCCAATTCAGTGCAATTTGGTACGCCATCTTGAAAAATCAGTAAAACTGAAAGCTTTTAATAATACATAGAAATTATAATAGGTTTTCAGTTTAAAATTATATTTGATAATACCTAAATTAACCAGTTATGTGATACATTTTCCTCTTAAGCTAACACAGATACTGTCATCTAACTGTCTGTGCTGTAATGAAATGTTAATTTTGTAACAGATATAATTGGAAAAGCACCACTTCAATTTAAAACACGAATGATGGCTTAATTTAATTTTGTAGCAAGGCCCTGGAACACTACACTCACTACATATACATTTGAAGTAGCTATTGCAAAAAAAACCTGTACCCTTCTTATCATCAATCAAAATAATGGCTGTGGAAAAGCTCTTCTCATTGACATAAATCTACAGAATTACTGCATGAATAGATTAAATATCACCATTTGCTGCACAAACACTGAAACTGATATTCTGCATTCCTGAGTTATCCATGTTTTGCATTTCTCTCATAGCTTGCGTTTAAAGTGTATAACACACCAATTAAGATTTAGTACATGCATACATATATTGTCTGTATGTGATGTTTGATTGTATTGTTTCTGTATATGTTGATGTATACATGCACTCACAGATCTACTTGCTCCTGATTGGCCAGATGAGTGACTAACAGAGTGATGTGGAGAGTTGGGACAGGGATCATGGCTTTGGCCAATCGGGGCTCCTGCTGAAGCACCGCCTCTTGGACCTCAGTCACCCCTGAGTTTATCTGTCATTGGACAAATAACATTTCAAGAAGAAGAGATAACACAGGAAAATAGGTGGATCCCTAATGAGTACTTCAGATTGGACAGACCCTGTTCCATGAACAGACACTGCAAGTATAAGTAAGTTTATTGTATACTAGGCAAGGAAAGACTGAAATGTGAAATGATCATTTAAATGAACTGATTAAGTATCACAAATTGTAAGAGAAGTATCTCCAATTGTGTAATAAACTGCGTTAAATATTGAAAAGTAGAGCATTTCTGTACCTGTGTGTTAGTGATGGGGATGGAGACAAAGTAGTTGGGTCTCTGGCTCTCTTTCTTTTTCTTCTTCTTGTCTCCATCCTCCTCACTATCCACTCGACCCCCACTGTCACCTCTCTTCCTCTTTCTCTTTTTCTGAGTCGGCTCAGGGTTAGGGACTACAGAATATGGGCAAATACAGCACACTTAAAAGCTTGACATTGAAAAACTTGAATGAAATCATAGTCAGCTAGTCAATAATTCAGCACAACTCTCACAATTTTTTTTATTCATAATTCAAAGAATAATTAATAAATAATATTAAGAATGTACATACACCCTAACTCCTTCCATGTGGTGGGGCTGGTCAAAGCAAATGGAAGCTCTAACATTAAACTGCCCACAGTATCAGCTGACTTGAGCTTTTTCTTTATCAGCTTCTTCTTCTCCCTCCTCATCTTCCTCTTTGTCTGCTTTTCATTTGATCTTGTAAGAACTGCACAGAAAAAGTGTTGACAATGCAACAAACACACATACTGTATGAGCATTAATTCAAAAACACACAAAAGGAACGCACACTGCGCTAATTCTGGACATGGTTCAAAAACACATTAAATCGTCTGTGCAACTCTGTGGTTAATCATGTAAACTACTGACAAAGTAGACAACTACAGCGCCAGTGAACTACACTTTAAATGAAAACTGTGCCACACCACACTTTTGGAAAATGTCTGACTATCTCTGGGTGTACGACAGCACTGTGGGCTGCTTTATGAACTTTATTTAGGTTTTCTTTTTTTATTCATCAACAACAGATATTCGTATCTGGCAATTTACTCAACATATTCATTTGACTTTCAATAAAATACAGTGCATACAGAAAGGAAATAAAATAGACAAGTGGAGGAGTAGAACAAGCTAAATGTTAAATCTCTGCAGATTCTGTGGTAACAGTTTGCTGTTAGGATAAATAGTACTGAGGTATACTTGAATTCAAATCAGGTAGGTTTAATCATGTTAAACTATTATCTGTGATGTTAGAAAATTGCGGAAATATTGTACAGCATACAGTGATGCTGTGTCATTTGGATCATCCAAGTTATCCAATCAAATAGATTATTCAACAATTTACAGTCATTATTTCAAGCAGTCAGTTCTACTCACTAGAGGAAGATCCAGCGTCAGTCGCCCCTCGCTGGACATCCACACTGACTGCATCCACCTGGTCTGGAGATATCATTATCTTTTTAAGTTTCTCATTTTCTACCCTACTCTCCTGCACAATCACATCTTCATTCATCTACATTTACCTTCCTCCTCCGCATCCTCATCACAGACAACACCAGTGGTTTCTTTGCCACAGGAGGCACTGGCTGGCTGCATATCACGCACGGTTAACTGATACAGATAAGACTGTGTTATAGCCTAAAGTAATGAAGGATGGCATAACCAGTTCACAGTTGTATAAAGCTGTGGAGTGGACTTTCATTCATTACCTTAAGTCCGAACCGGTGTGCAGACGGCTTGAGCTCAGTAACTTTTAGACAGTAACTGCTGGATACTCGATGCAACCACCGAAATGGTAGTTTACTGATAACAAAAAACTTCGGTGAACAAACTCTTGTTGAATATGTCGATCTGAGGCTCAACAGGACACGACCGAGAATCATGACACGAGTGTGACAATCTTCAGCTAACCTAACGTTACAATCAGATGGCTGGCTGAAGAGTCGCTACAGCTAACAACAGATAGCATAGTAACAAAAAATAAAATATTAACCTACAGTTCTTTTCACAACAATTACCGAGGAGAACTGTCTTAAGACAGACTTTCCCTCCTCGGAGTTGACACCTGTTGAAATGAATCAGCCATGCAGCAGAACATCTGTTGGGCTAGCCAACTGTTGGCTACCTAGCATTAGCTGTTTCTAACGGAGTTGTGCTGTCAAATAGCACAACTAACCGGCACATAATTTTATTAAATTTACCTCATGTTGGCAGAGCAAATAACTCACTGAACTAAATCTCAGAAACGCATAAATACGTATTGCAAAATAACGTTTATAGCTAGGCTGGTTTAGGCTACCAACCGGAAACTGCTTGTTTGTAAACAATGTCTATCTTCCGGCGTAGTTTTTCAAAACAAAAGCCCGTTTATCTTCTCCTTGATGCTTTTAGGCGAATTAATTAATTAATCAATCCAACATTTTACATTAGGCTCGTTCGTCATGAACTGCGCCTTCACGTGGTGAACAGACGAGAACAGGCGGCGGCAGAGCCCAAACTCTGCAATGCAGACGGAGAGTTTCTAATTTTTATTTATTTTTTTTACAATTTGTGCTGGAAATCAGAAATACTCAAGCCTGTGAGGTCGGATGCAGACTAACTAAAATGTTATATTGTAATCCGTTTCCAATAACTTTTGTTGTTTAAAAGCTACACAGGAGATGGTGTATTTGTGGTTTAACATTATGTATAACTCAACTATTTCACATGCATTTGGTTAAAATTATAATGAAACGCAGTCATCATGTCAGTTTGCTGATAAAACTATAAATGCATAACATTAATAAGTCAATAGAAACCCAAGGCATACATTTTTGATTATTGATCTGCAAATATTTGCGCACTGTGAAGACTAAAAACATCTGTGCAGATGTTATTTTAGTAATCTACAGAAATCGTATCACTTTAGTTTGCGACTAATATCAGCGACTAAACATTTATTCTGTAAAAGATCAATCTTCACAATGAAAAGTCTAACGAAATCAAAACATTTCAAAGTAAATAAAAGAGGAAACGTAAAAAACCCCGTCATGCTGTTGAACACCTGAACCAATCAGAACAGAGAACATAATAGTGGGACGCTTTGATGTGTAGGATGAACACCTGTCAACTCCTGTAACCAGCAGTTCGCAATTATTAAAACGTTGTTTGGTTTGGCAGATTTGACAAACATATTGCATAAACACATGCACACAACCAGAACTACAACCACACACAGACACACACACACACTTACATCTCTACGAAAAACTTACCCAGCTCAGCTCACTAATTCGGCGCAGGAGAGAAGCTGAGCGTCTCTGCATTTTACTTTGAAAGACCCGGGGGTCCCGTCTCCTCTGCTTCCTGTTTGTTGTTTAAGTCGTAACTAAGTTTACATGAGCAAGAGCTGCGACAAAGCGTATTTAGCAGTATCACCTCTGCACACCTGAGCGTTAAGCACCACATCCTTTGGAGTTTACTTGTGTAGTGACCAGTTTCACTGTTAATTAACTTGCCATGAGAAATATCTGCTCCCTAACTTTGAAATGTTGCGTTTTCTCTCATTTGTTGTTGTTTTGCACCTACGGGCCACCGTAGTACTATTACAATTATGAAATAAAAGTAATACAAACTATTTACACGACATGTAAAACAACAAGACCCATGTTGATGAACAACACAGCTACATAGCTTGATTACACACACATTTGCAATTTATTTAAATTACAATGTATAATTATTGACACATCCTACATGATTTTACAATAAGGTACAGCAAAAACATTCAGTTAATTGTAAAATAATATTTTATTTTTAATCTTATAGATTTGGTGTCAAATGATCATCCTTTGGCTGATTACTGAGGTTTGTGGTCTTCACACTTTTATTTACAGTAAATAGTCTAATAAAAGGTGATGATAGCCTCACTGTGCTTCCAACAAACAGTGACAGTTGTTGCCATCATATTGTTGCATTTCAATGGTTTACTGAGGATTCCTTTGCAGTCAAGGTTGCGCATACACCACGAAACAAAATTTACTTTTAGTTGGCAGTTTACTTTCCTTTTTTATTATAAAGTGTAAAACTATTACACATTGTCAGCATTACATACAATAGACTCTATATTGAGCCCTTGTAGTGCTGAAGTGAATACTGGACATTTAATTACAGGACAAAATCATAAAGAGTCACATATGAGCTTAATTTAAACCCAGACTATAAACTCTGATGTCTACATCAGTTAACGTTTTGAAAAATTGTGATATCAACTGAAATAATATCATTGTTATTATAAACTCCATTTAAAAGTCCTGTTTATAATCAAGTAATTTCCTTTGAATTTCAGAGACAGCCTCATCATTTTGCTGACAGTTCAGTAATCCATGCGTTGTATCATGGTAGAAAACACTCACATGCAACACAACATTAGCAAAATCACCATATGATCTCACTGAGGTTGTGTTCTTGGCCTCGCGTGTGTGGTGCATTAACACCAGAATGACAGGTTTATCACCTGCAGACACCAAAAGAGAGGAGTATGAGGAGGAGATAAAGAGAGACAATAGTATTCTCACTGGCACCAAAACTTACAGAGATGTTGATGTGATACATGCTAGCAAAATTACAGAAAGGCTGAGCTTAAAATAAGTTCAGTGGTCAGTGTGGCATGTGATGATATATAGTTACTGAATTGTATAAATAATAGGTTGTATTAATGGATAAGTAGGTAAATTATCTGTGTTTTTGAAACACTATGCTATCATTATCAAAATGAAAATAATGAAAAGTCTAATTGTAAGCATAGGTGTTCTTTGACATACAGTACGTGAGCAGAAAAACCTTTTTCTCTTACCTGTAACCTTACGCATGGCTGCCTCAATGTTTGTTCCAACACGTGAACTAATAGGACAAAAGACAATAATGACCCTGTAATCCTGATTACTTGGACTCTCCTCCAGATTGAGACAAACCAAGTCCAAATTCTGACTGCTGATGTTCTTCACTTTCTCCAGTATCTGTAGATGAGCATCAAAAGTTGTTCCCGTGACCAACGTCCCACATATCACTGTGATGGTAAAAAGAAAAAAAAATATATACTGAAACGGTCCTGTACATCTAACAAGAGTGAGTGAATCTCAGCAAAATAAAATGTTTAGAATGTAAATTAATTTAGTCAATAAAATGAATTGATCTAAGGTTGATATAAACAAATGATTATTGTTATGCAGAAAAAATAAATAACCATTACAAATTCATGTTAATAAATAATTATCCCCTTTTTGGCATATATTCATTGTATACACATTGCATATAGCAATGCATAAGAAAATATGTTGCATGTTAGTGTGATGTGAAAGAAAGATTTACCTTGTTTTTGCTGTGAAAAGAAACTGTTATAAAACGACTTCATAGTGCTGCTGATACCTGAAAACATAAAATGGCATTCAGCACTTGTCAATCCCAAACATTCAAAAATGAAAAGCAACTTTACAATAAACCATCTGAGTTAAAATTGAATTTAACGGGAATACCACTTTAATGAGACTCATAGTAATACAAATTTAATAACTTATTTAATAATAATATAACACATAATATACACACATTACAAAAACCAAAGGTCATGACAATGTAACGTAGAGTATAATGACATATAATGATTTACCTTGTGATCCTTGTGGACGTGGATACTCACTATGTTGAAATTTGTAGGGCTCCACTGGACCACAGGTGCGCGAGGTACTTGCACCTGACAAAGAACCTGTTAAGTACAGCGACATAATGAATTTAAAATTAAAGTTTAAAATAAAAAGAAAAGTTCATCAGCTGTTTCTAACTAGAGAAGATGGAAGAGGCTGGCAGCACCCCAGGTTTTGCAGACTCTTAAAACAAAGCTTTGTACAGCATTGGCAAGTAGGCTAAGGAGATGTACCAGAGGAAGAGGCTAAAAGGGTAAATGCCCTGGCTTCCAAAGAACCATCCAAGGAGCTACAGTGCAATAATACAGGAAGAGTAGAGTCACTAAAAGCTGAACCAGTCACCATCACTGTGGCAGACACACAACAGCGAGCCAAAACATTAGAGACACATCTTAATATAATGCACTCGAGTACAACTAAACCTCCCACCATGACCTCAATAATGAGCATAACGTTATCATGTGGAAAAAGCTAGTAAGTAAATAATTTAATATTTTATTACAGATATGTGTCTAGGTTTGATCTCTGTATTTTACGTTATGTCCTCGAACTGTTTGTCCTGACATATCTCCTCCCTCAACCTTGGGTCCTCTACTAAAGGCTTAGGAGACTGAAGGTTCATCACAGTTTCGTTGCTGTTCCTAGAAGTGCATCTGACGAACAGAGAGCTCTCAAGTTGTTCTAGAGAATCTGTTGGAATAATCACAGCCCTACAACCAGTTTGGCCTTCAGTTTCTGCATCTTGCCCAGTTCATCTTTCCAATATCATTGACTGTCTGCTTTATTAGGAAATGTTAATGATAAGATTTAAAACAAAAACTGCATTAAAACCTCTGCTGGGCTCAAGATCCGCCTGGGTTTTGTTGCTGTTCTCCAGTAGATCAATATGAGCATCAAGGAAAGCCTGCACGTGATTCACTTGGGTCCTCGTGTCCTTCAGGATTTTGAGGTATTCAGCCAAGACCCCATTTTCAGTTAGAGCAGCTGGAGAGAAGTGCACCAGGTTGTGTGTGTTAGAATTTGAATACCAATATAAACACAGTTATATACTGTATATTGCTTTCACCAACACTTTCTAAAAGAAAAAAAAAATTAAAATATCTGTCACATGCAAAACTGAGCACAGCTACTAGAAATATGTACATACCCCTGAAAGATTCATGTGGGATGAACTCTTTCATTTCTTGTAGGAGCAAATTAATTGGCTTCTGGAACAAAAGATAATACAAAACAATCATTTTAAGCATTATACTTTTAGTAGTATAGTGTTCATATTATTCATCTCTGTGCCAGCTCACTTCCTAGCCCCCACTTGTGTCTCTCATTTGCAGTATTACAGTTGGTGCCTCTCACGTGTTGCATACATTGGAGAGTGTGTAGCGCCACAGGCTGTAACTACTCACCTGCTTGTGTATTATTTCAAAGAGGTTTCTTCTCAGTTTGAGTCTGTGAGATCCAGGAAACAGCTCATGCAGATCTTCTCGTGTCAATGACTGGATGTCCGTGTCAGTGAGAAAATCTGCTCCTGCAAGCAGAGGTGTGATGTTGGGCAAGATCCAGGAACATTTTGTTTGAACATGTTCACTTTCACTTTTAACTGTTGATTTTTAATCTTTCACTTTCAGCACAGGGTGGACTAAATGCCGGAAGAACTACCAAACTTGGTTTTGTAAAATTCTGACATTAAGCTATATAAATATGTTGAGGATCACTCCCTGAATACAAACACTTACGTTCCAGTGTCCAGGCTGCTTCTCTGTTGACGCGTTTAATTTCCTTCAGCAAAACTGACATGTCTTCACCTGAGGAAAAAGAAGACACACAAACTGAAAAGGGACACACACACACACACACACACACACACACACACACACACACACACACACACACACACTTTTTGTTATCTGACGTTTTACATGGATAAAGATATGAAAACAAACCTACTGTCGAACGTGGATGAAAACAGAACTGACCTTTGATCCTGACGACTCACACGATAGATGATAGATTTAAATAAGTCGGTATAAGGTGTCAGTCGCAGGTTTATTGAAGATAGGTATTAAACTTTCTTAAACAAACAAAACTGTATTGTAGATCGGATTTTCACCTCAGGTTCACGAACGTAACTGCAGCGGTTCCGTCTCCATCAACAGAAAGTGAAACTTAAAGAGATGCTGATTCCTCGTCTGGTGATTTGAAGGGCGCAGCGATCACTTATCGCGAGAATTGGTTTCTTCAGGGACTATACTGATATCGTTAGTACGTACTGTAAAGTAGTGGTGTGCGATACTGCAAGCTTTGGTATTGATCCGATACCAGGTAAATACAGGGCCAGTAACGCCGATACCGATACCGATCCGATACTATTACCTTATAAGGGCAGCCTGCCGGAAAATGCACCCCCATCGTATAAAAATGCTTTAAAAATGTTTAAATTGCTTTAAAAACGTTAAAAAAACAAAAAACAAAAAAAACACAACCAAACTCACAAAACATGAATAAACGAAAACACCAGTGTTAAATTAACATCCAGATCCAGGATACCTCTCCTGAACCAAGACGCAATAAGAAAAAAAAGATCCTAAGCCCCCCTAAAAATATAGTAATAATCATACTATTTTAAAATTATATATCCATACATTTCATACAAGGTATGATCCTTACGAGGACAAGCGGTTAAGAAAAGAGATTGATGGATGGAAGTCTAGTTATAATTATTTAATTAAAATGATGTACTGGCTGTTTAAGCTGCTCTAGTTAGCAGCGGGCATTAGGACCCAGGAGGAAGCTCCATGTCGCTGCTTGTCAGCAAGTTTCTCCACAGCTCAACAGAAAGAGTTGGCAAGAGAATTTCTTCATGGTCAGAGATTGTGAGTAGGTGTCAATAACTGTTCATTGCTTAACTTTACTTATGTTTCCTTAAGTTCAGCCGCAGCTTCGGTTTTAAAAATGTGTTATTTATGGCTCCAGACAAACTGGGATTAAAAAAAAAAAAAACAGCCCTGGCATCTTGGCGCAAACCAGCATTCAATAAAGCGCACACATCATAAACATAACGCAAACCGCGCGTCGTCTCTGCACATGGGACACAGAGAGAAGGGCGACGATTTTCCTGTTCATTTGTTCACTCCTGTGAGGCTTAGATTTGGTTACAGTGATGTTTAAAATGATAATTATAACAATGAAAATAAAATAGATTATAAAACACTGCGTGTATGTATGTACACTACCAGTCAAAAGTTTGGACACACATAGAAATGAGCATGTTTGTGAAAGAAAAGCAGATTTCATAACATCAAATTGATCAGAATGAATGTGTAGATATTGTTCATATTGTAAATGACTATTGTAGCTGAAAACAGGAATATGTACATAAACACACAGAGGCCTAAATTCATCAAACATTAGTAATATCTTCCAACAGCATGTTATGTTTGTTAATGTAAATGTATTAATTTAAAAGGATAACTGATCATTAGAAAACCATGTGCAATGATTTTCATGACTTTTCATGAAAAACATGGTCATTCCTATGTGTGTCCAAACTTTTGACTGGTAGTGTGTTAATTCTACTGTAAAAAAAATGTCTGAGGACTCTTCATGTAACCAACTATGGTCCTCATTATAAAGGTTTGGACCCCCGTGCCTTAAGTGAAAGAAAAGGTGATGTTGGTGTTGTTATTGGTATTTTAACACTTATTTAGACTAAGTTCAGCTGTTCATCTTTCTTCTTGTATGTTGACAGAATATCAGTGCTGCATAATGCTGTTGTTATAATCAGTTCTTAAACTACTAGTGAATAAACTAATAATTGCACTGCGCCATTATATGATCTTCTGTCTCTTTAGCTGCATAAAGAAATATCAATGTCAGGCAGAATTAACTAACTATATTTGGAAAGACACCAGGCAAGAAGAAAGAGGAGTTAAACTATATATCTTTAGATATTATGTATTACATTTAATATTATTAAATGCATCGATGGATATATTTGCTGCATGTTTTAATGAACACAACCCCAACATGTAGATTGTTAAAAAACTTAAACTCATGGACTCATTTAGACTGTTCTGTCCAAAATATAAATGAAAAAAACAAAGTAGACGTCCTAAAGACCAAGGAAACCAAAGGCGGGGGATCTTCCAGCAGAACTGTAATGAAGCCTAGTTAGGTTTGGCAAAAATGTCTCATTGCTCGCTATACGCGCTAATTCCATCCTATAACCCTGGGGGCTAAGCCCCCTAGTCTTTCAATCCTAGTGACGTCCCTGGGTGACACTTTCCTAGTGGGAGATAGGACGGGGTGCATTTTCTGGCAGGGGTTCTCTGTCTCTGTAAAACGGGGTCTCTCTGAGGGATTTCCCTCCTCCTCTCTCCATTTATTTTGTAGCTGCTGTTCTCTTGTTCATGCTTTTTTCAACCCTGTCTCCTAGAGATTACGCTTGCAACTGCAAACTGATCACATTTTTAAACAGGACATAATTGTTTTGTTGTACTGAAACATATTTTTGTGAATGAATGACGCGCTACTATTATTAACTCGAAGTGATGCTGTTTATTGTGCATGATGGAGATGCAGGAGACCGGAGTCCCACACCAAAATCCCCGTCTATCACCGTAAAATACGGTAAAATACGGATGACACGATGCTCCTCTTTCTCTGTGTCAGCATTCACTACAGCCTGCATGTGTCTGCTCAGTACCACTGTGTTGATGTGAGAGGAGCGGTGTTTGTACTGGGAGGTTTAATTTCTGATAGAACGGTCATACTGAAAGTAGTAATCAAGTAGTAATCGATACTATCGATACTTTGGATCGATCTGCCCACCACTACTGTAAAGTACTAGGCGTACAATGGGATGACATGATGGCAGAGAGTGAGTGGTGACACTGTGTGAGGGATTGATTGACAGAGAGAACAAACGAGAGAGTGAAGCGTTTAAGGCAACACAGCAATATACTCTGTGTCTTACATGCATCATGCCAGACTTTACATATACCAGAGTATAGATACATTAATATATATAGATATTACATTCACACAGCAACACGCACTCACATTTGAAGGCAATACAGTGTTTTCCAGTTTTTCAAATACACACACCTTCCTGTCTAGAGAAGGTAAAACTACTACTCTTCCCTATTGCACATCAAATTATTCAGGTTTTCTCTTGCTGGTACACAAAAGTCCCTTTGACTTCCAGGCTGCTGTTAATTAGAGTAGTTTTGTCACTGTAAGTTCCTCCTGCTGTGCCGTGCCTTTAAAAATGTAGCTATGTGCCAGTAACACAGCCGCTGAAATTGAAAACACCATGTTCACATATGTGATAAAACCACCAGAGAGCAGCACTGTTACAGCTTTTCTTTTTAAAACTACATGGCAACATCTTAAGCAAGCATCTATTTAATCTGTATCAGTTTGTAAAATAAATGCTTGTTCCTGTATGTGCATTTAGGGATTTTGAATGCAATAGAACATCAGTGGTTGTCTGTCAAACATAAATCAGCACCTGAATTACAAATCAGAGGACCAAAATTAGACATTATTTTCAGCTTATAGTGTGTAATGTTTAATTTGTGGTGCTGTATAGGAATATAGTATCTTTTGCATCCCAGGGCAGGACTGGTTTAAATAAAGTTCAGTAACAACAATAAAACTTTTCTGGGTTAGGCCCAACACCAACTATTGATATTATGCTTTTGTGCATTCATTAGAGCATTTTATGTTCATAATAGTAAATTCAAGATTAGAATTGAGAACACCAGAATGCAAACTCTAGAAGCTAGAATTATGAGGTGTCACAGTCTGACACTCACACTCACATGCTGTGAGTGTTTAGACTATGAGTGTATGTAATTGCGTCCCACGTGCTTGTCTACACATTTGGGCTGGGGACTCTCAGCCTCTCGGAACAAGTGACACTAACAGCAAGGTAGAGTTTGACGTCAGATGAGGTTCTTCCTGGAGAAGCTGTGTATTCTTTCATAATGCTCAGTGTTGTATGAAGTTTGGAGACCTGAAAGACAAGATCGTGAAACCAAAAGCAGCTGGATTTTTAAGTATAATATCATTCATCTGTTTGTCTGCAGGTGCTGGAAGCTGAGTTCCTTCTTGGAGCCCTGTTGGCAGACACTGACAGTAGTTTTTTTTCTCTCCTGTGTCAGACTTTCTGCAGGGGGCGAGACAGCTCCTGGTGGCTCTGCTTAGTCTCTTTCATGTATGATGGTGGGGAAAAAAGACAGTTTGGTGCAGATCTGACTGTGTAACATAATGTTCTCTATGTAATGACATGCAAAGTCTGTTTGAGGCTGTGAAAATGTGCTACTACTCCTTCAACAGCTCAATATTTTTGATATTAGATTCAGTCTTTAAAGCCTCTTCAGTGGCATGTTTGAACCAAACACAAACATTAATTTTGACAATGGAGGGATTGAGCCTTGTTTGCCATGTGTACAGCTGAAGCGTTCTAATATTTCTTATCAAATTTAATGAATGAATAAAAGTGGGCAACTGAATCCTACATTTATCCTACAGTTGTCTTCACTAATTTTACAAACAGTGGCAAACCTTGGCCAGAAGACAGTAATCAGGTATCAAACGTCCCTCTGGTTGAATCAGGAAATGCAGAAACTTTAATGAAAAAGAGCTCATTTGGCCTCCAGCCTACCCTTCAGATCATGCCAAGTCTGCACAGCATCAGCAGCCAGGTTTTAGGAGGGAGCCAACAGTTAACGCAGACGGATGCTTCAGTCTTACCTGCTGGTCTTTATGACTGTTAAGGTTATATCAGACATGTTTGTTTGAGTAAGTAAGAGTTCACATAGACCTTTTTAAAACATACATTATAAGTTGTTTTGCAATAAAATAAATACAAATACAAGACACATACAACATTTAACAAAAGCGAAATAACATCTAATAAAAAGTCAAAGAAACTAATTGTAAAAAACATCCTGATAGCCACTGTAAGGAGTCTTAAGCTGGTGTCACATGGTCATGTTTTTTGATTAAAAGCTCAGTTAGCTAACGGAGAAACATTGTTACTTTCCTGGCAGATTTCATGATGTAGAAGAAGAAGAACATCACTTATCGCAGATGAGTTGTTTGCTCAGGCGATAGATCTGCTGCCTGCTCGATATTGTCTGGTCAGGCTGGAATTTGGACGCTGGAGCAGAGAGGCGAGTACAAAGAAAACTGTCATTGTCAGAAATGTTTGCTGATGAGCTCAGACGTCTATAATGTGATCACAAAAATCACACCCTTGTTTTGTTTGGACTGAGTCGTGATAACAGGATTACAGGCCCCTTGTGTGAACTTCAGTTACTCTACTCAACAGCAGTGAAATGAAAACTGTAGTAAATAGGCAAACAGAGTGGGTTTGTGACAGTCCTCAAATCAGGCAACACCAACCTCCAATCTTTTGGCAACAACTTAGATGACAAAGTAAAGTAGACTGATGTTTATCTTATAATATTTCTTCAGGAAAGAGGAACTGAGTTTCAAGAACGTAAAACAATAGAAATTTAAGGAACAGACAATACTTTATACCACTGGGTTGAACCATGGCTACCAGCTGCTACACTGGATGAATGATGTTGTTTAGTTGTCATTTATTGCCTAAAAATTCATATTATTTAGAATACTAATGAATGGAAACACAGTAATTTCACCATAAGAGCACACACAATAAAAATGCAATCACAAATGTGTCCTATGAAAAATAGTTTTGTGTGTTTCTTATGCAAATTAGAGATTACCTTGCACAGCTGCCAAAAAGAAGAAATACTATTAAACAATTACAGGAAAAAAAATCCACTCTACCCAGTGTGCACATTGGATAGTGTAGATGTTGACCTTTTGTTGCTTTAAGAAAGGAATGGATATGAGAAGACAATGTCAAGGGTGGAGATGAAATTGTTATGCATTTGGTCCTTGGATATCAACAGTAGTGAGATAAGAGAAGATGAGAAGCTACTAGGAAACAGGAAAGCAATGATGCAACTCATGCTTCTTCACAGCAGGAGTCTGATCTTTCCCTCTTAACATGCTCAATTATCACACAATGTGATTCTCTATCATTGAGGCACAAGCAACATGTTAGATTAAAAGTCAAGGCTTTGTAGACACAAATTTTCTCTCTCTCTCTCTCTCTCTCTCTCTCACACACACACACACTCCCAGTCACAGACGTTGCCCTCAGCTATTATGCATTCATAAATCAAAAGGTTGTGACGGGAATTAATCTAAAATGATGGTGAGTGTAAGTCACCGGATGCAAATATGACAGCTTTATTAGAAAACTAGATTGCTTGAATTTGTCTGAATTAATGTGACACTTTTTTTGATTAAATAGCACCCCCCTGCTCTTGCTCGCTGAGTTGGGGCTGAGGGGGGAGGTGAGTTTGGAAACAGCACATAAACAGAGGTGGCTCATTTTCACTAATGTACAATTTGGACCTGTTGTTATCCATTCACAGGATTAGAAACACTTTTGAACTATGTTATACAGTTATATAGTGCATAGTATGTGTGTATTTCCCTGACCATGTCTACAAGATTTTGATATGACAAACATGAAACAACAGCAATGAAGTATTAAGTCATCAGTGCAGTCGTGTATCTTTGTCTGTAAATTATTATCCCACGTCATGTTTTTATAGAACAAATACTTCATCATGATGAAAATGGGGAATGACTCTGCTGATCTGACTGAAGCAAAGTTATTTCACTTTTAGAGAGGAGGAGGGTGGGGGATGTGGCTGAGGGGAGTGATAACCAGCCTGCTGCAGGGAGAGAAAAGCTAAGTGGCAGGTAACGACAGAATGCAGATCACAGGCATACGTGCACAACCAGACCGAGAGCACCAGAGTTTTGTATTCAGTACAAATGGCCTTGTGTAGCCAGTGGTGGGAATGAAGGGTGTGTATGTGTGTGTTTGTGTGTGTGTTGAGGGAAGAAATCTGGATGTAAGGGCTAAAGCGTACTTTGGGAATCAAGCCAGGAGGGATGTTGCAGCAGTCCAGACGGGATGACTAAAGCATAAAAGGAAGGCTGGTTACAGTCCCTTGCGAGGGAGAAGGTGGGGGTCTGGTACAGTGGATGGTGTAGACTGCAAACCTGCAGAAGCACCGTTATGATAAACTGCACGGTACATCTTTAGAACAAAAATTAGTGCATTGGTGCAGGTTGAAAACAATCATGAAACAACTACCTTCTGTTTTTTATTCCTGTTTTCAGTGTCTTAGCTGCTCCCTTCAGATCCTTCATATGCCTCTGCTGAATAAAATCTTTCTGCCTTTAAAACCCAGCATTTGTAGAAATATTAAATATTTTAGGTTGTCAGCTGTGCAGACTTTGAAACCATATTGCTGCCGCAGCATGAGCCACATCTTGATTTATTGCAAGTAAAATATGTTAAAAGCAACATTAGGGTTACAAGTTTTCATGTGTGTCTTACGCTAAATGTCTTACGGTCCTGGATTAAATGTGGAATAGTTACAAAAACATCTAAAATGTAAGAAAATATAGTTTTAAATATAGGTTTTTTTTGCTGTCTCTGCAGCCTCAAATGGCGTGGGAGCTTCGTCTGATCACTTACTGTACTCTCTTGTTGGATTCTGCTGTGCGGCTGTTTTGAGGATTGTTGTATGATTGTGTTCATCTGTACATGTGCGCGTGTCCATTCGCCCAGTGCTGTCTTCACAGCAGGAGCAAAGCATCTTAAAGAAAACACAAAACATCAAGCGGTAGTGTGATACGCTTTGAGTTTGTAAATGGACAGTAAGTCACAGTGTTTGTGTTCACAGACTTTAAGTGCAGCATTTGTATTTGTGCTGTATCCTTGCATGACTCTATGTGTGTATGTTGCTGTGTGCTCATACTGCATGTGACTGGGTGTCTTTGCATGTGTCTGTGTGGGTTGTTATGATGATGGTGTTGATAGTCATGGGAGTGTGATTCATTTGATCAAGACAGCAGCATGGAGAAAAAGATTACCTTTCACTGCTGCAGTGACAGGAAAGTGCTTTCAGGTTGACAAACCTCAGCAGCAAATTTAATATCCTCCTCATTTCACCAACAAACACTGGACTGGAAGAAGTTGTATGTGGAATTATATTTAATTTATTTGTGAATAGAATGCTAAGAAATGTGACAATACCTGTCTTATTATTCAATTTATGGAAAGTAGTGAACACAGTTGTGGCTGCACAGCAGTCGACTGTGTTGTGTTTACTGCACAAAATTCTGCACAGTGTAGTGTGAGGATTGTTGGCTGGAAAATGATAACTGTAGCATAGATGTTAGTTATATGACGTTACCTAAACGTCTCCAGTTTCAATAAATTAAAATAACATGGTGACATACACAGCTAGTAACAGAGACAAATAACACCTTGCAATAGAAGTGCAGTGTTATGCTTGTTTGTCTGTGTTTTAATAGAATATTTAGATATATGCTGTTATATTCAATACCCTCCTAAGCTGTGCTCTACTAAGAAGCCATTTATTGTATTGACTTAAAACTATACTGTAAATAATATGGTTGAAATGGTACTTCTACTTGTAGTGGAGTATTTAGGCAAGTACTTAAACGTTTACCTGAGTACTGAGTTTGTATTCTTGTACCACCTCTGCTCTGAGGTTCCCAGGCAACAAGTGAAGTTCATGGCTAGTAGATGGAGTGGAATCAGTCTTCTCATTTAACTCTTGGCAAGAAAGTCCATGTGCTATACTTACAAACTGCCTTTCACTGGACAGGTCACATTTTAACCCACCTCTCATGACTAACTGCATGACCAGTTTACACTGAGTTTACATTGCAGGATGCATTCAAAGTTAGATCAGTATTAAAACTGAATTCTTGTATTTAATATTTTTGTACAATAATCTGGATGCTATCCATATCCAGTTTTGAAAAGTCCTCAAATTCCTGCTGAGACAGCAATAACAGTAGCAGCAGTGTGCTGCTATAACACTGGCCAGTGTGTAGGTTCCTGCTAACTAATTATCCAGTCGAATGTGGGCTTTTATGCTTTGTACTGTGTTCTGTGTAATATTGCAGTCTAAAGGGTTTTAATATGATAGGGATATGAATCTACACGTATAGTAGCAGCTTAAATATAAGAACTCAGCAGGACTAGCCAGAGTGTTGTAAACACTGTCTGTAAACTCACTCTTTACTTTTGGCAACATGAAACTCATCATGGCATGAGAGTGATCAAAGGCCAGTGGCAATGCTGTTCCTGAAATCTGTTTTGGGTTTACAGAAAACATTGGACATTAAAGAGCCTGCTAGCTCAAATCTAAACTAGAGCTGTGGTTTTAAATTATATGCAGGGCAAATAAAAGGCTTATTTTATCTACATGAAGAGGATAGAAAATATGAATAATATATCATAAAGCAAGTCAAAGCAAGCAAATCTTAGTAGCTATGTTGTTAGGTTTTATAGAAGAGAGTTCAAACTGTTCAGTGATGACTCATACTGACACACACTCACATACACACTCATAGATTAAACTGAAATTAAGTCTGAACACACTGTCAGAACTTGGCAGCTTTTGCCACATGTTACATGACTGTTCCAGCAGTCTGGACCTGGCAACCAAACTAACCTTCAACAGCTGCTGATGTCTGATCTTGTCACCATGGGGGAGGGGTTGAGAACTAAATCTGGCAATCCAAAAGAAGTGGAAGAGCACGTATGCTGCTTGTTTTTGGATCAATAGTAAAGCTTCCATTAAGTTTTGTAACATGTTCTTTGATCAGCTGCCATATAAAATCTTGTCATGCACATTATTTCTCAATTGTGGATGGTGGCAGGGTGTTGACAATTTATGTAAAACTCAACTATAGTAAATCTAACATAATGTGCGTGCATGCCCTGCTCCTGGCAAGGTTCAATTCTGTATAATGCACCTTGCCTGAGGGCTAGGGTTGCCAGGTTGGGTAAAAAAAATTAAAGCAACAAATCACACCCACTGGCTGCTTTATTAGTTACACCTGTACAATCTAATACAACAACCCTGAAGTGGATCCTCGACCGGTTAGGGTGAGTGGAAAGAGGAGAGAGAAAAGAACATCAGGCAAATCAAAAACAGCAATAAGCAGCAGACAAAACACTAGGCAGGTTGGTAGGGCCAGTAGCTGCACAATGGATATCATACAGCTCCAAGCTGAAAGGGGATGAAGAGGAGGAGGAGGAAGCAGAACTACGAGAGAGAGAAGACACAGTTAATGACAGTATTGGCATATGAGCTCTAACTATAAGCTTTCTGAAAAAGGAAGGTCTTTAGCCTAGTCTT
>JAUBNQ010000016.1:7922059-7939075 GCA_032353495.1 Ctenopoma kingsleyae
TGTTTTTTGTTGCTATAATCTGCATTTATCTTCTGTTTTAACATGAAACCCTTAACATGGTACTTCCTTCTTTCTAAACAACACATAATCTACTTGTGTTTCACTTGCCCTTTTTTTTCCCTATCTCTGTTATTTTCGTCATTTTGCTGTCTGTAGCTTCCCCTCTCTTTCTCTTTGTCCATGTCAACTTTAATCTAAATTCTGTCTATCTTCTGTATTATAAGGGGTAAACAATACACAAATCTTCAGTGGTTCAGTGACTGTAAATGATATTCCACATTGATAGGCTGCTTTCAACTATCTGGGTCTGCACTTAGATTGTTTTCAGATAGGACAAGATGTAGGAGGTATAGCATGTCAGAGTGCCAGAAGGCCTGTGTGTTTTTACCTTGTGTATATATGTGTGTGTGTGTGTGGGCTGAGATAGGCTGGCAGCAGCAGACATCTGGTGACATCTGGTCCAGACAGATAAAGTAATAAACACGTACTATCTCACTATCTGGAAGGAAGTGTAGCCTATCTCGTTCTCTCTCTCTCTCTCTCTCTCTCTCTCTCTTTCACGCTCTCTTTTTCTGTCTGTCACTCCTTCACTCTCTGTCACTTTTTCTTACTGTCAAAATCAAATTCAAATATGCTTTAGCGACATGGCAGTAAAGCAGCATATGTTGGCAGTGCAGTAGGCTACAATTTGACTCAATTCAACTGAGTTAAGACACTGCAACAATAGCTAATGAGAAAAAATAAATAGTGGCCTAACGTGGACTAACAACTCCACGTGCTGAGCAAGACTACTGTATGTGAGATGACACAATGCTCTGATACAGCCAGTTTGTTTTGATTGTCCGTGTGTTAGTACTGTTTCCAAGGTCAAGAATGAACATTTTAATCATGACTGCTGCTCTTCTTTTCTTTTTCACTTGTGGTTTTGCGACTCGAAGCACCACCAAAGCTGGTACTGTAAGAATTTAAAGGTTTATTTGTCACATGCCAATGTATGTGAAATGCAATGTGGCATGCAACTAATGTTCAGCCAAAAGACTTGTGTGTGTTTAGAAAAAAGTAATAAAATAATGACGTGTCAGAAATGCAATGGCGTCCATTTGAGAATCAACGACCACATTATGGTTTGAATTCTGAGCTCAGGTCAGACCTGGGCTTGTGTCATTTTATACAGCTGCCACCATCTACTTACTAATGCACCACCATCATTAATTAGCAATCATTTGATTAATTCTTTGATAAAACAAATGTCAAAAAATACTGAAAAATGTTTACAGAGCCAGGAGCATGGCCAGAGGGGTGACCAGAGGAGCACAGACCTCTCCCCCACTAAAATCTGATTGTCTATTGCTGCTGCCACTCCGGGAGGAGTCAGAAGCAGCTAATTAATAATTAATACATAAAGTTGTGTATTTTGCATCTCTTACAGAGAACAAACACCTTCATTATTAATAACATACAGTTTGTCATCTTCTAAAAGCAGAGTTGAAATTCTAGTGTAATACCTTTTTACTCATTTTCCAAAGGTGCCCCCTTCTTTCAGTGTGTGGGCCATTAAAACGTTTCTGCACAGTAGTCCCAAGATGACAACATGACATTTCTTTTTTTGGCAGTCCAAATACCCAAAGAGATATCAAGACGGGCGACCGTGGCACAGTTGGTACGGCTGCTCGCACTAGTCTGCAAACCTCATGGTTGGCGGTTTTCTTCCCTGTTCCACCCGATTCCTGGCAACAAGACACTGAACCCTGAACTTTGGCCCCTCAAAGGGAACGCATGTTTACAAGAATTTCCCCAAGGGGATTAATAAAGTATCAGTTATTATTATTACGCACATTTAAAGAGATTAGTTAATTTTGCTTTATTCAATTAGTCAATATGTTGCTGGTTATTTTTGAGTGATCTTCACATCAGCTGACTGTTTCTGTCTGTAAAATATTCCAGATTATTGCTAACGTTTTACCAATAGCTCTTGTATTTGCTCAGATTCACATACAGATGCACACACAATTAGAATTTGTAATATTCACCTCAGAGCTGACAAAGCTTCTGATCAGCCTCACCCTCCAGTGACCCAGGGCCAGGGCCAGATGACACGTGACACTGTGAAAATTAGACTGAATCTTTGAGTGGCTATTAGAAGAAAAGGCACAAAACTGAGTGAACTGAAGGAGAGGAATGGTGGATTATATAATAGAAAGATGCTGAAGATAAAAATGAAAGAGGTTGAGTGGAACTATGGGCAGACGGGGCAATAGATGGGTGGCTAAGTAGGTAAGTTGATAAATAGAAGAAAGGATGGAAGGATGAATGGGTGGATACTTTGACACACTGCCCCAGGGAATCCGCCATTATACATGCGAGTGTCACTCAAGATTAGTGGCATAATTACACTCCTGTCACACTGTGTGTGACTCAAATCTGTGTATGTGTGTGCATGTGCATTTGTTTGTGCATGCATATGTGTATCCCAGCGTGTGTGTTGTTTTCCTGTGTGTGTGTGGGAGGGGTTGACTGTGACAGAGATTGATGGTGAGGGGAAAGCAGCCTGTTATGTTGTGTAGCTAAAGGATTGATAGCCTCTACACCCCTGTGTCTGTTTAAACTGCTGACCATTTTATAGGCGTGGCACGAGTGACCCCACAACACACACACACACACATAGACTCTCTATCTCTAATTGGAAGGAAGCAGCTTGTTTTCAGGAACATTTTGTTGCTTAATCTGGCTGTTTGCAGCTGTGATGCCTTCGCTGAACTCCAATCACTGTGGGAACAACACAGAGCTATTGAGCTAAATTAAGTGTCATTCATAAATGAGCCAATCACCCTCTAAAGTGTTAACTCAAGGCTAATGGATAACTAATGGATAGTTGTGAACAATTTTAATACGCTAGATGAAAATTTTAAACACTCTGACTCCTTTTTTTTTTTTTTTACATATACAGCCTTAATGTCAGGTTATCAGGAAACCATTCAGCCTTCAATTAAGTCAATGAGAAATGAGGATAAAATGATTAAGTTGACAACTCAGACAGGGCTCCCCACTGAGAGAGAGAGAGACAGCTACATGAGAGAGAGAGAGGGAGAGAGAGACAGAGAGACAGAGGGAGGGACAGATAGAGATAGCGCATAGTCTCATTCATTATAACTGTTGAAAGCCATGTTCTTTAGCAGCTGCACACCGAGCAAAGCTACATTTCTCTCTGTCTATGTTTGTGTTTCAGTAAGTGAAAGAGCCCCGCCGCTCCCCTGCCGAGCGGAACATCAGCTTCGTCAAGTCAGCCACAGCCTGCTGCAACAGGGATGGATGTCGGGTCTATGTGCTTTCAAAATAAAAGCCGAGAACATGCCTCCATCAGTACAAAGGAGGAAATAATACTGAAGTGAAAGAATACTCACTTAAATAGTTATACTAAATACTTAAGAATAATTTTAATAAGAGTAAGTGGATTTAATGATGATAATTATATAATTACTTATGTTCCCTGATATGTAATGTGCATTTTTAAAATATCAGTAAATATCAACACAAAAATCAGGGAAGACCAAAACAGAAAAGCTTTTAAAAGCACCAGATACCACCATACTAAAAGCAGTATACTTGATGGCATCTGTTCACTAGCTTTTTTTCTGGCCAGTTTAGCTTATTTTAACAGCGTTAAAGTACCAAAGTATTTATATGTCCAAAGTCTTAAATTGATTTAAAATGAAACTGCATATAACCAAATCTCACCCAAAATATTGTACATATATTGGACTTTGTATCTGGACAAAGACAATCAGGCCTAGTTTGACACACTCCAGCTAGGTTTAAAATGAGGTTGATCCAAACAGCCCCAAATAAGCAGAGAACACAGCATTGCCATAAATTAACTTAATATTTTTATGATGATGATAATGATTATTATTATTGACTGTCCCATCATAGTGGGTCCAATTCAGAAGGCTACAGCGGATACTGACACAGATATCTTACTCTTAGATGCTATCTGACAGGCCAGGCTGACAGGCTCCCAAGTCAGATCTGCACAGTGGATCTGTGCAGACCTCTAACGCCAGCAGAAGCAACTGATACTGTAGCTGGACAGCCTAATTGTGTAGCAAGTGTTACAGTATCATCTGTCCCTGTCAAGTGGCCCACTGTCGTATCTACTTCATAAAAAAGTGGGCTACATGCTAGTTGGAACTGCTCGGGTGTTGATTTTGCCAGATTAAGCGCATGCAGGCTTTTATTTTGGAAAGCCCGGCCGGAGCAGCTGTGTTGCTGCGTGGTGTTTGACTTGACAGATGGCAGGCGAGAGACGCTCCTTTCGGCTGTCTCTCTCGGTCCGTTGGTCCATCCCGGTTCCCATTGTCTCCCCTTTTCACTCCTTGAAGACAAACCCGAGACGACAAACTAAACTTAACCGCTACTCCGCTCTTATCGCCTTTGTAGGTTACGTTTGGAGACTTACATCGACCTGAAATTGTATTCTTACCTTTCCCTCCGAAATGTGGACATGCTTTCCTGTATTTATATATTTTTTAACACTGTAGAGATCTGTTCGCTGTGACGGAAGAGACTGTGAATGAACCGACCAGCAGCTGACGGGGCTGACAAAACGGTGGTTGTGTTTTGGAGCTGATGAGGAGATGAACCAGAGCAGGAGGACTTATTAGTCAACAGAGACACCGAAATCAGCTTTCAGTGGCTGTCGACATATCACAACAACCTAACAACTAATTGACTTATCATCTTCTTTAAGTGGATTAAACACAAAATTCAGAAAACCAGCTGGATTACAGTCGGAGGTCTGGCGACAGACGCGCTGCGTTTGGTTACGGTGTGAATGATGCTTAAAGGATGTTGGCGCTACATCCTCGTTACTTCCCATGAGAGCAGAGGAGCTGGTCTATAAAAGGAGGCAGGGACCACTTTCACTTGTTTTCTCCACCCTAAAACAAATTAGGTTGTTTCAGTAGGCGAAGTCTAAGTGGCGCTTAATCGGATTATGAAACAAGAGAGTATTTAATCTGGGGAATATCAGTCTGATCTCATAATATCTCGTTGTTTGCTCAGTTTTTCACTAAGTGGTTACTGTACAGGACCATGCTAAGTATGCGACTAATCGACGTGGCCGTCGACCGGACTTTCTAGTTCGTGTGTGGACGTACCTGTAACCTTTGTTTAATGCGGGAGTAGCCAATATAGTTTATATGTGTCACAAATCCGGCTTAATTCTGATTGTGACCAGTCTATCAAAATGCAGAACACCACCTGATTTATTAGACTACTAACCCGCCTTTAGTTGCAGTGGTTTGGAAAGGGTTCACCTACATAACCAAACTCTGTGGATGCACCAAGAACAATTTGTGGACTTGAATCATCTCCAAAGTCCGCCTTCCATCTTTGATCCCTGACCCTCTCTTTGTTGGAAATCCAAGGGACCACATTTCAGGCTGTTAACCTGTCAGCAGCCCCTCCATCTGAATGAAGTAGTAGCCTGTTATTCCCCTGAGCTCCTGTGGGTACAGGGGCCGAGCTCTGTTCTCTGAGGCCAGGCGGCAAGCACATCTACCTGGGCTGCCAGCCAGCTAGACGGACTGCCCGGGGCTTTTGGGGTTTTGAAGGTCCAGCTGGAGATTTGGGAGTTACCCAGAGTGTCTTCACCACGTGGACCCCAGGAGACCCGGAGGAGAACACCATGGGGTGCTGTAGTGGCAGGTGTACCTTGGCCTTCATCTGTGGCATGCAGCTGGTAAGTGTGTGTGTGTGTGTGTTGTTTGTTTTTTAAAATCTTCCAATCTTTTAAAGCTTTTTAAAAGATTTAAAAGACACGTCTTTACTTGTTGACAAAACGTGGAGCAGGGCATGGGTGGATAGATCAATGGACGGAAGGAAAAAGATGGATTACTGAAAGGTCATATTTCAGAAGTTAATGGGTGTGTTAAAGGTCATGATACATCGTAGGATCTGGTTTGAGGGACAGACTGACAAATAGGTGGATTAAAAAGGATGAATGGCTGTTGGCGGGAGTTCTGAGACAGTCCTGATAGATAGATGGAAGCAGGTTGTGATAAATAGGATGCACCAGAGAAAAAGAAGGTATGGGCGGCTGGGGGCAGATGAATAGATGTATGGAGCAGGTATACATGATTGATGGAGAAAAATGTGTGGATGAAGGAAATAGGAGGAGCAGACATGATATAAAATGCCATTCTCTCTCTGCCTCTCTTTTGATCTCCCCTTCTCCCATCACCATCTGTGATAAAGGAAACTACTGCCAGGCAAGACAACAGGGAGGAATGAGTCTGTAGGTGTGTCTATGTGCATGTGAGGATGAGCAAGAAGGAGCATAAATGATTTAATTAGTTCAAACATGTAAATTGTTCATCATTTAAAGAAAAAACGCCCAAAGACATTAAGAAGGATTGAAGCAGTAAACAACACGTTTCTCTTGTTTCCTACAGAAAAATGCCCAAATGTAGGCGATCAGCAGTGTTTTCAGCAGTGATTCTGATAGAAATCCGTGGCAGAAAATGACATGTGAAAAAGTTAGCTAATGACTCGCGTGGTTACTGAACATTTGAGAAATTCACATTCATTTACAAACTTTCATCTTTCTTTTCTAAAATTCAATAAAAACTAAATGAACAGCAGTTCAGTCTTTTTTGTGGAATGGAGAACCCAGTGCCCTGATCACAGAACGTATTTGCACTGTTTTTTGGTCCATCTGATATGAGCTTTCTCCCATAGATCTCTAATCCACTTCTGCACAGAATTGTTATATGGTTTCCTCCTTGTTTCAGCTTACATTTCGGTCACAAACATTCACAACAGTGGTTTCTGACCTTGGTTTTTACACATCCGCCTTGATTAGTCGAGATTTCCCTGAAGTCCCTGAATCTTTTTACAGTAATTTGTGCTGTAGATGGTGAAGGCCAAACCTGTTTTCAATCTTTCTTTGAAAAAATAACGTTTAAACTTGAGGACAGTTCTCTGATCAATTTGAAGAGCAACAACTCATCTTTACTTGCAAGACTCAGCCTTTGGTGGATCCTCCTTTACACCTTACCTTGATACCCGATTGACTTGAATATTTTATAGACTTTTCTGTCTTGTTTTGTCTCTGTTCCAGCTTTTTTGAGTGTATTACGAGTATCAAAGTCTAAATTAACCTATATGTACAATAATAATAACTGATACTTTATTGATCAGTTTGGGGAAATTCTTTGTGGACAGGCTGCCGCCTTGGGGGGCAAGAGTTCAGGACTCAGTGTCTTGCAGGGACACTTTTACATGTAGCCAGGAATCGGGGAGGGGCTGGGTTGCGAAATACCAACTTTGGGGTTCATAGACAAGTAGGGCTGCAACTATCGAATATTTTTGAAATCGAGTAATCTGTTGATTTTTTCATCGAATAATCGAGTAATCAGGTAAAATGTATTTTTGCGTTTTAAACAATATTAATTAGTGCATTATGTGACAGGGGGCGTGTGTGTGGGCATTTGAGTCTGTCTCTGTGTCCATGCACACGGGAGGGAAAGCGAGATGAGGAGTTGATGACAAGAGCGTAGTCATTGCCTAAAAATGCGTAGTCATTACTATCACATAACATAGGCTACCAATAATTATAAATACTGTGCGTTCTAACTAGCGCTAGAGTTTAAATTAGTTATCAATCTTAAATCAGCTAGCATCAGCTTTTATGTTACCTTGCAGAGGCTCCACTTGGTGAACTGCAGTTAACGTGCGGATGCTTTAGAGCATTGACAAAGTGCTGTTATGATACGCCGGGTTGGTTTTACAGTGTATACACTGTACCACGTTGTCCTCCTTAACCAACGTAAAATGTTCACACACTTTAGACATTTTATGCCCGCCACTGTTTTCCGCCATCGCAAAGAAACCCCTCTTCTTACAACGATTTATATATGTAAATTTTTGCATTTATTTGTATAATTAACACCCCCGGTTGTTTGTATAATTATTGTATTCTCTTGTATACTTCATCTGTTTATATGTTGTATACTTGTTTAATAAAGATCTATAATAAAAAATAAACCCTTCTTCTTCTTCATCTTTTTCTTCTTCTCTGGTTTGGTAGACTAGACGCCTCTGATCGCGCCTCCTTTGAATGTGTGTCAGTTATAACACAGACGGAACATGCTGTTTAACGGGAGTTATGTGAAGTAAAAGAAGCCTCAATTCTAGAAAAAATGCCTCGATCATTTTTTAAAATCGAATTATTCAAATAATTCGAGGAATCTTTTCAGCCCTATAGACAAGTGACAATTGCCAACTGCTCTACCTACTGCGCCACTGTCATGTCGAATGTTCAAATGTCAAATGTTGATCAGTAAAACGTAGTATGTAGTGAATTTATCATTTATGTTGTTTTTACTGTAAACAACTTTGTGCTTTTACCCAAAAAAAAGCTTTTGCGTGCACCTATGTCACATGTGACTTCAACAGTGAGACTAAAATATTTGGTAGATTTGGAAGGATTCACAGACTTGTGTGATAGGCTGAATATCTGTGGGTTTGGCAGTTTGAGCATTGTGTTTCACATTATTCACCCATTATTTATGTAAAAAGATTAATGAGTGCAGCTTTAATAAAATATAATACAAACAGTCCACGGGACAATTAAACTGAGGTCTACATGTAAAAAAAACCCAGGGGCATTATCATTGTACATTATATCATCAAGACACAGCAACAGTAGAGCCAAAGCCCGGGCAGGACTCTCCAGAGGCTGCCCTGGGATAGAAGGAAATCGCTGCCTCAGACAGAAGATGATGAGAGAGGTTTAGTCAAAGTGGTAACACTAATCACTAAATAAATCTGAAATTTCTCAAAACCTCATAGATTTATCATATGTGACAGTGTAAGAGGATTTTAGGATGGAGTTTCCATGCAGGTATGTTTAGAAACTGAAGATGTATTGTGATGTAATTGAACATAGTGTCACCTGCATCTGCACAGGTGGATAGACATGAGCAGAAGTGTTGTAGCATTCTCAGCTCATAGAGTCATTTGTGCAGACTGAACACCTAGAGTTGTGTTGAAAAGGACACGGTTAAACATGGTTACCCTGTGTGTGTGAATGTACGTGTGTATTCAGTACAAAAGAGCCGAACATATGAAAATCACCTAATTAAGCAAAGGATGTTAATATGTATGACCATCATGTGTGAGAGTGTTGTTGTAAAAGGTTGATTGTGTTCTGAAAAGAGACATTGCTGTGCGTATTTTCATTCAGAAAAGTAACAACAGCTGTGTAAGCCAACGGGTCTACAGTAGAATGCCAATGAGATGCTGCCACATGTGCTGTACATGCATGAAAAACGTTACTGTGCTGTAAATGGGGATGCGTGTGTGTGTCTTTCCCTAGGTGAAATAGAGGCAGGGTGTTGTTTGTGTGTGTGTGTGTGTGTGTGTGTCTGTGAATGAGATGCTGTCACAGTGATAGTCATTGTGTCTAATGTGGTGGAACTAATGTTATGCCATAGTCAACAACATGTTTTGCTCTGTTAACTGTTGTAATAGCTGAGCCAGTTGATACTGCCACTAGCTGAGCTGGAGGTCTAACACTGTAACTGTATGTTACAGTTTGGCCATGCACACTTGTAGTCACAAGACTCCTTGTTGTGTGTGTTCAAAAAAAATCACAACTTTTCCACATTGTAAGGATGCAATGATAAGGATACAACAATATATGTATCTACAGGAAACTACTCTGCCTACAATCTTTGTTGTTAAAAGCAACCTAATTAACCACAAATTAAAAGACTCTGCAAAAACCTTCTGCTATAGGTAATTGTTTTTCCTGTGTGAGCTTCTGCCTAATAGTTGACCTCACAGAGTAGAAAACAATGCTGGTCGGTGTGTCTTATGTAGTGGAACTGATGTCTTAACTCTTAATAGCAGTTTTCTCCTGCTTCATTAGATAGGTTAATTGCTGAGATAGCTGATGTCACTATAGCTGAGCAGAGATCAATGATCCAGGCTGGAGATATGTCTACCTCACAGCTGATGTCACCATATGTCAAGAATAATTAGTCCCACCAGGTGATATTCTAGCCTGTGAACTAAATTAGAGTAAAGATAGTATATTTATCTGTGCAAAGACTGTTAGTTATCTTTAAGGTCACCAGTCAATTCTATATAATTGTTGTTTTGCTTTCCTGCAATAGCTATTGATTTCAGTTCATTTCAGTGAGATGCTCTCTTTTTTGCTTGAAAAGTAGAGTTCCACGTGGTGATTGTTTTCATTATAGACTAATTTCCTACTTATGTTCTTCATTTATCATTTGAACAATAAAATAAAAAAATATTTGCTCATCAAAAATTCCTTAAAAGAACCTAAGGTGACATCTTAAAATTATTATAATTATTATTACCATTCAAAACTCAGACATATTCAGTGTCAGTCACAGAAAAGCAACAAGCAAATTTACACAATTTGAGAATTTTTTGTGATTAATTGATTATCATTGTTAGAGTAATAATTTTTCTGCCAATCAACCAGTTCAATTCAGCGTTTGTTCTAGAAATTTCCAAAGATATGTTGACCCCTCTTAACAAAAGAGTGATTGAACTATTTAAAAAAAAAGGATAATTATTATTTATCCTTAATATTTTTGGGAAATGCTTTCATTATTCAGTAAAAGCAAGCTTACAAGGTTTTCAAATGGCAACAGCAATAATACCAAGCAAAAGATGAAACACATGGAAACTTTAGAGAGAGAGAGAGATATTAAAGTTGGATCATACAAAACAGAGCAAAAACATTATAGCTGATCAGATGGTGTTTTTACCAATACCTTTGCACACACACATACGGTAGATACACATATGCCACTGGTGACTCACTTACTGTGGCACTGGTTGCAGTTGCTATATCAGTCCACACACCCACCAGCTGCTGTCACAAAGATGATGACTAAATCATCCAATGGTATGATAGGTAACAGGATGGCAACTGGTGGCCTCGCTCCATTGGTTGGTTCAGTGGAGCCTGTGCAGACACTTTGTGGGTGTTATTGTTGACGGGACATTAATTATGTTGTTGGTGCTCATTAATGGAGTAGAATTTCAGTCTTGTAATTCAGTGTAGTGCACAATTAGAATTAGATAATAATTCTCAATCTGATAGAACAAATGTATAATTGATATTTCAAAAATAAAACACCAAAGAAGACTTTCTCATACATACTTCAGAGCAAAAACCATTTACTACCCATTAATTTGGGTTATGACCACCTTCAGTCATAAGTCAAAGATTGTATGCACGTAACAAGGTTGGACATGTTCAGCGGCCATAGGGTATCTGAGACAGTGTTTGTCTGTCTGTGGCAGTACATGCCTGTGACATTTCCACCACTGAGGGCCATAATGAATAATTTACTACATGGAAGCTATGACACGAATGGAGAAGTGGTATCTCTGCATGTGTTACCCGACTGGAAAACAGTGAATGTGCAGTTGTTCAAACCCAGAAGTCAATATTTGTTGAAAAGTTGTTTTTGGGGAGAAAAAAATCTGATAAATTGATGTTGATATGTTGAATTTTCCAGGAACGCATTTAAAAGTTATTTTGACTTCGAAATTTGGCAAACGTCAAGTAAAAATTTTATAGAAAGCATTTACGGCTGATGTTGCTTTAATAATTTCTGTTGAATTGGATTGCAAATTAGAATAAATTGTCTATTTAAATTCAGATATTGCAGTTTTACAATAAAGGTCCTCCCACTCAATCTGATTCTAGCTCAACTGCCATATCCTTGTATTTGCAAAATTCATTTACTGTTATTTTGCAATATGCATCCATCTCACACTGATGCTGTTTCTGCATTTTGAAGCAAATCCACTTACAGAGTATTTTGAGCTGAAAGTGAGTGGGGCTCCTGCACTCTGGCAACCAACATAATCTTCAGACTTTCTTCCTCATCGCCACAACTCAGTGAGATAAAGAGGCTTTGCTCTCCTTTATGTACAGCACCACTTTCAAGAGGGCCACACACAATCTCAGCACTGACTCTATGGATTTCCTGTCTCTCTTTCTTTGTCGCAGTCTCTAATTTGTCAGTCTGTCTTCCCCCAGGTGCCTCTCTTTTTATACATGCCCACTCCTTCTCTGTATGTCTCTCTGGCCTTTTTCATTTCTTTAGTGGTCTCCACCTCCTCTCTCTTTCCGTCTATGCATGGAGGGATGCTGCCATAACACCTTGGCCATTGCTCGCACTGCCAATTCATTTGATACATTCAATATAATCTGTGCACAAACACACTTCCTGGTCCAGCTGAGGTAGGGTTAGGGTTAGTCTCATTGTGCAAAATAAGTCAACGTTAGACCTTGAACCTTGCACATCAGACCAAATTGTATTCATATTGGTCAGTTTATTCTTGGTGAATAAGGGGAATGGTAATTTTCCAGCTTTTAATTGTCAAACATAATACTATAATTTGAACTGGCCCCTTCACTGTTCCCTTGTAATATGGACTGGCTGCTGTCCCAGTCATGTCAGCCTCCTCAACCACTGATGATACACAGAAAGCATGAAAATAAATGAGCTGTGCTGTTTATGCATTGCAGGCAAAGGCTAACTTTAATACTGATAATATAATACTTATTGTTTATAATGCTTTAATATACCTTTTTAGTTTTGTTTTAAGAAACAGAAACAATAAATAGAAATAATAACATTGCAGTATAATAAATTGCAGGCACATCCCAGATGTTCTTTTGTATTTTCTAATTGAAAAAGCTGTCAAAGATGAAACATATCCGTACCATCTGGGGTTGTGAGAAACAGTAATATAACACTGTACAAAAGGAAAGTTTAACTGGTTACCTTCATATGCAGTTTGGCTGTAAGTATGGTACCTTTGTTGTGCAAAAAAAAAAAAAAATTAATTTGCCGAAGACGTCCATCAGAAAGCTGTCAACATATGTTCTGCACAGCACAGTCTCTACAAATTCAGTCAATCGATTAAGGTTTGGCAAAGGACCAACCTCTAAAATGGAGAATGTGTAGTAAGTAATAAGGTGTATTTGATGATGTGTCAATGGGCTGAGTAGGGAGCCTTCATTTGACTGTTGTTGACAAGGTTTATCATGAAACATTTGGAGGTGACAGTGCTTTCCTCCCATGATCTTCAGCAATTGATCTCTAATGGCTTAGATACAGTAATATTAATTACTTGAGCTTCATTTTGAAGCCAGTGTTTTGCTTGTGCTACAGCAAGTTTTTCTTGGCTAGCCAATGTTCCATTAGCATCTGTTATGTTCTCATACCACATTTTCTATTTTGAAAAGATGTCCATGTTTATCTTTGTGGAAGACCTTGTTGTAGTGAATTATGACCCAAACCCAAAAGAAGATTTGTTGTCTCCAACATATTTGAAGAAGGTTACATCAAGTAGGTTTTCAAAAGACACCAGACCCACTGCAACAGCACTGTTCTACCTTTTTTCCTTGGGAAAGCTTTCTCATAAACTGTGATTTTCCACCCTATGTTTGATTGTAAAAACAACATAAGTTGTTCTCCCAGCTGAGATTGTGGCATGCCTTGTAAAAGCACTCAGAAGTTCACAGAAGGGTGCAAAACCATGATACTGTGTAAACTCATGCTGTCATCGTAAAAGAGTCTGTGAAACTGTTGGAGAGAGGAATCAGTAAAAAGTGAAATCTTTTTGTTCGAGGCGTAAGAGACGTTGACTCAATCTATAAGCCTCCACAGCTCGGTGGAGGCTTTAAATTGAACCTTTACACAGATTATTTGTTCTATAGTCTGAGTGAGACTGAAACACCAACTGTGAAATCATATCCAGCGTATAGATCACTTCTATATGAGCTCCTTCACTGTACTGTAGAGCACAATGTTATCTGACAGCAAACACCAATAGTTATCACTCAATAATATGATTACAAACTCTATTAGTTTAGACAGACAAGATTTTGGTAAAACCAGGTATTTTATGTTATTTTGTCTAGATATGGTTCCAAACCACTGTTGCTGCAGTCCCTGCATACAGAATATTTTGGTATTTATATCTCTCAACACACCAGGACAGCCCTCGGCTTACATTTTTTTCTTATGTTCATTTTTTTCATTGGTTTGGCATGATGGATTCTTATAAATAATACAATAACCATAGACCTCATCTGCTGCTATGAATAGGAAGTCACAGGTGCCAATCAGAGTGGCAGAGATTTAAAAAGGCTTCAAAATTCTGAATAAAACCTGGCACATAATCCAAAATTGAACTCATTTAAGCTGCAAACTCTTAACAGCAGTTTTCTCAACAGAGTAATACAAGTGGGCATTTTTCACTGAAAACATTTTAACTTGTCAAAGTTGGGGACTGGATTTGATAGCATTCTGTGAAATGTAATTCCAGCATACAGTCCACTTATCAAATCCTTCAGATTTCTTATTGCTTTACAACATCTGCAAGTATAACTAACTATGTCTAATCACAGTTGGTTGGCTCAGAAGACAATACACTACTGTTTTTAGTGGGAAAACTACAAACACATACAGTACACTGGTGGTTATAGAGTCATGTGTCTTTTAATCACAAACAATCTTTGGCTGAATACAGACAGCAGCTGGAGAGAGCAAATTAACCAGAGAACAGGCAATTGAATTGAATTGGCAATTGAGTGCGTTTACTGAAATGCATTTAGAGTTAAAATCTTGCATTATGTACACAGGCTTGTATGTTTGGCTTTTTTCTGAAAGAAATAGATATTCTCTAATGCGATTCTTCATCTTTTCTACTGATGAGTCAGCTGTGAGACTTTCATCTGTTCTATGAGTCACTTCTTATTGTGCATGGAGAAAATTAATCAGAATTCATTAGAAGTCATTAGTGTCCACCGTTTCTCATGATTTTGTTTGGATTTAACCCTTCAAAGCATTCTTTAAAAAGTGAGTGTTTTCATAGAAATAATCTTCACTTCATCCTATGCTCAAAACATTTAATGTTAAACTGCAGCTGTGGAGGGCACTGACAAAGCTACTGCAGCCAGTTAAATTCCCACAGGCCTGTTTCTCTAGAGCAATCTGGTGGCCAATTTCAATCTTCCTGCAATCATATTCCCAAGTCCTGACCCCATCTTTGAAAATCGCCACCAGTTTCCTATCGACTCTCAGCAGCGGAGCGTGAGAGGAAAGTGAGGCGACGACATGAAACAAAGGTCATGTACTGGATTTGAGCGAGCGATACCACAGGTGCTGAGCTGCTAAGATGTGCGTAGATGGTGGTGGAAGCTGACCTTGTACGTGACCACTGCTGATGGATTAGCTGTGATGGTGTTAGGCCAAATACTGCTGCCTCAATATTTACACACAGGCAGACAGACATAAAGGGCAGACAGACAGGCCAAACAACAGACACACGCTTTTCTTTCAGTTTTATTTTAATACACTTCAAACTATTGTGCTGCTGACTTTTTGTCGCTTGCTGCTCCTGTATTGTTATTTATCCCTCAAGGTGAAACACTCCCCTATTGTTCTCCGAGAACTCATATCCTGTTGATGTAGTTGTTGCTATTGTTGTTGTTGCTGCGAATCCTGATATTCCGCCTGCGCAGTGGTTTTGATCTTATTACATCAAAGGAGTGCTTGAATTATAATGGCGAGCGACTGCAAAGCAATGCCTCGAGCTTCATTACACATAATTATGAGATGGAGAGATGACTGGTGTCAGATGAACACCTACTATCTGGAGAGAAAACAACCACATTTTCAGAATGACACTGATATATTGTTGCGTCTAATGGATTTTTGGGGAGCTGGGAAAGTTGAAGGAGAATAAAGTTATCAGCATTTCATATTTAGCTGAAAAAGCATTAAAAAAAAGAAAAGAAAAGCATGTAACAAGATTTCAGGTGGAAACAGGTGTACCATCTCATTTTGCTGATTTTCTTGCTGTTTGCTACAGGAATAAATTCAATTTCTGCTAATGGTGTAAACATCATCCCTTCAGTAGTAAACCTACTCCCAATAAAATGTCTTCTGAGACATTCTAGAAAGTTTATCATATTGTCTACAGTTACAGAAACATGGTCAGAAACACATTTCTGTTATGCCTTTTTTATTCTATTCACCATGTTTCTTTTCTTTGATTTCTTATACTGTACCTCCATATTTTTCTCTCTGTATCATTGTTGCTCTTGTTGCCTTGTAATCTTTCTCACTGCGCCTCTCAATCTTTCTCTCAGGCACGCTCTTTCTTTTATTCTCTCCTTTGCTACTCTGCACAGTCTCTCCCGGGCCATTTGAGGTGCTCAGGGAGCTGTGAAAATGATGTCTGTGTGTCTTTGCGTGTGCATGTGTGTGTTCACGTGCAGGGACAGAGGAGGTAGTGGAGCGTGTTAAGTCTTGCTGTAGAATCATTTCAACTGGGATAAGGAGCCAAGGGAGGAAAAAAGAAGGAGGGAGGGAAGGAAGAACGGATGGTTAGATAGATATATTCATAGAGGATAGATGAATGTCTGTGTGTGGATCAATACTGAGATGGAGGGATCGAGATTTGGATGAATGAACAGAGAGAGAGGGCTGGGAGGGATGAGTTGGGTAAGCAAGGGAGGGGCAGATGATAACAAGAGAGGACGGATCAATGATGGATACATACCCAAGATGTATGGATGAAAAATGATTAATAGATGAATGGGTCGTTTAACACTGCAAAGTTATCAGTAATGACCGCAGATGGCAGGCAACGAAGAGAGAGACAAGCATGTAGGCTGTAGACTTTGTGACAGTGGAGCAAACAATGTGCAATGTGTGCGACACCACTACTAATCTACTCCAATCAAAGCCAAATGTAACTTCTTGGCTGGCGTGCCAAGCACCACAAAGCTGTATAGCTTAAAAAATTAAAAGCACTAGCATTACCGCTAGCAAGCTAAACTGCGTGTTTAGTACTGTCTTGTATCAAAGTCTGTTTTTCCACCATTTGCTGTCTTTATACTACTGTGGAATTCAGTGGTTCGGTGCTATTGTGTAAGGAGCTGAT
>JAUBNQ010000016.1:7950013-7976182 GCA_032353495.1 Ctenopoma kingsleyae
ACAAGCAGAACTGTGGCCTTGAAGGACCAGACGTGACCACCCCTGGTATAATGCTAATAATAGTTTGGAGCTCAATAAGAGAAGTCTACCCATGATCACATCATGTAGGTCATTTGCAAGAAAGCTTGTTAATGCACAGGAAGCATTTGCATACTGGGTAGAGAGACATTTTACAATCTGCTGGTTCTTTAACTTTTTACTCTAACAGCCGCAGTGTGGCAGGGCTCAAGTACCTCAACATAATTTACTTCACTAGTGTTAGCCCAATTTCCAGAAAATAAACTTTACAAGCACAAAAGTAGAGCCCAGTACTGCACCTTCAAATTAAATATCAATACCAAATTAACTTTGCTACACATTGCTTTGCTGTTCAGTTACCTATCAAGGATGGACCATTATTGTTTTAGGAACCAGGTCAGCATTAAGCAGCAGAGTTTATCTGACAAGAATTATTGGATTGGGATTAGCTCAACATGACAGAATCCAGCTAACATTAAAGCATGCGTCCATCAGAGCCTCTGTGGTAGGCTCTCTGACTTTCTTTGTGCATCACCCACATCTTTGGGGCAGCAGTAGCTAAATTGGTAGCGCGGTTGTCTATGAACCCCAGGGTCAGTGGCTCTTCCTGGCTACATGTTGAGGTGTCCTGTGCTGACATGTACTGTCTGGCAGCTATCCAACAATCATTTCCTGAAGGTGATCAATAATGTATGTAATTATCATTATAAAGTGGTTTGTGTATCTTATTTGTGATTTGTGCTACTGTTCTGATTTATACTAATGTGAGTTAAACATTTACTTTATAATGCATTTGATACGGCTGTAGACTGGTCTGTATATTGCTGTAATAGTTTAATTGTTAATAGAAACCAAAAGGGAAAACAAGCCCAACAAGCAAGCTAATGGAGAACTTAAATATTTCCTCTGAGCTTATTATAACTCTCCGATCCATGTTCCATACTTATACCATTTAGTGGTAATGACATTTTCATTTAATAACATCCTACTCTGAGCCGAATTCCTAGCTGAGTGGAATTGCACATTAGTGATCCAGTCTTATTATGATTATTAATAGACAAAACTGAGCAGTTAGCAGGCACAGCGATCACCGTGATGGCAAAGATAGCAGAAAGAGTTCAACAACAAAGATAATGCCAAACCTCCCCCCTAAAAGCAATGAGTTTTAAATGGAAACATAAACCACTGGAAATAATAGTAATTGCATGAATCTTAAATCAGCTAAATTTGCCACCACATCATGCCCACAGTTCTTATCCCAAATTCGCACTAAACCGTAGTGCTGAATCCCTTGTCATGTCATTAGGTTAATGAAAAACAAACAAAAAGACATAAATACACACACAGTGACACACATTTGTCATTTCTCTCTTTCTGTGTAGAGAGAAAACATCAATAGAGACTTTGTAGAAGCTTTTGTTTGGTACAATGCTGAAGCTGGGATTGTTGTTTTTGCAATATCTTTAAGTAGTGTGACAGTTGGAGAGGCTGGTTGGCTTGGAAAAGATGGACACAGATTCTGAAACACATCCAAATAGACACACACACACACACACGCACACTCACTTGATGGATTGAAATATCTGCCAAATCACATTACAGTGACATTATTTAGAGGAGCACGCAGACAGTATTGTAGGTAGACATTCTGGGAACAGGCACACAAAGACACGTATTGTATCACTTCTTCAGAGTCCAACAAAATTAACCCAATGAATAAAAAAGTGTAAAAGCCAGCGATACTGATAATTAGTGTTGTTTCAGTATGTATTTTAAAAAAAGCCTTTAATTTGCTCTCCGCAATGTTTAAGATGGATTTGCAACGTGTATACTGTAAATTCAATAATTATCTGCAACTGTTTTATTGTTGCTGTTGTTCTTTTTTAAGCAAAAGTGCCATGTATATTTCTACTTCCAACTTTTCAAATGTAAAACATGAATTCTTCTTCTTGGTAAGATATTACGGTAAACTAAATATGTTTGGGTTTTGAACTCAAGGTCAAATGAAAAATTACATTTATCAGTTACATCAATTATATGAGGAATTTTCTGTAAAGCTACACAGGTAGCTTTGGATTTGCAGACATATTGGGTGAGCTACAGGCAACCCAGTTTGGCAGCGTGCTGAAAACTAAACCAAGTGTGCCAGGAACCAGAGATCAGGCAAGTTTGGCTTAGTCCTGAACTGAAAACATGGCCCTATTGGAAAAAGCTTTCTGTTCGGCATGGAGTAGCAGGTAGCCCGCTGATGGAAAAGCTGCAGAGGCTTCCAGATTTACAGCGTCATAAATGGCTTAAGTGCAATCTGCTCGTAGGCGTTTTTGTACAGTAAATACACAGCCGAGCCTTCATGTCCACATGCACTGGGAGCAAGTGCTGGCTGGATGTGCTCCACTGACAGAGAATGGGCGATCAGCAATGCAGCCTCAGTGATAGCACCCAGAGTAATATTATGGAAATATGGCCACATTTTCTGCTTCATAACAGTGAACAGGAGAAAATAAGTGTCCTGCGCCCATTGATGCTATGAGCGCTGTGAGCACAATGAAGCTCATTTAAATAAGGTGACAAAGTTGGCCGGCAATTCATTGTCAACTGGGACACCACAGGTTCTTTTCATGTCTCCCATTCAGCCCTGGACACAAAGTTAATTTAGTCTTGGCCGGCGACCCAGACACAATAAACCACACTGATGCTAGTGTCTCCTGACTTACTGAAGGAGCTGAAACATTTTGGGAAACAGCTTGCATTTACACACTACGCGATTGTTTTCATGATGCAGTAAGTTCTCAGAAACAGTTTTATGTCATTTATTGACACAGTTAATCACTTTAACCATAACACCCAACACCAATTATGCAACAAACATTCACTTCCATTCTGCTCTTGTATATAGACACACATGCACACACCACAACCACCAATGATGTGGTTGATTTCATTCAGCTCCCATGAGGTTGTTCAGGGAGAGGGAGCGGGAGCGGGAAGGGAATATCTACTTACCACTGTGTGTGTGTGTGTGCGTGTGCGTGTGCGTGTGTGAATGTGTGTGCATGTTAACGTGTGTTCGTGTGTTAATGTGTTTGTGCAGTCTTAATGTTTCTTAGCCCGCTGGGCGTCCATCTGTAGGTTTTTCTGGTGTCATTTCCACTCCACATATCCCTCAACATCTCTCTCTCACACACACACACACACACACTTCAAATGCTAAATACACTAAACACACACCACATACACTAATGCGTGCATTAGAAAAATGACAAAACACAGGCTTGTAGAATGAACCACACGCATTATACATGTAGACACAAACAAACACACACTGTCCACACAGACGTGCATTTAACACACACCCAAAACGAGAGCCCCTGGGTACGATAGAGGTGCCTCCAAATACTTCCTATTTATCATGCAGCAGTTGAACCCCCCTCGTTCCACCAAGCTCACACACACACACACACACACACACACACACACACACACACACACACACACTCTCCAACGCATACACATTTTATCCTCATAAAAGCACTGCCTGCATAGATCGGCCATTAAGATATAAGAGTGTACGAATGGAAAACCATTGGTGGGCTGATAATTCATTTACAGACTGACTGAAAAGGGATGCTACTCTGTGTGTGTGTGTGTGCGTGTGTGTGTGTGTGTGTGTGCGCGCACGCACGCGCGCGTGTGGTGAATAGTAACACAGAAACCGATTAAGTGAGGGAGGATGGAGGCATGGGGTGAGAGGAGGAGAGATTAGGAAAGAGAGATAATGGAAGTGGAGGCAAAAAGAAGAGAGAGAAAAGCTGATACAAATAGGAGGAAGAAATGATAGAGAAGAAAAACTCTTAAGACAAAAAGAGGGAAAGACAAAAAGAAAGGAGAGATTAAGAAGAGAGGAAAAGAAAGAAAGGTGACAAGCAAAACGACAGAGGAGAGAGGTTTGTGATTAAGGAATGGAAAAAAGAGGGAGGAGAGCTACTGGGGGGGTGAAAAGATAAAGAAGGAGGAAAAAAGCAATAAGCATAGGAAGTCCAGGCCATTAAAGAGCCAAGAGAGAAAAAGCAAAAGAGCAAAACTGTTTGCACAAATTGTACAACTCAGACATCTGTTTGAAATTACTGCAGCTATACTGCAAATTCTTGAATGTATAACCACAGGGTATAACAAGGTTTTGCCCCCGAAGAGCTCAAACATCTAACATCAGGTTTTGAATAATGTATCAGAAGATGATTTGAAATTTAAAGAAGCCCCTCTCCTTCGTTTTGGAACGAGTTATCTAATCTGAGGGATCGCTTCTATGAGTTTTGTCCATCTCTGTTGTCCTCTACTCTCTTTTGTGCTTTTATCAAAATCGGATCAGTTTAGATCAAAGCGGCAAAGCAGATAAAACATACTGAGACAAATCCGAGCATTTCACTGTCTGATTTCTTCTGATAATGTCAGCGTTTCTTTGGTCTGGTCAGCTCACAGACAAAAAAACTAGTCTGACAAACAGATTGTGCTTTCAAAGGCAGCAGAAAAGGGGAAAATGGACCAGCTTTGCATCAAAGATGTTAAAATTTACAATATATAGTTTGTTTAATGAGGCAAGGAAACTGGGGAGACAGAGAAATAGAAAAATACAAGACAAAAGAGGGGAGAGGTAGAAAAATACAGACATTGGAAGGAAGGTGTACTTCTTTGGATGATGTGTGTTAATCAGTTGCTCAATCATAGTAAATAACTGTAGAGTGCTTCTGCTGCAACCTACAATTATTACTAATGACACATTCAGCTCAGTATCAGCACAGGGCCAATACAACACAACACACACGCGCGTTTTTGTTTGAGCTGGTGTAATGATATCTGATTGATGGTTTGCAGAGTGTCCCCCTTCACTGTGTGTATATGTTGTTATATTGTGTAGATGTGATGTGTCACTGCTATAAATAACCGTCCCTTTGTCTGTATTTTGGGATGGAGACATGTTATCACTTCCACCACTTGGAATTTATACTCAGATAATTTGATTAGGTCAATGATGTTTTTCGCTAAATTTGATTTTATGTCATGTTAATACATACTATATATATATACTTACACAGCTTAGCCTAATGTGTCTGTACATCAGTAGTAAATATACTACGTACATTGTAGATGATTTATTTTCTTGCTCTGATAGGTCACCCCACAATTCTCCAGGAAGCTTGAAAATTTGCCTGAAAGATTGAAAAATGTTGGTATAGAAAAACTGAGGTCCGTTATTGCTTGGTGCTACTATAGTTTGCTATTAGTTTGTTCATATCACATGAAACACACAGGAAATCATTCTACATAACATAACAAAGAAAATGCACTAAAATCGTATAAACAGATGGTGCGTGATGGTGTGTACATCGCGGCAGAACTCCACCGTGCGCGATACAGAGAGACAGAAATGACGCCGTCATGTAAATACGATAAATAACATGAGGCTGTTTAGTTAGTTTAATAAAAGAACAACGTACAGACCTGTTCTATAGGAAAGGGAACCTGAAATGACTTCTAACTTGATCTGGCGCTGTACAGAAAATCTAATTACATAAAATTAACTTGACTGTCTTGGGGGGGCAGGTGGTGCCGTTGGGGGGGTGGGGCGCCCCCCCTTGTATAGTGGTAGGGGAAACACTGGAATCTGTAGAAGTGATCACAAAGCTTACAGACTATATTTTGTAAAGACAGACTGACTAATTCCACTGTACCATTTTCTGATGTGACCAGACCTTCAGGTTTTGCTTTGTCTCACCCTGGATTTGAGAACATTTTACTCTGTTTCTCTGCATGTCATTTTGTTTTGCCGAGGTAAGAAGACAACTCACTGTTAAAGGTGTTAAAATACCATTAAGGAAAAAAAAAACGTATGTACATCTAATGTGGGGCAGTGCTTATGTTAGAAAGCTGGAGTAACAAGCTTCAACTTTCCACCTTTTGAGCAGAATACAAACTGTGACCGTGAGTCTGTCTAGAAGCCCACTGCTCCCCCCAAATGGGGGATGGGTTAAATGCAGAAGTCAAATTTCATTGTAACATGTAAATGTGTCCGGTTGAGGCAGATGGGATTGTTGGGTTTTCTACAGATATTCTATATATATATTTTGTGTAAACCTTACACTGTAAAGTGCCTTGCAATGACTTATGTTGTGATTTGGCGCTATATAAATAAAGCTGAATTGAATTGAATTGAATTAATCAATGACAATAAAGCTGATTATTATTAATGTATTATTATTATTGATATAATGGCCATGGTAGGTGGCATCTCCTAACGATGTGATTCTCCAAAGTCAGTCAACCGATGCCATTGAAAATGCTAATCATGCATTCCAAATAGATTTATGGTTCTTTAAAAATACAGTAAGACTGTACTTGATATTTCCATAACTCAAATAATAGATTTATTTTTCATTTTTATTTCACTGGAGAGAGATCAGCATCCTGCTGACAGAAAACAAAAGAGCATCAGCAGGAATAAACAGAGACAGAGGGCTGGACAGTCACAGACAGGGAGGAAAGATCTATTGAAATACCAAACTGATTAGCTGGCGTACACGAGCGCACACGAGGAACATGGAAGGAAGAGGAATTTAATGCATAAAGTGGCAAGAGGACAAACAGGAAATCACCCCTAACAGAGGAGGGCTAAAGAAAGGAAAGAAAAGGACACGGATACAAAACAGAATAAATGGGGATCACAGGCCAGAGCAAATAACTAGAAACCAAACTCAGTTCATGAGCTGGCTTATGAAATGAACAAAGAACAGAGTCCTCGGCGATGATTGTGATTGAAAGAGTCCAAGGCCAACCTACAGAACAAGCAGAATTGAAACGGAGTCCAGGGCCACCAGGAGTCAATAACAGGCAGGGAGCATGTAGGCCAGGTAATCCAAACAGAGCATGTGACAAACTGACTGGATGTGAGTGGGGTACAAATACACTGGCGTAATCATCTGATTGGCTGCTGCTTTGAATGGTTGGCGGCGTCTGAAGGGGTGTGGCCAGGTGGGTGTGAGTGAACATGAGCACACAGGACGGTAAAGAACAGGTAAACATGTGACAGGGTGTGCATGTGGCCAAAATGAGGCGAAATAAACATAGGGCCAGAACAAGGCATGAATCATGACAGTTTCTGACATTTAAATGCCACATTTACATAGAGAAATGTTTCCCAGGAATATTAATCACCCTAGTTAATTCACAAGGAGACGTGAAATAAATCTACGGTGCTCATGTCAGGAGAGAGGGACAGAGAGAAGAGGCAAGGAGGGACAAATATGGAGAGAGCATTGGCAGAATGGCTATTGGTATTAATGCCAAAGTAACAAAAATAGGAACTATTGTAAGTTGAAATGTTGCTTGAGGTATTGTATTATTATTTTGTTACAAGTCTTACCATTCTCGAGATCGATAAAAATAACTTGATGGTCTTCAAAACCCAATGGTGTCTAATAAACCATGATAGTGCCAGCAATACAGAATGCACAAAATACCATTTATTTAATGGTTTTTATCCAAAGTACTATAAAGTAGTAGGAATGCAAACATTTTCAGCATACAATAGGTTGTTTCAGTTTAAAATGAAACCTCTGGCAACGCCATCTTTTAAGTCAATGGTCCAAACATGGCACAGACCATTGAGTTAATAGGTGAAATCATGTTGCCTCCCTTGAAACATCTTTATCTTGACTGCCAGCCTGAAACAGCCTCTCAACATGTGGCACTGTGTTCCACTTGTACTTGTTTGAAGTGAGCAAGAACTGAATTTATTCCAGCACTGAAGCACTTTCCATTCTAAGCCAAGAATAAAAATTATAAAAGAGAAAGAGAAACAGGAAAGGTAAGGTACCTCCCTCCCTGGCATTTCCAGTTAAGTAGCAGAAATAAGATTTATACAAGGTCTATCTTCTTGTCTTTCCAATGACATTCTATTTAAGTATTCTGGACGTCCATGGGACTTAAATTGAAGTTACAATTTGTTCAGGTGCTGCGGCTTATTATTGCAAATTAAACGAGAAACTGGATTTTGCCTGTGGGCGAGCGGTTGCTCATCGTGTTTCTAAGTAGTCAGTCTAGACCTGTAGCATAGAGATGAGTGACCATAATGACAGCCCACGAGTGCTCCTCTACAGCAGAGCCTTCATTAACACACTGCCATCTTGATCCATCTTGGTTGTTTCACATGACACATCGGGGTACTCACAGGGTGTTGCTAACTGGCGAACACTGCCTCCATCCTCTCATTCCATCTGTCGACAGCCATGGCAGCCAGATATATAAAAACTGACATTATGACAGGCCAACAAAGTGCAAAACAGATGAACCAAATGTGTATAATCTGGACAGGGAGCCGTGAGCTGTGACAAGTGTTGGGTTAGACTGATTTGTTGGGCCAATACTTATAATACCACATATTGGCCACTCATGCAGTGTAATGTAATTATGATTGATGGGCTTCCTTGTCAGCTACATAAAACCAGTGTGTAAAGACTGTATAATCTTGCACATTTCATTAACATTATGTATTTTTAAATTGAATCTTTATACACTGATTCTACTTAATGTAAAGGCAGTAGTGTTTGCCATTATACTATTAATAGTACACAATTACCATAAGGGACCATTTACTGTCAAATAATTTCTAAAGTACCGGTTACATTAGTGTGATTTGACTGCATTTACAGTCAAATGCACATCTGAGCCTGCGGCATGTACAATACCACTCTGGCTTGTTTGGGCAGATCAGAACAATGCCATTTGAACTGCGGTGCATTAACTGCCTGAAGTCTTGGGTATCTTTACACACATTTGATCTGACTCATGTTTATTGCTAAACATACTACTCAACTTCTGACCTCTTTAGCTAATCAGTTTTTTTTTTCATGTCTATTTTTTGTTTTGTTGAGACCACATAAGCTAAACTGACCACTGCATTTACCACTCCTGACATCAAACTGCAATTTGCAAAGTAATATCTCCTTCTGTTTCTAATTGCCTTTCTTAGATGTTTTTAATAGATGATGCCCGGTTTCAGTCTGAAACTGGCAGAAAAGTTAATCAAAGTCTAAGTCATGAATATACTTTCTACTGATGGTAATTAAAACCAGACATTGTCATTTTCATTCGTATCACAATTTAGAATTCAATTCAAGATTCTTGTGATTTCATAAGAACCAATTAGAGATCTACTGCAGACTTATAATACCAGTAGATCTATAAGGTCCTTTGATCAAGTCTTATTGGGTGTCCCTCGCTCCAGACCCAGAACTATGGACACTGCTTGAAGTCCACCTTATGTTCGAAGGACATGTTTGAAAAACCATCTCAAAACCCTGTTTAGACTTTTACACTTTGCTCTTTGAGTTAAGTGTTAACTATTTCACTTCGATTGAATATATATAAATTCTGATAGAGATTGTAATTCTAATACAGAAACAGTGGTTGTACTGTATTGTACTTTCCCAGAGGCAGTTTATTACACCCATATTATTAGAACCCCAGGGTGTCTTTCCAGCCTCATCTCAGCATGTTAAGCTGCAGAGCGACATGATGAAATGCTGGCACAGAACAAAATATTAAAATGTGTCTCCCGAAGTATCTTGACAATCTCTTTCACCAGCATAGATAGATCTTAAGATCAAGAAATTTGAAATGTGTACCACGGAGCTCTGAAGGAGCTTAACACAACTCTCTGGAAAGTTCAGCTAACTCATGCAAAGATATCACATCATCTTTATGAGTCACAGGTGTTGTACCAGTATCTATTCCCATGAAAGCACCGCTATAAGGTTTATGACCACTGCTTTAAGTATGCCAACCTAATGGCCATCCTTTAATGTTAATTTAAGTGAGAGTCTCTGTTAAAGTTGTGTGCAGTCTATATAGCTGGATAACTAAGGACATTATGGCTATTACAGATATGATTGAATAGTTGTGATGACAATGAGTGGGACTGAATGGGGGAAATTGGATATTTAATGGAGAGATTTTCACCTATGATCATCATTGTCTCTTCCCATTTCCACCTTCTTCAGATTCTTTCCTTCACTATTTGCTCCCACTCCTTTGCTCTACATCCTTTTATCTTTTCCCGTCTCGCTTTGCTTGCCCCATCATCTCTGCTGTCTTTCCTCTCTCTCCCAGCCCTAAGTAGCCACAAATGGTCCCTAATAGTCTCCAATGGAGATGAATTGATCGTTGTGTGAACCGAATCGATAAGAGATTGCTTTTGCTGTACACAGTGGGACGCTGCGCAGGCAGGCGGCCTTAATTAAGTCAACAGTAAACCACGATTACTTTAGAGTTTTATTAGGAGAATAAAGTTTGCGATGATTACAAAGACAGAAAACATTATGGGTTCAGGATGAAAGCTGAGGAGGAGGAAAAAAAAGGGCACACATTTACCTTGATGTGTGTCTGATTTGCTTGGATGTTGCTACTCAGTTGTGATGCTCCCTGTCTGACTCATAAAGTGTTTCTTGGACGTTTTCTCGCTTCCTCAACCTGTTTCTCGCTCCTCTCGATCCCTGCTACATTCTATACATGCTTTTCTCTACCACATCATCTCTAGCTTTTTCTCTCTCTGTCACCCTTCCCTGTCTGACCTCATCGTCTCTTCTTCATCCCTCCTCCTTTTTCCTCCCTCTCGGTCGTGTATAATGGGATGAGCAACAGAATTTGATCAGCAGTTTTTTAAAGGTCACATAACCAAGCAGAAACTCTGAGCCAAAGGACCAAGGAAACTAGGGAGGGAAGGAAAAGACTGAGTGAGGACGGATGAAGGGAAGGGGGAGCTGTAACAGGAAGGCGAGATTGAGAAGGAAATGCTGCATAGAGAGAAGTGGAGATGGAGACAAAGAAGAAGGGCAAGGACGGAGGGGAGGTAGTGCATTAATGGACTAAAAAAGACGGAAGCAAAGAGGGAAGAGGCAGATGAGGTAATTTGCTGTTTTATGACAACAGATCTGGTAACAGATGAATGCATATTAAATATGTAGGAGACGAAGGAGAGCAGGGTGTGACGATGAGGAAAGAAAAGAAGAAGGAGGTAGAGAGGAAATGAGAAGATTAGCAGAAAGATTGGACAGGAGAGGAAAGATAGCAAGGAGGAAGGAATGAAGTGACAGAGGGACAGATGATGAGACATTTTCATTTCTCTTGCACACTGCCTCTGTCTCATCTTCTTCTCTTTCGTCAGCAACAGTCAGATCTTAATCACCTCTCAGTCTCTTCAGACCCTTACATCAGATGTCTTGGCCTGTCCCTCTCTCTGTCCCTCGCCATCTTACTCTCTGTTTTCTTCTCCTGTTTAAGATAAAATACACTTTTATCGCTCTGCAGTGTCTCGGACTGGGCACACAGAGCAGCAGTCTCCCTGTCTGGAGCAATAATAATTCTGTGATATCATTCATTATCAAATAGACCAAAATCTTTTGCAAACTCACTGAAGACTTCACTCTCTCCGTGATTTCTCGACCGTCTCTCTATGGTCTCTTTCATCGTCCTCGTCTTTCAGCTGCCAATCTATTCCCATAGTGTTTGAGTGTGAGTGACTTTCTTTATCACTTGACCTGTGGGGTAGTTTCTGTGATAGAAAAACACACACACACAGGTTTATGTTTTTCATCTACTAACCATAAATGACCTATTTCTGTCTCTCTTCACATTTTTAAACAGTAATGAAAATTTTGTGATGTAGAAATGTACTTCGGGGTGTGTCAGTACACGGTGACATCAGCACTTTCCTATTGATATCAAAGATAAAATAAATTCTTGGTAAAAAGTCTTGCAATTAATTATACAATCTGACCAAATAAAGGACAAAAGATGATCAAATAAAATGAAATGTACTAAAATCGAATGTCCCGTCATTGTGTAATTTAAATATACTGTATATGCTCACCTCAGCGCCTTAAGTAGCCTCTTTCTCACCAGCATCCCCAGTGATTTTTCCACATATTAATGAATGAATAATTGCAGTATTACCTGCTAGCTACCTAGCAGACAGCTTGAAGCAAGACCACCTTTTGATGGTGTTTTTAAACAGCAAAAATTCTAAGCCTAACACCCTGTTAACCACACAAGACCATTTTTGTTGTTTGCCCAGAATCAATATTAATTAGCAACATGTGGGTAAATGTGCTGGTGAAAAACTAAATCTTTCAACCACTTCAGCTCATTAAGACTTGTAATTAAGTGAAGTAAAGTAAATTAAGTAAGTAAAATTGCAGCTCTTAGTATTAGCAAATAGCTTTTTGTAATCATAGTGGTGATTGGTGAGCGCCAAAACCCATGGCAACAAGAAGACTATTTCTTTCTTCTAGATTATTTCTATTTTGACCTTTAAGAGCTGATACACAATTTTTCAGTGCCAATACAAAAGCAAGGAATTTTATCTACATCATACAAACTGAGTTGTGAAAACGGACAATAGAACAGTGATGAATGCACCACAGCGCTCTGGCCCTCAGCTAACTACTGCATTTATTGAAACACTTGCTAACAAGATCATAAGCATCAATAGCAAAACAGTAGGTGGAATAAACATTTTTGTCCCTGGGGGATTCTGTGCTGGCATTAGACAGATTGACAGAAGGCTGCATAGCTCATCAGCTTGTTTTTTGTTTGGTGAAGCATATACACACAGTGGGATACATACTGCACATGCATCTATACTGTAGATGAATTAAAACCCATTTAGCTAAAAGTTCACAGTGTTTATTTTGCTCAAACATGAAACATATAACCACTGCACGGTATTATCAGCTTCACAAAAAGCTTAACACATTAAGATTAATGTGCTGTGTCCACAGGTGGGTGTTCAGTATATACCAAAATAAACAAGCTGCAAGTGAACATGCCCTTGCCCTTTCAGCAGCATCAAAGCCCGTCACAGCATATCCCAAAGGACCCGACTAGCCAGCCTGAAGCTCCACGTGTACAGCACAGACGCTTTCATCAGCTGCACATATCACCAAACTGCCATATCTGCTAACATAGATCCTGCTAGCGACTATACTCTCTGCACATCTCTCCGTCTCTCTCTCCCTAGAGTCAGAGTTGTTGAAAGGCTAGGTGATTTCACACCATATCTAAAGCTTCTGTCATTTGACACATGCAAAGGATGCTGGGATTATAGCAAGGGGGGTTATATGCATGCTTTGTCTTTTGTCTGTCAGAAGAATTGAGTGACTTAATTACAAAGACTGATGTACTGAGGCAGCTGAAGTTAGTTGTTTTGCAGCTGAGCCATGTAATGAGAATTTCACATCAAAGGCTGAGTGTGGCGCAAAGGAACAGATGGTCTGTTTTTGAATATTGCTCTTTATTTGCTTCCATTTCAACCCAGGTTAGAATAATAAACTAGAGCAAAAAAAAAAAAGAAGTTTCTGCTGACTGATAATTCATTTTTTTGTGTTGTAACCAGGAGAAATCAATGTATTTGTTGCCTGTAGGGAACAAAAAGTTATTTATACCACCTATCATATTTCCTCTCCACCACTTGTGTTTGTGTGATGTATTGTGTGTTTTTTGGGGGCGTGTATGTATGTCCCAGCTGGAAAGAAGACTGTTTATATTATTGGTGATGAAAGAGGGGCTCCCAGGGGCCTCGGTAATGGGCTGGGAGGCCTCTGACTTCTTATAATGGGCTTTGTATCAGTGTGTGTGTGTGTGTGTGTGAAAGAGGCACAATTGCAGCACTATATAATTGTCAATCGAGGACACACTTTTACATAATAAAATGAAGCCAATACACAATGAAGCAGAGAGAGAGATGGAGCCTGTCCCAAACATAGAGGCACTCACACAAAAAGATACACAATGTCTCTCTGCCCCTCTCTCTCTCTCTCTCACACACACACACACACACACACTTGCACATTGTGGTGCCAGCTGAGCCCTGTGTGTCCAACAACAGCAGGTGCTGTCAAGTGCATGCACAGCAGACCTACCCTGACATGGAAGCGCACACACTGGTGGATGCACATGTCAGCGCACCTCACACTCATTCATACATGTTCCTCTTTTTGTAAAACTCACATTCAGCAAACATTCTCATATTTAAAACTAATGTCTGGTAGATGTGGTATATGCAAGGGTACAGTTTATGTATGTGTTATACTGTGTGTGTGGGTACCTGCTATTTGGCTGTGAAAGGCTGCAGTGTAGCCATATGGTCTCACATTAGGGCACTCTGAACTCAGCCATCCAGAAATGTGTGTGTGAAAGTGAAGTGAGAAAGACGAAAAATCAAGCCCTTAATTTGATATGTAAGCTGTTGGTGTTTAAACATTTGAAGTTAGTGTGCAGTGTAGAAGAGTAAATATCAGTCTCTTTTGGGACTAAATGAAGCTAATAATTGTATCTGCTCTCTCTCTCTTTCTTAATGCACCTTTGTCTTTGTCTCATACTTTCTCTTTGTCCCTCTCTCTCCACGTGTGTGTGTGTGGTAATATATTTAGCAGTGCCATATCATACGCTGTGCTGACTTCATTAACTATCTCAGCATGAGGCTCCAGTGACTGAATGATAATAAACCTGTGCACACACACACAGAGACACACACACACACACGCACAGACACATATGCCCTGGGAGCCTAATGCTAATGCACAGATAACTGATCAGTTTACTTTGTTATAATTAAAGGACTAATTGTAAAAACATCCACTTTAACCCCACATATCCTTCAGTACTGTAAGTCCATCACTTAAACTCAAATTAACTGCAGATTTTCAAAGATCCTAAATGAGCTAAATATACTGTGAGATAATTAGTCACACATGCTTCACTTAACTGATTAACTGCCTTAAAATAGTTAAATCATTTAATTAGTTTCTAGTGTCTTAGAATTATGCAAAATGATCTGTCATAGTAATATAAAGAATAATATAATATATTAAAATAATATGAATAAGAACAACGCCCTTTATATTATTTCCATGCCAGTTTTATACACAGTATAAAACACAGTACACAGCTCCAGTAATGAGTAAGGGCTGATGCCCTGTACGTATTTTTGTTGACCATGACCGTGAAAACTGAAGTAAAACACAATCAGCCAAAAAGGAAATGAGGCTAAAATTTTAATTTGCATTAAATATGTCACAGTATGACAGTTTCAGAGAGCTCAAGGTGATGTTTTAAAATTAAAAGCTTAAAAATAATTCACTTAGCTTTCAAATGTGACACTGTAAATGGAAAATGACTTCATTTTGTGTGATTATCAAGACATCACAATGGTTGCATCTACATTTTCTGCCAGTTTATAGACAAATAGACTCATCTCTACATTGTGTAGGTTAGCATTGGTTGAAGTCCTGGAACTGAATGCACTCACATAAGTTGAATTGCAGGTGAATTGTTATTATAAGTTGTGTGCAAGTGTTGGTGGTTTTCTTGTCGAATGTTTTATAAAAGCTTTTGTTGTTTGTTGTGTTTGTTGTTTCTTTTCACCAATGTCCTCCTTATCCTCCTCGTCCTCTCAGGTCAGCGTGTTGGAGCGTCAGGTGATAGATTTCCTGGGCTACCAGTGGGCTCCCATCCTGACCAACTTCCTCCACATCATTGTCGTCATCCTGGGCTTGTTTGGCACGATTCAGTTCAGACCGAGATATGTCACTGGGGTGGGTATTACACACATACACACACACACCCAGTCTTTTGGCAACAGATTTTATTCTTTGTAAGTCATAGATTTCATAGCACTTCCATGAAAATGTTATTGTAGTTTTTTTACTGCTTTTAAAGTTAAACAACTGATTCCCTCTGCTGTGTTCAAAACATTTCATTCATACCTAAAGCAAAGCTGTTCATGACCCGGTCCTCATTATTTATTGAAAAAATGCCCACTGGTGGATCTAAGACTGAAGGAAGACAGTGTCCATTTGAATATATTATGGGTATAGTAAATAAAAGGTTAGAATAGTGACATGGCGTGGGAGTAGGAATAACATGCCAAGTTGATTTTTTTCTTTCTTCTGTCTCTGCCAGCTGTTGATAAAATAATTTAGATTTCAGAAAAACTTTGAGAAGTTCCCACAGAGGCTGCAGGCCTCCACGCAGCTCTCCCACGCAACATCCACCTTCCCAAGTCGCACGCACATACACACACACACACACACACACACACACACACTGACACACAGTAGCTGTTTTAGTGAGAAGATTCAGATAATAAAAGTTTGATCTAAGGGTATAAACTCGGCCTTCTTCCCATCATTCATTCATTCTTTCCTGCCGATAACTCCTTTTTTTACACACACTCACACGTAGACCTGCTTTCCATTTTCTCTCCCTGTCTGATTTGATTCAGGTGACTGGCCTCCTTCTGTCTTTTCTCTCCATTTATCTCACTCCAAATGCAACATACTAACATGCTTGTTTAATTCTGCCTCTCACGTTTCTCTCTCTGTCTCTTTGCAGTATGCAGCCTGGCTCGTAGTGTGGATGACCTGGAATGTTTTCATCATCTGTTTTTACCTGGAGGTTGGAGATCTGTCCAGAGTAAGCGCGTTTCCTGAGGTTGTTTCTGCATCCTTGTCTCCTACTGTACAGTACATGTCCAGAGTAACAACCACTGTCACTTTACTAAAACTGCAGTCTTACACTTCGCTAATTGCATGATTTCCGGGGTTACCATAGATCTTTAAGGCCACATTTACACTTGCACTTCAGTTGTGTCATATCAACATTTAAATACAAGAATAAGCAACATTCTGTATTGTTCTTCTAGTCAGCAAATCCGATGAAAGAGACCAACACCAGGAACAAACTGATTCTTCCAAGCCTGTGTAGCATAAGCCAAAACCTGATATACAGTATCTTACTCCTCCATTCTTAAGCCACTTAAGCCATTGTTGTCCATAAGCTGTAATATAGTACACTATATAGTCCAGTGAGCCACACTAATATACACACAATGCTCTCACAGTCTTGTCTTGTTGATATGATACTGCAAGTTAGAACGATTGTTCGTTTTCAATTTGAAACTACAAGCCATCAATTTAAGCTGTGAATAAAACTATTATTTTTTTAATGATACAGATTTATTTAACAACCAGAGAGGACTCATGTTCAGACACTCCTCCCTCCCCAGTAGACTTCACGTGAAAGCTGTGAAAGAAGTCGCTGAGGTTGGACAAAGAAAGTTTAAGACAAAGAAGTTTATCTTTGGTGCTGCTCACTGTACTGAAAATGATCTTAGGAAAAACTATACGCTGGTATTGGCGACACTAGTGTCAAAGCGAAACAGTGCAGTGAGCATCTGGACCTATTTTGTTTTAAAGGAGTAGACGCAACAGGAACAGATGCTGTTCTGCCCATAACTGTCTAAGATAGTGACCATGTGAGCTAACATCACAAATCTCTATATTATAACAAGTGCATCTGCTGCAACTTCTCCCTTTACTGGGTCAACTACAAAGTAGACCAGGCACCAGCCAGGAGGCATCTCCGGCAACATGTGCGAGAGCATCACTGCATACGAAATTGTATTATAACACACAGTTTGCATCTCGCTACTGTATACATTTTTTTCCCGTCTTTTAAACACCAGCTAACTTAGGATAGAGAGGAAGTCAGGGATGGAGATGGAGCTGTAGAGAGAGAGACAGCACTGACGGGAACAAAGAATGAGAACACGAGAAACATTAACCAAATTTTAAATAAAGATTATACAGCTATTTGACTGCGATGAGCTATTCAAAGTTGGGTTGGTTTTCTTACTATAATCTGTAGGTTGTTTGCTTGGCTATAATAGAAGAAAATGAACTTTTAAAAAATGTATGTTAAATTGCTTTAACACATCACAATTTTATTACACAATTTATTTTCGTTCACCCTTACTGCAAGTCAGCATCTGCACTAAGAAAGGATGATTAAAGAAGCAAGAGTGGTGCCACTCTACGACATTTCTCTACAATAACAAGTGTTTGTGAACCACATATACACACATTTCTTTATGATAAAAAGTGTCTGTGAACTGATGCCCCTACATTCACAGCAGGTGCTAAAATCTCTTTGCAACGACTTTCTTCCTGTCTCCTCTGACAGGAAGGGTCACATAATTTCAGTGTAATTTTACTGTAGCTTCAGCTCCCATAATCACAGGGGCAAGAGTCTGTCACTGGCTACTTCCACCGCCCGCTTACTGATGCAGTTATCACTTGAGTGGAGTAAAGATTAGGTATGCAGCATGGATAGATGGATTCATTTACAGCTTTGCAAAATCTAGATAGAATGTGAAGGCACAGCCTGAAGTGATTTATGCAGTGGGATTTAAACTTCTTTGGTGCATTTTTACTGTCTTGCTATAGACAACTTTCTGATTCACAAAGTCACTAAGTGGCTTAGTATAAATGGGTTGTAATTCCCACCGACTGATTCACAATGATGTATATACAATAACGAAAGCACGTCAGTTCTTTACATTGCTCTTAGACAGTCACACAGATGTAAGACATGTGTTAAGATTATTGACTCATTCTGCAACAGTTTTTCCTTTCTGCAGTAAAATCTATCAATTTTAAACACATCAACTTGCACAATTAATTAGGCCCAATCAGCGCTTCTATAAACAGAAGAAATCAGTTGATGGGAGTGCTGATTATGGCTGATTACACTCTGTGGTATGAAAAAAAACTGTAGTTTTCCCACCAAAATGTTCTGTAAATTACATCTATTGGACAGTTGTGTAACATGTCTACTATCCATTTAATAAATCACACAAAATGACATACAATATATAAGTAGTACCACATAACATCTACCCTAAATCTCATCTCATTGATATTCTTAGCTTTTCCACCTCAAATACTGTTAGTTTGGGCTTGGTGCCTATTCTTCAGCTAGTTTTCCTGTCTTCCCTGGTACTCACTTACTGTTTGATACGCTCGTCACCCATCTACACACACACACACAGACTGTGAGCCTTGTTAAGTTTTGTTGCCATCCAAACTATGGCCAGATGTTTTACTATGAGTCAACAGTTGTATAAACCACCACCTTCTGTCTAGGAACCTGCAGCTACATTGATCTCCGATTTTAATGATATTACCTCACTGTCCTTGAGGCCCAGTTTTAGCCACCGCAGCTAGAGTGAACTGAGTCACTCTGAAAAAACAAGTTTTCTCTGCCGTTTCGGAGGCCTAGAGAGCAAGTGAAGAACATTTGGTAAATCATTATAAAAATGGGCTTAATAAAATGTATTATATTACCACATTTTATCATTTATATTCCATTATACAATTATATGGCTCTAATATTTCTTTTCATTTTATTAGGACAAAGCCGCTTTACGAAAGACTTCATCTCTCCAGACCAAAATCAACACATCTGTTCCTAACGAGGGCAAAGCTGCCACTTAATTAGCGACACCTTTATCAATTACCCGCTGACCAATCAGAGAAAAGCATGCTCACCCCAGACGCTGAACAGCTTGTTTTTATGACCAGAACAGTCTGTGTGCACCTCGCTCAAGGGCACATCAACCTTGACCCAGTTACTGATGCAGAGGGGCTCCACAAACGCTTGCTTCTCCCCCCTGCCCAGATTCACCAGCTGTTGTACAATATATAAATCCATCACCTTGTTTACTGACCTGAGGGCTATTATTACACTGGACCAAATGTAAAACAAGCGCAGCTACATCTCTGAGTGTCATTCACTTTGGTTTATGCTCTGCTGCACAATGTCAAATTAAAAAAGATTGTTGCATTGCTGTTGGTATGGTGTCTTCCTCTGTTTTGTTTTGCATAACAAAGGGCACGATTTTACCTTTGCAGTAAAAACTATAATGAAACATATTCATTTCAATTTCAGGACTAAAACTAAATAAAAAGAAACAAAATTTACTATACAATCAGAACCAAGTGACGAGTAGACAATGGTACTAAAACAATACTACAAATTAGCTCATTACTGTGATCTGCATAGTTTATCTATATGTTCATCTTGTGGAATCTTGTCTATCAGGTACTTGACCTGAAAAAACCCCAAAATCTGTCAGCATTTTTTCAGTTTTTCCCAAAGTTAGTGGATTTTTTTATGAATTTTTGGTTAAACGCCTGAAATAAAATCTGTGGTTGACACAAGGTTAAGAGACTTTCACTTTTTATTTGACAACATAAAATACCACAGTAAATACCCCACTCATGACTTGAAAAGGTAGTTGCCTTGCCTCAATTCTGGCTAGAGACCTGTTTGCCCCCCTAACTTATTATAAATAAAGGCAAAATGCTGAAAAAAAATAAATAGATAAATATTAAAAAAAAACTAAAATGGAGGATGCAACGACTCAATGAGACTTCTTGTGTTTATAACTCACGCACTTGCAAACCATTCATTCTAACGCAGTCTTTCTAACTTTTAGATTTATCAATTAATAACATTTTCCAATTGTATTTGTTATTGATATAGACTGTCAACCAACCACCAGTAAACAGTGTTTTACTTAACACTGAACAGTCCAATAGATGAAGAGAACACTTTAATCATGATAACAGTAAAGGCCTAACACGGGGACAAGCCTCTGATTTCTTAGCAGACAAAATGAAATAGTACATGAAAAATTTTGAAAAACTACACTACGCCAAATAGAGGGTAGTTCACAGAGGATCAGAAATAAATGGTTTATATAGATATCAGAGAGTCAGATGTACCATAGTGATGTATTTTTCCTGCTACTTTTACCTCTTTTTTATGTATCTTGCACACTGGATAACTTGTTGGTTTTTGATAAGGACGGTGGCAGTGTGTGCTGTGCTTCAAGAATACTGTGATAGAAAATCTCTCCATCTCACTCTCTGTTGCTTTCTGATGCCGCTTTCCTCTTTCTTGGTCTCCCTCCCAACCGCCCCCTGTGTCTGACTCTCCTCATCTATGTGTAATTCATTCCCCCTTTCCCCTCTGCTCACCCTATATTCAAGTCTTTTTCATGTTGTTTTGCAAAGTGCCATGTAAATTTTGTCACAGTTCATTCATAATCATTTAGTCATTCCCTGCTTGCCTTGTCATTGGTGGTGCCAAATAGTTTCAACACAAAGTCGCTAAAGCCTACTCAAAAAGTTGTCACATGGTAATTTACATATAGGTAACATACAGTTTATACTGTATTTACCTATTTCCAAACTTTCAAAACTTTACATGTAGACTGTTGTCCAGTCTAGAAAGGTCTCAAAGAAAATGAGCAGAGTTGAGTTTGTCTCTGAGCCATGACAAAAACTGTCCCATGCTCCTCGTCTGTCTTGCTCTCGTTCACCTTCTTGCTTCCTTTTCATTCACTCTCTTTCTCTATATTTCCAGTGTCAAGTCTTGAGGAAATGTGCCCCTGTCATGAAGACATTATTATTTATGGCCGATAAAAATTCATAGTGCAGAGCTTTATGTATTGGCCAGCAGTGAGGGACAATTTATTACATTACTTTATACTCTCAGGCCATTACTTTGGGGTCACAGGACAAAAGTGATTGTGACAGTCTCCATTTTTCTTAATTACTAAGATCTGACATCTTTGTGTGTATGAACGAGGCAGTGCATCAACCTCGCTTTGATATATGCCATGTTATCAGTGATTTTCAGATTTTTACTGTAGGTTTGATATAATTTTACGGTGCCAGCACCATGAATAGACCAGATATCTACTGCCAGCAGTATAAGTTTATTACAACACTGATCAGATGGTTAGGGAGGGAAGTGAATACTGTACTAGGGAGCCTGGCTTCACACTGTAAATGAGTGTACTGCAAAGATTCCCAGTGGCAGTACAGCAGCAGATAAATCCAAATGATTCGGAGTGTAAAGGTATGAAATTTGGCAAAAGCCTGTGACATTTCTTCTTGATAAGGACAGTGAACTCGGGACGGTGAGTGGAAAGATGAGAGAGGCTGCGAGGAGGAGAACAACGTCAGGGTTCGTCAGGACATACGGAGAAACAGACGGATGATCATGACTGAGATCATTGTAAATCTTGACACACTGAATTACCAGGACATTGTGAGTAGCTTGTTGCATTGTCCCAGGCACACAGTAACTCAGACTTTTCATGCTACATGAGTTTGTCAGTTTGTACATGACATTGGTAACATTGGTACTAGCACAAGTAATGAAGCACATAACCGGTTTGTGGTGTATCAGGAGGTAGTAATGGACTCTAAACAACAACAGTGATATCCTTATTAATAGCACTGTAATCTCCTTTAAGCATGTAGCAAAAGTAGAAGCACATTGAACATATTCCAGTGCTGACAGGCAAGTATGTGAATATTGCTATTTGTTCTGGCATTAAAACAATTGGCAATATTCAACGGAAATGCTTCTCATGTGGCTGAACACCATGTGAAATCCGTTCCACCTTTACAACACTGAAACTTGTGTGTCAGTGTTTTTGAAACTGACAAACATGTCCACTTCAGGCTAAGATTGACAAGGTGCACGGAGGTGTGAACGTAGGCTCAATTTGATCGTCTCTCTTAAGCTCAATTTAGTCTTTTTTGCACACAACCAAGTGAATCTCAGGGAAAGACTTCATGTTGTAGTGCAATATGTAATAACCCTAACCTAAGCCTGGCTTTGAGGATACAGTACCTCAGCCATTAGAATAAAGCTAATTTGGTTTTTGCAATTATATAATATATAGGGAAAAAACGCACATTTTAAGTTACTGAAATAAAGTGACTAAAATTTATACAGATTTTTTTTCTGTTTGATGTATTTTTCTATGAAACATGTATCTTTGCCTTCCATATGGCCCCTGTAGAGTCCTAGAGGCAAGATAAGGTCTCTATCCTGTCTTGACAGTAATTTGAGTTTAAGCCCGAGATTCATACCATATTTCAGTGTGTCACACTCCCATCCTTCCTGTCACTCCTTGCTGCACTATCTAATATAGCAGCAATGTCATAAAATTAATCTTTAAAAAAACATTTCTGATGTGGCATCACTGACAGATTTGGAGAGGAGTCTGTGGAGAGAGAACTGTCATCATGTTGCAAACACACACACTTGCATATTCACTCTCTTGCTGTCTCACACACTGTCTTAGACAGCTAACTGTCAGTAGTCCACTGTGTCATATAAAAGATGCAGCCAGCCTCTGGGCGTCAGATGACACAGAGACAGAGACACAGACATACACATGCACCAGCTGCCAGTCATTTACTGAGTGGGTGGGGTGCTGTGTGGGAGGTTATCCCGCATGTTTTTTGTTTTTTTTTGCATACTATGTGTGAAAATTTTGTCTTTAAGTGTGTGTGTATGGGTTAGAGTTTATTCGCTCTGCAAGTAGTTGGAGAACCTGTCATTCATTATATCAGTCACATGAAATCATGAGGGACACGCGCGCGCACACACCAAATCCAAACAGTCTCCAAACAGTGCCATTTTGAATCCCATATCTGTCCGGGTGTTTAATTTGAGTCTGCAATGGAGTGGTGACAGAGAGAGAAAGAAGTGACTGCAGGCAAAGTGGTAGACTGAGAAAGACAATGAAATATGGAGAGAAGAGAAAGGGAGAGAAACTAAAGAAGACTGAAAGAATGGGGGTTGAGAAGGAAGTCATCAGGGGCAGACACAGAGATAGAGAGGTTTAGACAGGTGAAGGTATGAAAGGAACTGAATAAGATGACATGTCATGAGATAAAGCCACATGTGGATCAATCTCCCTTTCAAGAGAGGAAAGAGAGAAGATGGAAAGGGAGGACAAGGTGAAGTGAAGAAGTAGAAACAGAGAGAAAGTGAGAGCAAGAAAACCTCTTAGGAAGACAGGAAAATGTCAAATAGGCCCCTTTCATACCAATTTTATATCAACATCAGTAGTCTCTGTTATGAGTGCAAGACGAGCATTTTAGTGAAGGATAAATTGTAGGAGAAATATGACAGTAAATCAAACTGCAAACCGCCCAATTCATCCCTGAAGAAAGTAAAAAAACTGATTGCCATGGCCAGTTTGAATACTAATAGTCATTTAATTTCTCTTCCCTCTGTATTCATTCACCACCACCGATCGAGACGATGAATGAGTGGATCTCACACATTTAATCATAGACGTTCTAGTTAAAACATCCACCCCAATTCACGGAGTTAATGCATCAACCCTGGCTGGGTTTGATCAATGGATGCATTTGTTGAAATCATGGCATGAAATTGCCTTTTTTTTCAACAACACGTCTCTAGTGGGATATTCCTGCCAGCCAATTTTATCATTTGAGCCTGAGCTATTACTACTGGTGATTTGGTTTGATTATTCATTGTTACTGTATCGTTTCATGTACAGTGACAAGTGTTGGGTTTTACTTGCTCGTGCAGAACAAGCTGATTGAACACAGATTGGCTCTATGCCAGAGTAGATAATGTATTTATTTGACTTGACTGCCTCAATTTGACTTGTTACAGGGTTTGGATGGCGACTGGTGTTAATTTGAAGCCATGATTGTAATGGGTTTAGCCTGGCTGTGTTAGCAGTAATGATTGTATTTCTTGCACATGCTAGAGGAAACAGCAAAACTGCCTCTACTTTAAAATCTGTTTAATGCTTACTTCTTTGTCTAACGAGCTTCTTCAAAGCAGTGTCAGAAGAAGTTTCTTGAATTGAAATATTAAAGGATAATTATAGTTTATCACATCTTGTCTTCGACCATGATATAGTGTGCCGAACATAATTGCTGAAACATACTGATGTTGCTACATCTCAGTTTAGGCTATATTATGCATAATTTCAATTTTTATCCTGGGGCTGTACTGAAATTTGTTTTGAAAATGGGCCTTTATGCAGTGTCTGCCTGACACTGTTCATTTTATTTAGCTCCTGTCTCTTTAAAGTCACCCTCACCTGCTCTGTTCTGATTGGCCCAAAGGCTGCTGGTGGGCCAAGGAAAGCAGCGGAAAAACTTCTCAGTTAACATGACCAGGTGGGCACAAATGTGTACTTTGTGGGCATGCCAGTCTAAAACAGAAGTAGCACTGTCAGGAATGTTTTGGAAAGTTACAAGTTACAATACAGTAAAAAATACAAAAAGACCCCTTTATTATGGCCACAAACACAAAGGATGTGGAACCACAGCAAGTTCCAAACATGAATCAGGATCAAAGCTGATGAACGTTAATGTTACTGCTCACCTTTCGTGACCATGGTTGGCTAAGTCTGGACGGCCCAGGGTTTTAGTTAATATGTGTGATTATCTGCCTACTAATTTTTCTTGCCAATCTGTGGCTGCAGGGTTTACAAAAAACTAATTTACCCATTGAAGCTTGAATTAGCAACCCCCACATCCTTCATGCAGTTCTGGATAGCACCTGGAGAAAGAGAAGCACTAGCCTATCAATTTGACAAATCAAAAGGGTTAAAATGTTTATGTTGAGGCATGTGCTCAGAATTGGTCATGAGTTTGGTGTGGTTAAGGTCAGGGTTGGGGTCTCGACTTCATCTTTTTCACACACCCCCCCCAGCAAATATGCACACACACACACACACACACACAGATAGAATTCCCTAACACCCTCAACTAATCTGATAGGAGAAAAGTGCTTTTGGCATTATGGGTTAAGGCCTCATATAACACCCATGGGAAATCACAGCAAAACAATGTAGGGAGATGCACCGTGACTGATGATATTGGTGTGAAATAATACAGAGCGACATAGAGAGAGAGAGAGCAGAGAGAGAGAAAATGATAGAAAAGTGGATGGTGCCACAGATAGAGATAGAGGTTCAGTTAAATAGAGTGCAAAATTGACTTTAGAGAGAATAAAGCTAATATTGCCCCCTTCCTTATTTTCTGCCCTTTAGTTTGATGATCTGCTGATCTTTATGGCTGCCTGCTAGACTAACTGAATGTCTGACTGACTGCTGTTGTCTGTTTCACTACGTAACTGGTGGTGACTGAACTCTATGTTTAGTGAATGTATAAATGTGTTAGGATGTGTGTGTAAGTTTTTATGGTTTAGAAGGTGTTGGCGTGACGTGTGTGTGTGTGTCCAGAGAGCAGATGCTGAAGCACTCATGGGAAAAAGCTGTTTTTTGCCCATCTATCTGTCCACCCATGAGTATGTGTGGGTCTAGAGACAAAGAAGTTTATTATCTCAGTCTTCAAAGATTGATTTGAGCATTGCTACTTTGGTAATACAGTTGTTACTTGG
>JAUBNQ010000016.1:7992198-8004230 GCA_032353495.1 Ctenopoma kingsleyae
CAACAAGTGCTATTGATTTGGGAAATAAATAGTAAATCAAATCTGTTGTGTTTTTACTCCGTCCCTTCTTTCTGACTTGTCTTTATGTTCACTCTCCACAATAAAGTTTGAATGAAATCATCTTGGTCTTTACTGATAGAATTCAAAGTGAAAGTTGTAGCCTCCACCGTTCATACAGTAACACATGGGGGAGAAAGAGATGAGCAAGAGAGTGGAGGATGAAGAGAACTAGGTAGACTCATGCTACATCAAAGTTATCTTTCATATGTCTCCCACATACTTACTGCTTCTAACCACCATCACTAAGCAACAGTCATGAGCAAAAGTGAAAAGGGTGAGGAGACAAAGAGCAAAAAAGCCCATTCATTGACACATCATTTATTTTTATTCAGTCTTTTTATCAATACAGCTTTTCATCAGTACAGTAATGTTGATTGGAATAAGTCACAGCAAAGGGCAACATTTAGTAAGCATTTTGACAGTCTAAATGAAGTTAATTTGAAATGTAATTCCAAAAGCAGATGAGAGCAAATCAACATGTTAATTCTCTGTGGTTGTTGTATTCTGAATGTGGTGCATGGCTGTGAGCATTAATGTGAATGAGCTCATTTACCTAAGGCCACGAGTTTAGTGATTCCATTAAAGTAGACACAGCCCTTCTCAATACCCAGACATGTCTTATTCAGCACTGAATTGAGGATGCTGTTTGCTAACACATAAATATTGATAGATAATAAATGTAGGCTTGATCACTGCTGCCCAGACAGACTGGGCATTGAGACTGACAGAGGATTTTTCTTTTCAAGCAGCAACCGTTGTAAAGCTGTAGGTCAGCAGTGAACACAAGACCCGCTCCTGTTTCTGAAGGCTCTTAACGTGACAAACAAGCCCTTTGTTCAGTGAAGTTGCAGATACATTTTAAATGATCAAATAGCCATGTGACATCATTTATTACACTTTTCTGGAGCATTTATTTTGAGATGAAAACATTGTAACACTGCATATGTTGTGGCAGGAAACCTAAAGTGCCACATGTTCATTGTTTTAATAATTAATGTCTGACACTTTCTTATTCTGCCTTTTCTTTACTGTTGTATTGCAGCCTTTGGCTCTTGAGGATGCCCGTTCCTGCTTGTTTTGCACCCTGAGAGAGTTTGTCAGAACCATATAACAATTTCAGATGAGACTGAGCTAGAGAAGATGCTGTGTTAACAGAAAGAAATCACATATTAAGTGATTTTTACTGTAACAACATACATTTCAGAGTAATTTTGGTTCATGTGAGAGATGTCTGTATTTGTGTTTTCACTAATTTGAAGTGTGGAAAGCATTTTTGAAACTGTTTATAGTGTTAAAAATGGTGGAGCAGTAGTCTATCTTGCAGACGAAGCAGGGTACACCCTGGATAGGTCTATCACAGAGCTAAAACATGCTGACAAACACATTCACACTCACGTTTAAAGCTTCAGACACTTTAGAGCTTTCATCCAAACCTAAAATGAATGAATTTGAATTGAAAGTTAGCTCACAGAAGAAACCCACGCAGACACCGGGAAAACATTCAAACTCCACACAGATGAGTGGTAACAAGCCATATGCGCAATTTTCACACATCTTCCCAGAGGACAGACGTTATCAGCAGGAATCAGGATTTAAAGTGTGGTTTCTGCCCGCTAATAAGGTTTAATGAACATATACGCAACGGCAGCGTTGTTTGACACGCACCACTTTCATGTAAAAAGATCACCTTCTCCAGGATAATTTTGGTTCATTGTAACCTTCATGTTGCTAAGCCCCCTGAATGTAGCTGTGGAAAGTGCTGTGTGGTAATGCAGTGTGGGAGACTAAACAATAATCAGGGAGCTTTGTAAGGAAATGTGCCTTGGGTGAAGAAGCTAATGCTCACTGAGGACCAGTGAAGATTTTGAGTTGCTGAGAAAGCTAATTACTCTGATAATTATTCTGTGTGAGTATGTGTGTGTTTAGGTGTGTGTGGCAGATTAATCATTATAGTCAGCCTTATCTGTCTCAAAGCCACTCAAATGTGTCAGACAGCTTTTTATCAGACGTATTTGTACACACATGAATAACACACATACACACACACACACTCACACACTTTAAGATTACTAAACAGTCTTTGTATGATCAGTTTGTGTGGAAGTGGATGAAATTTAGATCTGTAGGACAGTCAATAGCAAACAATTAACTAACAGAACACCTTATTATTTTCTTTAAAAAAGGCTGTTGCTAGTGTGTCATAAGACTTATCTATAACAAACAGCAGTTTCCTGCTTTTGTTCCTATGCGCTTATTTCTGAGCCTTATGAATAACATATCTGAATTTTTAAATTGGGCTACTATGGGTTAATAGGCAGCACACTGACAAGGTTAGGGGCTCAATTTCCTCTCGTGTTCAAAGGGTCGAGAACGGCAGAAACTCTGCTGAGACTATTTGACTGCAGCATGAATCAGCAGGAAACCCTCACTGTTCACACCAGGCCAATCTTCCGCGAAAGGATCCACGCAAAGAAAGAATACATCAAACACAGGCAATAGTTCTGCATTGTCTGTCTAAGCAACAATAATGAGCCCAGTGATCAGAAACTATCACCATGGATACATTAGAAGGATTAAGTGTGAAAACTCACAGCTGAGTTGTTTTGACTTACTGTATAATAATTTTTTACATAATAAATTTAAAAAGATAAAGAAAGATAAAGGACAGATACCAACACTCCACCCTCCAAGAGTGATAAAACAAGGCAAATCATCTTCATACACTACTTTATTGAATGAATTGGGAAATTAATTAAAGTTTAAATTTTGTGTTTAATATTTAGTGTATTACTTGAAATATGCCTTTTTTACTTTGTTGTTAAGAGTGAGATGAGGACATCAATTCTACTTTCATGTCTGAATGAGAAATATGTTGTTAGACCCAGCAAGTGGTTATCTTAGCTTAACATAAAGACCAGAAACAGGAAAAACAACTAGCTTGGCTCTGATTAACGTTAAAATATACATGTTCAACACTTGTAAATTTCACCAGTTATCATGTTACATTCGATGGATTTATTCTGTGCCAAAATGAAAACGCAAAACAACAATTTGTGGCTAATTTAAGATAAAAACAACAAATAAAATTCAAACCACTGTAAAACCACAAACTGCTGTTTACATTTATTTTTTGTAGGAATTAAACAACACATTTATGAGAGTCGTATTGAACTACAGCATATATTATTCCTTTGAAAAGACAGTTACAGTATTTACTGTGATGCACATAAACATAAAATAGCCCTATGTGTTTTCATGTATGAAATTTATTGTGTTTTTTAATAGACACGGTGGACTAAAATAATCAGAATTATCAGTGCATTTCTTGCAACGTCTACTGTTTGGTGTTGGCTTTCACATTCATTTTAGCAGATTTAAGGTAAACTTATAGCTGCTTTCATCTCTGCGATGACAGCCGAAGTCCACATTGTACTTGATGTTATGAAGTCTCACTGAATAAATAAGAAAGCATGCTTCTGATCAAGGCAAGGAAATACCCTTTTATGAGCTCTCCAACATCAAAGTGAGAAAATATTGTGGCTTCATCTCTTCAAAAGTCCATGCTTTCTCCTCAGTCTGTGGAAAGCAACCAATTGGCTGCTCCCCAGCCCACGAATGTGTGAAGCTATCCTAGATAATATAGGAATAAAATATTCTTAAGGCATAAAAATATTGCTGTGTAGGCCTTAGTCTTTCTCCTAAAAATAGAATTAGATTTGCATCACAGGATTTTCATACAGTTGAGTGTAAATTTTTACTTTAAGCAGTTTATGCCTGCAACGCAGATTGTCTGTACAAGCAGCAGACATAGAGGACAAAATGTACTGATGAGACCACTCTAGGTGTATGATGACTAATTCATTGACTCATCTGTAGTGGGAGGGTCCCAGCTGATAACCACAACAGCATGTGCTAGCTCTAATTAATGTTGTTTTCTGTGCAGTTGATTTTATAGGAGGGTTCGATTCATATGGTTACCAGGGCCCTCAGAAGACCTCCCACCTTCAACTACAGCCCATGTACATGTAAGTATAGTACATACTGTACTACAGTATATCTGTAAACAGCTTGTTCAAATACTTCAGTTATGTTTTTATCACATACCCAATAACATTATCTAGTTTGCATTCCTTGTTGTCTTGAATCTTCCTAACAGTATGGTATTAGGTGTTAGATGTGCAAGTCGGGTGTCTTGCCCATTTAAACTCCACCCATCAACAGCAAACTGTGTTAAGGGACTACTTTTCATCTGTGTTTGATAAGTTGAGTTCTGCAGAGGATGATATAAGCACATTCTCGCTGCATCAGCATACAGGCTTATCATTTCTCAGTCCAAGGTCTCATCACTTATCACTGCTGTAGCGCTTTTATCCCCTAACACGTCAAAGAAAGGTGGGATATGTGATGAAAACCGTTGTATCCTTGATGTCATTCTTGCTATGTCTCAAAATTTGTTATTAGCACTTTTGGCCATGGTAAATGATAAAGGCATCTTCTTGAGTGTTGTTGGTGTGTTATGAATTTGTTATTTTGGAAGCCCTAATGCTGCTTCTGATTTTGTGATATTCAAACCATGTTTTCTAATTCCATTAAGACCTTCATCAATTCTTAGATCGAAGAATAGGATGACACAAAATGAGTTTCAGTTCAGAACACCTCTCACTTTAACCTGTGGAAAGCTCCAAGCAAAGGTTACACAACAATGTTACAGACAGTAACATGGAATAATGCGGATTCTACTGATATGCAGCGGACAGGTTATTGAGAACAGTTTTATTAGAAAAAAGAAAGGGAGGAATTAAAATCAAGATGGGTGAGGGACGAGTAGATAAAAAGAAAAACAAAAAGAGGGGGGGCAGAGAAACAGAGTGAAAGTGATATAAAGAAGAAAGGCAATAAAGGGCTATTCTGTCATTTTATATGTCCCCTGTGGAAGCCATAACACAGATCATAAATCATCGACCCCCTCGATAATGGACGATTGCAGACACAAACACACACAAAGCTGCAGCATGAATGCACATAGTCTATCTGTGCACACACAGATTTAAGAGCTTACACATAGCACGCACACACTCAACACTGTGTATACACACAAACATCCAGACGGACACAGTAAATGTGCTGATGGATTACTTGTGCACTTTAAGGTACACACGCATCTACAGTACTGTACATGTACTGTATATGCACACACATATACAAACATTATCAATACGCTATCATTGTTTCCCAGCTGTTGTCCCTTTACTGTGGTGTTTATTGGCTCTGGCCAGAAGGACCAATAAAACAGCATCAGCTGTTTCACCCCAAGGGAAATCTCTCTCTCACTCACACACACACACACACACACACACACACACACACAGATAGCTTCAATTATCGCCTCTTTGTAGAAATACGCACAAAAAAAACTCTTAGATCTACTTATTGTTAACCTTTGCTATTTCTCATTATTTTTTCTTAAGTTTTACTTGTAAACCTTTTGTTACAGCCATATACTGTATTATATTAACTTTATTTAATCAGGTAGACGTATTGAGATCACAGTGTCTTTTTCAAGAGACACCTAAGAACAAGAAACATTTATAGTCATTAGAGGACAATCAACAACAAAATCTAGAAACAGAAAAACTGTACTAATAATCCCAAATCCAATCCCAAAAACTACAATAGACAACACAAAATGAATACAAAAAAATCACAAATGCCACATGAAAAGGCAGCTTGGAGATGGGTTACAGCCTGAGTGGTGGTGGCACCTGAAGCAAATAGAACTGTGTCATCAGTATAAAAATTGACACTAAAGTACTGACATGTTAACATAATGTTAGGATAAACCCCTGGTTAACCAAATACTCCGATACTTTCTCCAGAAGTGGAAGTGTTGATATTGGCTGATAATTGTTTAGTTCACTGATATCTCCACTTTTATGTAGGGGCATGACAATGGCGAGGATTATACATGTTGAGAAAGTCTGATTAAACATATGGGCTAAGTCTGAATAAATAATGGAAGCACTGAGATGAAGAGGGATCAAGCTTGTCTGGACTGTTGGAGGTTTTTGTTCTTATTAGGGCTTCATAAACCTTTGTACTAGAAAATGAGGTGAAGGAAATTTGAAGCTTCAGAGTCTGATAGCACTTTAAAGATTTATAACGTTATCATTTACAATTCTGAAATTTTGGTAACAAACTGTTTTCTTGCTTTTGATTCATTTTTTTTCTTGCATGTGTTTAATATTTTAGGTTAATGTATCAGAGAGCTAGTATAGTCAGGAGAATGTAAATTCATCTTTGTAGTGTTAAAATGCACAGGGCAAGTATGTCTGATGTTCCTACAACATTATGTTGTTAAGTGAATTGCTTTATTAGGAATGATACTGAGCAAATGTACCACTTCACATTAAATCATAAACATGTTAACTTTTTATTGTTTTCAAGTATAATTTCTCAAGTAGCTTTTAAGTTACATAAAAAATCAAATTGCACTGATGCCAATATTATATTATATGCCTGCTCAACATACTAAAAATAACAACTTATCAGTAGAAACAACTGCAGTTTAAAGCATTACAGCAATACTCAAATAATAAAATGGACATTCTTCTGTGTAACCCTCCTCTTTCTTCTCTTTTCCTCCAGGTCAAAGTAAACCCAGGATATACTCCAGGAACACTGCCTTATGAACCACCACTACTTAACACTTTACTCTTACTGCTCCGACCGTCTTTTCATAAACAACAACAAAGACACAGAAAAGTAGAAGTATACTATATACAGAAAGCACTAAAATGATCTGTGATTCAACCTATGCTTAAATTGCCCCAGTACTTGGTTAGAAGGCTTCCCTGATCTGCCTTTCTGTTGTTTTAAATGGTAAGGCCTGTTCCTGATGAAACACTGACCTCATGTGGTTAAACACAGTAACTGCCCGATACGTGTTTTCTTCTGACTGAGGGACACAGTCAGGAGCCAATGACTTGCTTCCTCCTGTGCTGTTGGGTATCTGCATGGTGATAGAAACCAAAGGGATGCAAAGAGGCCACGACTCATCTGTGATGTGTTTCTTCAGGCTTCCAATGAGAACTCGTGGATTTCTGCTGTCAGCGAAACGTTAAGACGGAGCCCTGTTGTGTCACGCTACTGCAAAAATCTGTTGTGCATCTAACAGCTACCATGTGCAGATACGCCTGACCAAAGAATTTATAAAAATCCCAGAGATACATCCATGTGTATACAACTGAGCCTGTTCTACCATCTCTGGAACTTTCTTGCTCCTTGCACCTGATAAATACTGGACACTGGAATTCCAACCAAACCAAGCATCTCTTCAAAAGACTACCGATCAAGGAATGTCAGACATCATTTTTTCTATACTTACTTTTCAGTGCATTTTGGTAAAGCAAAGATGAAGGCTTGATATAAGTCTCTGCTGTTTCATCACATACTCTGAATGTTAAATAACAGTGTGATGTGGAGGTTTACATATTATCATCACATACTGTATGTGCATGTGTACAGGAAGCAGACACATACACAGGCATTTACCGATGCATATGTGAATACACACATATGTATGCACACGTACACATATAACAGATCTACAACCACCTAACCTTTTTACTACTAATGTCAATCTTAATGTTTACAATAGAAAATCTGTAAGACAGAAAGACTGAACACTGACTGACAGATGCAGCAGGTAGATAGACAAAGTGGGAGATAGACCGTCTCTTTGGTCTCCTGGTGTCTAAATATTTTGTCTTCCATCCAAGACAGACAAGTAGAGAGAGACAGAGACAGACTATAAAAGAAAAGACAACCCATAGAAGGGATAGAGGTCATGTAATAGTTTCCCATCCACCTCAGTCCTCTTGTAGACATTTATACCCTTTTTTCCTTTTTTCAGTTGTATTCTTAAAAAATGCAGATAAAATGCACATTAGGTGGCTTTTTCTTTGTAATAACAGATACATTCAGAAGCAGCCAAAATCAATAGGAAGGAACACACTCCATTGACAGAAATGACAATCACAGTCAAAGTGTCCTGAATCTCGTCCTGATTGGCATTTTTGTATCATTAAAAATCTCTGATAAATTGCTGTCATGACAGAGAAACCTCCATGTTAGGTTATTTTATTAATTGATTTATGTATTGGTATTCCAAATGTCAAATGATTGGTGAAAGAAAGAGAAAGAAGGGCTGACACTGAATGCTTCCTCCCTCACCTGTAGACTAATGAGGACAAAAAAAAATGACATCAGAGAGATGCCAGAGACTGAGCAGCTCTCCCCCTTCACCTAACTGTCCAGTTTTAATGTTGAAAGTGCCAACTGTATGAACACAAGAACGTCTGTAGAGCCTGGTCTTTGAAAACCACACACTGGGACCAAAGTGATGGGTCTCGTATGTAAGGAATGCAGATATCACTAATAAAACAACTCAGAAATTCCAGACAGCCAGTAGGCTTTCTGGTTCACTCTGCTAAGAAATATCAACTGGAAAAAGGGACTAAACATGGTGCATTTGTGTCACAACCACTGGACCAAAGGTTTGAGGCCTTCTCCGTCTGCAACTGAACACTTCCATGGGGAAACAGTGACTTATCTTGACATAAGGACAAACAGACCATTTCCCTCTACAAAGTGATCCTAAAGTCCATTTCCACCTCCCCCTGCCAGTTATCTTCAGCAGTTTATCTGTTTTGTAACAAAACTCTGTGGGTTACGTTCAGAATTGTTACCTCGCGATACTCCACTGACAGTCACTCTGGAAGATGGAGACAACATTTATGTGTGTTTGCATGGGGTGTTTCCAAACTGTTGCGTATTTAATCTCATGCTGCGTGTGACTAACTAGCTACTTAAAATGGGCGCCGTTCAGTCTGTTGAATGCTCCTCAGCTCTCTGCAAAGAGTCCTAAATGTGAACTTTGTGGTTTTTTTCTATAAATAACACAGTCTGAAATGTCTGCCGAGTAAAGGAGAAAATTAGCTAATACAATGTAAAACGATGAAATGTAACTTTGATCTTCTAGACGTTTTTTAATCACGTGGCCGTGTTTACTGTTTTTTCTAGTTGACTACTAATGTATGATGTTGTGTACAAGTGGGACTACTATGTTTTATTTCTTCTAATTGTACAGTGTATTTGAAATGAGAGTGTAAGAGGAGAATGGGAGAAAAGAGAATTAGTTGCACTATAGTTTATAATTCTTGCAGTAAATGTTCTGTAAAGGCTGGAAATTCACTTTCACTTCAGCACATAATTAACTTTACATTATTAATTTATATTTGAATTGTCAAACACCACACACTGATTTTTAATAAATAAAATGACTGCGGATTAAGTGTGTTTGAGAAAATTCAAACCAGGAACTGTGAAAAGGGTTGCATATCTATTATTTAGAAGCTTAATTGAAAAAGATATAGTTAGCTGTGTCATTAGCAAATGATGCTGTGACCTGAAAGTGAATTTACTTGTTAATTTGTTTGTCTAAATGAAGTAGATCAATTTCATATTAACCAGGCACTGTGGAACAAATATCAACCTAAACAACAATCCAGCAGACATAAAGGAAGCAAATATACTGAATGAGAAAGGATTTCAGATATACAGTATAATGTGACCCGTGTGTGTGTGTGTCTGTGTGTGTGTGAGAGAGACTTTGTACTGCAGCACATTGTTTTTTGTGTCATGGTGAACTTAACAGCACTTAACCCAGAACCAGAAAAGCCACAACCTGCCCTGAACTCAACACAAATTCTAAAAATAAAAGCAATAACATCAGTAATAATATATTTTAAAGTAATAATTAAGACAGAATCTACACAGTTATCTACACATTACCTATCTTTGGAGGAGCTCATTTAGACTTTGGAACAGTCAATAGAGTTTTTATCTATAGATCTAAAAATACACATCTGTACATACAGTAGAGTTAAAAATTAGCAGAGCTTGGGCCAAGCCATTTAATTCAGTGGTGTCAATAAACATTAATTTAAGTCATTGTAATATTCTGAAGCTGTACTAATGCTTCACAGTGGTGGCAAGATTATACTGTTACAATAATATGGTGCTGTGTAAATGTATGACAAATAAAGAACAATATAGTCTCGATTTGGGTAGTCTTTCACAAAAAATGACAGTAAACTTTGATAAGCTTCCATATTATCAGCTTTATAAAAGCAATTTTTTTACATTTTATTAGTTTAAATAAATAAAAAATAGTTTTTAAATCTAAGTATTTCTCTATAATCTTAAAGACAAAAACAAAATAAGCAATAATCATAGTTAATATTAAAAAAACACATCTATTTATTTATTACTGAACACTCAAAAATTCAGCTAATGTGTTTTCATCAATTGAGTTTTAATTCAGGTGTTGCTAAATCCTGATTTGTGCTCAGAAATATGTGATGTCATCATTTGCAAAGTGAACCATATCCACTTCAAATCTGTGTGAGCAGCACAGACAAAACTTATATGCAGAAATCTCAGTTAAATAACCATAACTTTGACAAAGGATGTTGCATTCATGTAGGATCCCTTAACTTATTTTAAAGAAGATAAATTGGTTTATCAAGGTGTCTTCAAGTGTTATAAATGTATGGGCTACAAATGGCAAAGCATCTATGTCAATACCTTTCAATACATGATCTAGGAAGATTATTAAGCAAGAGAACAGTATAGGACCCATTACAGAACCCTGAGATACTCCAGTGCCCAGACCACAGTATATTGTAGTATAAATATTTTTAAAAATGCATTTATTCACCACCTGTCTATCTGAAAATGCATTTGTTTTCTTTGCTTTATGAAATTAATTTAAAGAAAATTGGGCAGAAAAAATGTTATCTGAGTATTTATCGGAGGGCAATAATACATAATCATAATACATTAAACAACTACCCCACTGTCAGCATGTTGTTATGCCTATAACTGCCAATGGAAAAGACATCTCCAATCTTTGTCTATGGTTCTGGGTTTATTTGTTAACGTTCACCACTGACTAACTCTTCTCTTTTGCTGATGGTTTTCCCACACTTGACTGACTGTACATAAACTAGACAGTTGGGAATAAAGTAGACAGTGGAGAAGGAAAGACTATGTCTTTGTCCTCTGTTCTCTGACAGCATGTGATGAGATAATTTTACACTCAAATTATTTACACATGCTACATTCTATATGTTTTCAGTAGATCAGTTATGTAAAAAAGCCACTTTCTAAAAGCAAACCTGTTCTTCATTGAAACAGGACCCTAAACAAGAGCTTAGGGCAACATTCAAAACCACAATCACTTTCTCTTTCACTTCAGTTCACACACCCTGACCAGCCATAGAATCAGTGGTGGCCTGTCAAATAGGGGGCGCTTGGGCGCGACCCCACCTGGATCACATGAAAAAGAAGATTCATAAAATAATTTTTAAAAAACCATTCAAATTTAAATAACTGTCTGTTCTGAGACCTGAGCTTCGGTTTGTTTCACCTGCCTCCTCTGTCAGCTGTCAGGAAAAGAACGAGTCTGGATTCAGACAAGTAATACGGATTTAATACATTTTCCAAGACAACATGAACAGACTAGCAGTTACATAAAAATGCTAACTGCTATGATGATTACAATGATTAGCAATGTGAATATCACTATGCAGTATAGTGAGATTACATAATGAGGAGTGGGACAAAAACCAACACATATCTAAGATAACACACTGCATTATATTCTGTGGTGTGTTTGAGATTTACTTATAAATAGTAAATGACTGAAAACACAGACTGTGTATTTTCACATTAATTTAATCTTTTAAAGGAGTGTGATGCATAATTTGGTTTATACTAGTGGTGATATGTGGTTAGAGTGCTTCTGAAAACTGACTTGCAAAAGTGCACCCACCCCAAAAAATAATTTCACCAGCCGCCACTGCATAGAATACACCTGTCTTTCTCTCTGTCACTCTCCGTCACACACA
>JAUBNQ010000016.1:8010299-8029036 GCA_032353495.1 Ctenopoma kingsleyae
ATCTCCTGTAAAGTTTACGTCACCTGCTTATGACGTTTCCCAGGTGCGAGTGGCCAAACCTTACATCAGCTGTCCAATCCCAGAGTGCAGCGGCAACCTGGAGGAGGGAGTGGTGATTTCTCATTTGGCTAATGAGGATGTGGCAAAATATCGATACTTTTTGGAGCTGAGTCAGCTGGATTCGAGCACCAAGCCCTGCCCCCAGTGCAGTGAGTTCACCTCTCTGAAAAAACACAACCCAAACCGCTCAGAGCACAAGTACAAGGTAAGATGGCAGATGAACATTTTGCAGCACTATTCAGTGTAAGTTGGTAATTGAAATCCACATATAGCTCTGGTCTACAGATTGAATATTTTCTGTGTCTACCCTAGATCCAGTGTAGCAACTGCCAGTTCGTGTGGTGCTTTAAATGCCACGCGCCCTGGCACAATGGCCTTAAATGCCGTGACTATAGGAAAGGAGACAAGCTGCTACGAAACTGGGCAAGTGTCGTAGAGCACGGACAAAGAAATGCCCAGAAATGTCCACAGTGCAAGGTAAGAACTGGTGTTAGTAGAGCGTATGAGCTGTTATGATACTGTCTTTTGCTGTAAAGCATCAAGGTCAAAGGAATGCTGAATGTTGCCAAAATATAAGGTGAGCTTGTGGAAGTAGAAATGGAGTTGACTGATGGAGCGAGGAGCCAACGTAGATGAATAAATCGATGAAGGCAAAGAAGCATTAAAGCAGAGACTCATGATGGATGGGGAGCTATAGAGAGCTAGACTGATGCACAGATTTAAAGTGCACGTGGTACAGCACATCAGAGATGCACAGACATTGAACATATGAAAAAATACTGATGACATCTCACAGTCTCATTGCAACCAAGTCAGCCTACACTACATCTAATTAGACTGTCAGAAGATGACTAAAGGAAGACATAAATTAAGCAAATTACCGGTATATGAGAAATGTTTACCCACAGCAGCAGAGACTTTCCATCTGTTTGTCACACTGCTGCTGCACGTCTCTGTGCTTCTGCCCTGGAAGCAGAGTGAGAGGATTGCGTTTGACTATGAAGCCAACAAACTGGTGTCATGCTGTGTTTAGCTGAAAAAAAAAAAAAGACTAAGAGCAGCTGAAGTTAATGCCTTGTTACGGGAAGACTGCTCACTGCTACAGCAGCCAAGTAGTGAGCATCCATTAACTGTACTGCTGCATGCATATTGCTCTGTCTTTGAGTGGATGCTAAACCCAATTCTCATGGCTTTCAGTGTGAAATTAAGAGAATCGTCTGCCAGCGTTGTTTGGGAAATTGTACTCATTTTACAATAAACTCAGCTTTTTTCCTCTTTACGTCTTTAGATCCATATTCAGCGCACAGAGGGATGTGACCATATGACCTGTATGCAGTGTAACACTAACTTCTGTTACCGCTGTGGAGAGCGATACAGACACCTGAGGTTATAACTTGTATTTAATTTTTTTTTTCTATGACTCCCTGTTTGGTCTTTTTGTGCAGCTCTGATTTTATTTTTCACTGTATTTTGTTTTGCAGGTTTTTTGGGGACCATACATCCAACCTCAGTGTGTTTGGCTGCAAGTATCGCTACCTGCCTGACAAACCCCATCTGAGACGCCTGATTAGAGGCTCTGTCTGTGGTAAGTTGGTATGTTTTTTAGCTTGCTGTTGCTGAAATATTGAGCTCTACAGTAAAACAGCTGCAGTGATCTCTGTTATTAGGCAGTGATTTGCTTTACTGGAGTGGTTTGGGGTTTTAACAAAGTACAAAATTCAATACTGTGGAAGGGTCATGTGACAGTCAACTGTTGTTGGTGATACAGTTTTTCTTTCTGACTTTATTTACTGTAATTCTGCTCTCCATGACTCAAACTGAATCAGCGAGGGCCATCTTGCACTCAGCTGAGGATTACAGTTGTGTATTAGAGTGAGCAATGCTGATAGAAATATCAGTGGAACAGGTTTTTTTTCTTTTTGTGTGTTACATAACAAGACCAGGAGTCTACAGCCATGCTTGCACGTTTGTGAGGTTTAAGCACAGTGGTGTTTTTGAGCTAAATGCTAACACCATCATGCTAATGCATTCACAGTGGCAGGATTAACAAGCTGATGGTAAGGTAGAATGTTTTGCATGTGCAGCATGTCTGTGTTGCATCTTAGAATGCTAACAGTTATTAAACAGAGGTTAAGGGGATGTAGGTATTTGATGATAAACTACAGATTAATCTAGCTCCAGTACTTTTTGGGCTATTTCATTCTGCACCAAGGTGACAGACCAGCAGACCTTTATTGCTGTCAATAAAGTTAAACTTCTAATATAGCTTGAATTAGCTTTAATCAAAGTCTAGCATCCTGTATGTTACTGTTGCACTGCCCGATGGTCCGTGCAGGCTACTGTTGAGACTAGAAAGCTCAGTCATATATATACTGATGTGACTGTACCACTCGATCACATGGCAACGTGAGGGGAAGCATCCATATCTAACTCTGTGCTTGCAGAGGCCACTGAGAAAGGGTTTATAATGAAGTATGAAAGCATCACATATCAGATTATGTTAGCCATAATTATCCATTCACTCTTATCAGATTTATGCACTAGCAAGCCTCCAGGAAGTTGAACACCTCTGATAGATCTGCTCTCCATGACAGCTATAGCTAGTTATATCAGCAGGGTGCCTGTCAAACCGAGAGCTAATTTGTCCCTTATAACAAGAACCATTTATGCATTACGGCTCTCATTACTGTTCTCATGCCATGAACTGTTAGCAGAACAGATTTAACATATGATAAGAAATGGGTTTTTTTTTCCTAAAATCTGTTCACCATTCTGTAACTCATATAACTGTGCACCAGTGACCAAACAGTTTTCTCCAGGGATGCATTCATTTTTAAACAGGATGTAACAAAACAAACCATTAAATTTGAATCATTGCAAGTTCTGTCTCATCTGAAAAAGAACATTTATTCATTATGAATGATAATTGTTCTGCTCCTCTCTGTGTTTTCTCTGCAGCCACCAAAGTGCTGATAGCTCCTGTGGTCATTCTGCTGGTTGTGGTGCTTGGAGCGCTCGCGCTGGTGATAGGTAACATAATTATGCACATGAGCACACATGCACATTAATCAGGGTGGAGCTCCAGGGAGAGCAGTAAACAAATTATAGCTAAATGATTTGGCTCTATTACAGGTATTTTCTTCCATGCAGCAAAGTTGCTGCACTGTCAATGACATTGTGAGGTATTAACATGTTAAACTGTTCCTGTTTGAAAGTACTAAGTCACTGGAGACTGGAGTAGTCTCTGAGATGTCTGTCAGGCAGTATTGTGAACTACTGATGCCCCAGCTGAACTGTAATTAGTGTTAATCTCTTTCTTTTTTGTCTGACTGATCATTCACTTCAGGCTAACGTGCCATGATGACAGCTTCATGTTTATTTTTAGCATTAATAGAATCAGTGTTGTGCTCTATCTAATCCTCTCTTTTTTAGCTCAGTTAATTGCCATCAGAGCTTAATATTAACAAACAATTCAAGATTTAGTGTCAGTTAGTGTTAAAAGAAACAAGCAATATGAGTTTTTTGCTTTTACTCTTCCTAATCTTTCTAATCTTCCTTGTTTGCAGGTTTGGTATTTTTTCCAGTCTACTATGTGTGCAAGAGGAGAAAGAAGCAGCGCACTCAGGGTTCTGGACGATGGATCTGAAACCTCCTCTGCACATCTTGAAAGCAGACACCCAGTTCTCCTCAGGGACAGATGTGCCGGCCTGAGTCATCACTAAAGTCAAGTCTGAGACTAACATCAGAAAATTAACACTGACAATACGTGAGAGAGAACCTTTCAGGTGGAAGGAAGTACAGGAACACTTAACATGAGGCTTGGATAATTTCACACCATTGCACCGAGAATATTTGAATCTCACGTGACTTTCTCTAAATGGATTACTTTCAGCTTGAATGGAAATTCAAGAACAGAAATGCACATGCTCAGATCCTGTTGTTCAGATGTGAAGAATGAATTTTGTAGATGAGAGTTAAAGATTGGCACGATGGCCTACGTAAAGGTATTGGATACTGGAAAAATGTTTCAAGGAACATTGACTGCTGGGAGAGCTGGAAAACTGTTAAATGAGACTCACAGGTGAACAATGCAGAAATGTGAGGAAATATCTTTCTTATTTGCAAATGTTGTTTGTGCAACTTGTAACATGGGGAAAGTGCAACAGGGAATCTGCATTTGCAACAAGCCATGATGGAGAAATTCGTTCTCACTGATGCAACAAAAGCTGGACGTTAACTTTGTTTCCTGTGGTGGAAATTCTATTTTCATTTATTGAAGAATTTCCATTGCGATTTGAGTCTAATAAACACACAGTGGAAAATAGAACTATAGAACTAAACTAGCATAGGATGGATGATACTTTGCTTTTCTTGGCTAACCTGGATAACATTGACTCTGCCTGATCTCAAGTTCTTGCTAGAAAATGTTAAAGTTATTTGAAAGCTGAGTTGTGAGTCTCCAGCCTAAGATTGACTTCAAACACACATTCAGCTCGCTGACCTCTAAGTGAAACAAATGAAATTTTAGTGAGCCTCCGTTATTACTGTTTTGGTTTATCATGTTTTCATCCTCTTTCTGCTGCTCTCGATCATCCTCCTGTTTCTCCTATCTCCCAGCCTGACTGGATAGTGGTTCACATACACACACACACACACACTCACTCCCTACCTGACTGCCCTCCTTTGCTGTGCCAACGCACTGTAAGCCAGTATCTGCGTCATCAAAAACAAAATAAAGCTGTGGTGTGGCAGCAGTGTGCCAAAACAAAACGCTGAATGTGGCAGGACAGAGAGTTGATGCTTCCCCTTTGTTGAATTTTTTTGTTGATGTTTTTTAGAGTTTGCTTTTTGCAGAGGTTTGGGTGATGATGCCAGTTTGTTGTGAGGTCAAAATTACAAGATCAGGCATGTTTTAGGTATAATTATGTAAAAGACAGTTGGTTGCAGACACTATGATTTAGTAAGATAGCTGACCATACTAAGTCAAGTGGATCATAAAGTATGTAAAATCTTACTTTCCTTTATCATAGTTTCGGTGGTGCTTTGCCAAAGAGCTAAACAGGATCTTAGTTTTTTCTTAATATGAGTTCACAGGTTGCTGTTGTGCACTGAATGTGTGGTAGATCAGATGATGATGGTTTGTAAGTTAAGTGGTTTGTGAGTTAAGATTTAGTTTTATTTCAGATTTTTGCGGTGAAAAGTGGATGTTTGTCTTCTTGAGAGATTGGATAGTTACCAGCATTTTTAACTCGTTCACACTGGAACATAAGAAAGCTGACATGGAGTGCTGCCAGGGAACAGGAAATTTTCAAGAGCTTTAAAGGTCGTCACCTGGCAGCAGCTGTCCTTCACTTATACCGCTGTCCTCTCCTCCCCCACCATCATTCTTTCATTTTGTTTTACTGGTGCTTGGTTTTGCCTTTGTTCTTTCACTTCTGCCATCTTTTGTGTCCTCTGAAGTGTAACTGGGGCTTGGGCTTAAATCCATCTGACCTCAGCTACATCTCAGTTACAGTACAAAAGACACATGCCCAGCAGGAGCTGCTGTCCAACCACAAAAATGTTTAGCAACAAAAAAAAAATTTTGTTTTTAATCCACCGCTCCATGGAGCCAATGGAGAAACTCAAGAAATTTTTTTTTAGAAGACAAGGATAAGCACAATTTATCTGCATGTAAGAGATGTTACGGTGAAAGTAGATGTGGACTGAAACAATGATGAAGGGTCGAGAGGGCGAAACTGCAGTGTGCTTTCTTTTTTTAATGAATGCATTTTTAAATTTGTAGTTGAATAAGGGTTACAACACATTTCATCACTAAACCTTCACTATATCCAGGACTTAAAGCATGAAGGAAAAGCAGCGTTCAGCGATGTTGGACATTTTGCAGTGCAATTGCATTAGCTCGGCTTCATCCTAGCGATCTAAAACATTTTCTACATCTGGGAGTTGATAAAAACCAACTGCAACTGTACATATAAGGTTCCTAAAGGATAGAGAATATATAGTTTCACACTGATTTCAGCAGTCACAAGAGGTCCTGACTCTGGGTTTAAATGTACTCTCAGGGAGTCTGTTTTCTCTTCATTGTTCATCTACATGAGCTGTGCCACAGAAATTGCACCATAAAGTCAAAAATGCTTCCTGATACCTTTACCCACAGCTGCTTAGCAACCATATTTAATCCCAGGAAGTATAAACACTGTAGTGTCAAAATTGATCCATGTATCTTAGTGTTGCAAACACTGTCTGTGTTTCCCAGCCTGACTCATTTCCCCTAAGTGAACAATAAAGTATGTTATTATTATTTGAATGATTAACTGTGAACACTATGTGGAGGTCAGGGGTGAATCAGGAACTATCAAATGGATAAAGAAACCGTTAGTGAGTCAGCACTGGGAAATTGAATGTGTAAGTTATGCGCCAAACATAAACATTTAAATTGTCTACTTAATTGTTCACTTGCAGTTTATGCATAGTTTTGTCTTGCTGTTCTGCTAGTACTACACTGACATGTACAATTACTGTATTGTTTAGTTTTGTTTGACATATGACTGATGGTTTAATGGACATGTATACATCACAGAGAAATGTGTCAGTGAAATAATTTTCTACAGGCAGTTGTTTCTCTGACAAGACACATATTTAACTGTTTCCACTTACTTTCATTGAGTGTACACTGTACCAGCTCTGACATGATTTATATATAGCATTTGCTTATTTCCAGAAAATTTACAGATTAAAATGTCCAGCATTTATTCAGACAAGGTAAACATCTCCTTAGAAACCTTAGAGTCAGATCAATTTGGCAGTTTTGCTGTTTGACAATAAATGCAAATATGAATTTGTTCCATCTGTTTAGCTACAGGACGAATGTTAATTAATGGTGGCATTTGTCCCAACATGTTTGACTTCCTAGAACTTTATACATGCACTATTGTTTTATTGCTGCATTAATACCTGTTACTGTCTTGATCACTTACATTTATCGAAACACTAGACAACTGCTTGGGTGAAGCTTTACGGCAAAAAAAATCACTCTATATTAATTCAGTCAATGACATGAGAGTTGTTTTAGCCAATGATTTGATTCTATTGCTGGGGTGTATTAGCTGGCTGATACCCCTGTCTTTTTTTTGTTACATTCCCATTGCTATTGACATAACTAAAGCAACGGTGCCTTCACAACCACTGTAGATCAGGGTTTGCCAACCTATGGTTCAGGGCCCCTGTGTGAGTCCAAAGATTACAAATGTGGGTAAATCTATTACAGCCTCTCGATAATATGTGTTATGTTTTAGCTAACAGCTAAATAAATACATATATTGTGTGTTATGGCTCCCAATGTAAAAGAGAAGTGTATTTATCTGCATGTTGAATAGATCAATGTTACCCCAACACACATATGCTGTACAATCTGGCCTTCAGTTAACAATGTGTTTTTCTTTTAAAACTGTGTTTTGTTTAAACCAAACAATCCAGGGCGTCAGCTACATCCCAAATACTGTTGTACTTTTGCACAAGTTAAACTGTCACTTTATCTTGTTTCATAGCAGTCTCACTTGTTGGAAGCAGTAGCACTATGAACCCTCCTTCCAACAAAAGATGACTGTCATAGGACTGAAACTGACATGCTCAGTGAAAAAGGTGATACTACCAGAAAGATTTGTAATTTTCAAATGTCTAGTTAGGGATGATGCATACATTTTTAATTTCATCTCAGCAGGCTTATGGACAATTATTTTGCAGGACATTGACTATTACGAGTAACATCAGGATGGGCTCTCCATGTCTAGACATACAGACTTGCTGGATAAGCAACAATGTATTTAAGTGTTGATTGATTGAACTCTTCTTCCACTTACTGCCACTGTTACAATGTCTGCCAATATTATTATTATTGCTCATTTAGCCAGGCACAAACACTGTTTTCATCTGAGGATGGAGAATAAAGAAACTCAGTCAAATGCCAACATGTCATGAGTTGACTTATTCGGTATTTCTGCAGCTAATGTTGTGACTACAGTTTAATGTCAGCAGGGGTCATAAGTGCACCATAGGAGGCAAATGCCTATAATCCAGTGCACATGCAGTGTATTACAGTCATTCTGACAAAGTGTGACAAAGAAGACATTACCACATTAATTAATATTACTTGGAGGTAACACCATATACATAAGGTATATAAACTATGTGTACATAAAAAAAACATGTTTTGAGTTAAATCATTCAATACTTTTATTATCCATTATTACTGATTTCCATTATCATTATTGTATATGTACTTGTACCCACATAGCTACAAAAGTATAACTTTCAGGTAGCCTACCTGTACTTTACTTGAGTATTTTTATTTTCTGCAATTATACCTATAATTTTAGCGATAAAATTATTTTAATTAGATTAAGATTTTTTTTATTATTTTATTTTCTACTTTTAATTTTACTTACTAATAATAATTTTGTACTACCTATGTTTTTGAGTTCAGGACTTAATTGTATTAGTTGTATTGTTTCTATCTACTGGTAAATACTACTTTTAAGTACTAAATAATTCACTTTCTTTACCAGTTACATAAAAATATATATTGTCTTTCGAATATTAAAATGTTAGTATGTTGTTTTGTCAGTTCACACGGTAAGGAAGTATAAATTAATTCATTAATGAAGTGAATTAGAACAGCGCGAGCTCATTGGTTCGTGCTAAAGCTCCGCCCTGGAGCTGAAGCAGCTCGTGACCTCCAAGGAAACGGAGTAAATACACACCGGTGCTGCGTGTCCTGCGGTGATCTGTGTCTCCCAGAAGGTTATTTGGAAAGTTTACCTGGCTGTGACTGATGGAAACCAGGCAACAAGGTGAGTCGGTGTCGGTTATCTTAACAGAAAACTGTTTAATGTTCAAAACATTTATTGTGGTCATTGCATTGCGCTACTTGTTTGTTGTTGATCTGATAATGAGCTGAACTTCAGTGTAGGCTGCGCACGTCACTGTGTTGAGGTTGGAGCTGATGAACTGATCATTTTGGAGTCACAGCTTTTGTTGAGAAGCAGAAAAACAGACGTGAAGCTTAAGTCGTCCACAAACAGTGGACCAGTGTTCAGTTGGCTTGTGTTACTGTTTACTCAAGACAACATGGAAGCTTCAGACCAAGTTGAGTTCTGGCTACGAGGCCGTCAGGTGATGTAATGCATGAGTTTTCAGGTATTTCTGGTATTTGTAGAAGTGGCAGTTGTCTGTTTATCCCTGAAATCAGTTCAGCTAGTCAGATGCACACAGATCATCACTTATTTGAAGCCATGTTAAATCCAGATATATTTTGAATGACTTGTTCCAAAGTTAGGTTGTTTTTGCATCCTCAGTAGTCCACTGAAAGTGCAGAGTGAATCATTCAGTAGCAGCATTGCTCCAGTATCTTTGTTAAACTAAAGAGTACCCTAAGTATTAGTTCCAATAATCCCATCCTTCTGTTTTATCTGCTAGTGGTGTTCATAACCCTCGGATGCTGCTGGATTTTGTTCTAACATTTGTGACATTAATTGCCAGTGTTGTGTGTGTGTGTGTGTGTGTGTACAAAAAAAGTTTAGGCCTGACAAGCACAGTTGTGAGTAATTGTACAATCAACTGTGTTGCAAAAGTATGATAAGCATTTATGTTTAGGTATAATACCTTTTTATTAAACTGAGGAACGGGTATTTGAATGATATCAAGTGGGAAAATATGTGTGACACTGATGCAGTCAGTGAGATAAAAGTTTACACAGGTAGTTAATTGCATTCTTTGCATTCCCTGTGTACCTGTTAAACAGCTCACACACTGCCAGTATATAATAACTTTCCCATGTGCCTGCAGCTGTTAAGTGTTACACTAAAGAAGGTTCATATCTGGTGCATTATCGTCACTGCTGGGCTGTACGGCAGCAAACGGCAGTTGGTTTTTGCAGCCGTATGACCATGCCCAGGCTTCCGATTTAGCATGATCACATGACCACTGGGCCAAATTGGAAACTTGTGACCAAAGGTATTCCACCCTAGACTAATAGAGGGGGGGGGGGCACAGAATAAGAGGAGTAAAGAAGGGGAGTGTTATAATGTATGCTGATCTGGTGTTTTTTCAGTGAAACAAAGCCAGAGAGCCTCTGTGTAAAACACCCCTACCATACCCTTCTCTTTACTTCTCAGTTTTACAAGTTAAATTGTGGAACCAGGGGGAAGTGAGTATTACTGAAACACTGACCTTGTACTGGTCTACTTCCTCCCGCAGTGCTGAAGTATGGTGTAATGAAATGTCATGAGCTACCAAAGAATTCAGATTGCTCAATCACCTTGGATGTTCTTGCTTACTTGTTACTTACAGTTACAAAAGATCTAATTGTTAGCTCCCCGGCACACATTTTAGATGGCAAGAAGTGGATACATCCTGTTTGAAGAGGTCAGAGATGTTCTGATCTGTGCCACAAAGGGTCAAAAGTTAGACGTCCTGTTCCTGCCCAAATGCACTATGACTATGATAAAGTGTGTGTGTGTGTGTGTGTGTAACCAGTTTTCTTGTCTCCTCTCACCCTGCTGCCTTGCTCTGCTGCAGAGTTGTACTCTAGTGTTCTAAGTGAAGGAGTTGTGGACTGGGGCAGCATGGGTCCTGGAGAGGAATGGGTTAATTCAGCCACAGACATGGGAGAGCAGGGTAAGACTCAACTCTCCCAGCTGAAAACATGAATCCACAATGAATCACACAACGCAGAAAATCACTGCTGTATGCTGTGGCCACATCTGAGAAAGTGACCTCAAAGCTGGTGTGTGTGTGTGTGCTTTCTTTTCCATCAGCTATAGAAATCAATAATTGTGGTTTGAACATATTTATGGTTGAAAATTGACACCTATCAGATCAGACCCTGTTTGCTTCATTGAATCAGTGTTGATTTAACTACTAATAGTGAAGAGAGAGGGTAAGTGTGATCTGCATGAATAGCAAAAGGCTGAGATCACGTAAATATAACAAACTGTTTTTAATTTGGTAATTCCAGCACATTTTTTCATGTATGTTAAAATCTTATGTCATTCCACTTATTGGTTTTGTCTATATCCGTAAAAGTCACAAACACTTTCTTCTAAGGTCATTAGACTTTAGAAGTCATAGTTATAGTCACAAAGTTCAAGTTGTAATATCTATATAACTTGCAAAAAGGCTGCATTCCAAGACTTGATTAATCAATAGCAATATTAGAAATCTCATTGGGATTTGAATGGGGATTTCTTAATTCTGGAGCACTAGCCGAAAGTTCCAGTTTAACTCTATTGTCAATTTTAAATGCAGCAAGTTAGCAATGACTCAACATACTAGACTTTGCAAGCCAACTATACAGTATGATGGACACATACAAGCATATAGGATATGATTTTATTGACACTTAGAACCAAATTATCAGCTATGGAGATTGATAGGATTTGATTCATTCCTTTTTACAGGACTTTACCCTTTACAGGACTCACTAAGCAGGTGGCTCTCTGCTCTATTAACAGAAACTTCCAGTATGGCCAAGAAGGATGCATGGCTCATAATCACACTTTACATTTTTCATGTTATTTAAGAAAAAAACCCCTCAATTGTCTCATTGCTTGTGAAATGTGATGAATCGTGCACTTCATTTTGTGCGAGACGTTGAAAATGTATCTAATCGTTCAGGTTTGAAACAGGAAATGCCTTACGCCTCTGGTGAGGAATCGGTTAAGATTAACTCATGTGGAGGTGACTTGGCTCCAACAATCAAAAATGTGGAAGACATGGCAGAGGGGGGTAACACTTCACCACCAGGGGAGGATCAGTGGGGTCGAACAACAATACATCACTCTGACAACTGGGTCATGTCCACCACTTGGGATATGCAACTAGACTACTCAGGTGAACAGGGATGTAGACTAGAGCCTGTAGAAAAGACAATTCTTCACTGTACTCGTCATCATAACTGTCCTCTGTGGGAGACTACAGCCACAGCTCCCACTGAGGTCAGGTCCCTGACCTTGTGACTGTCCTAGAACATGATTAGCTCCCACAAAATGTTTACTGCACACCGTTGTATGTAGAAAGTAACACTGTCCAACCACATTTCATCAGGACCCAAACTTACTTTGAATCTTATTTTGAAACACAAACAGATTTTACCTAGTGAGCCATTTACTGTTTTCTAGCATTCCTCACATACTGTACCAGTGAGCTGCCAATGCTTCAGCAGTTTATCATAGTACTGATTACTGGGATGGTATTTCAGATCCATCATCACATATTTGACTTTGGGTTTTAAAACTGACCACCATGTTAACGGCTCACACACTGTGCCTTTTGTTCGTGACAAACTGTAACACATGTGACTCTCATAGACTCATATAACGCACAGACACAGCCTGTTCTGAGTTGTGAATGGCAAAAATACTTTCATGTCACATCATGTGCACTTTTCTGCAGTTGATATTTGCCCTTATGTTTAACAAGCACTGCATTAGTGAAAAGGCCCTGAAGGAATCTGCATCAGCTTAAAAAGAAACCAGTTGCAATGTTCTAAATATGCTAACAAACATAGCATCAGTATGGTCTCTCAATATTACCGTTTCAAATGACAAAGTTTGAAAAAGCATTATATTCAATGCTATTTACATTTTTTAAGTTTTTCTTATTAATGTTGACGTTGGTTTCATCCAGTTAACACTGAACTTATAGTGGCTCCCAACCTTTACTTTTAGGGTTACAAAAAGACTTGATGCACTTATCCAGACGTGAAAAGCCACAGGGGTTTAAAGAAATCTGATTGTCCTGCTGCTGTGTAACGTAGGCAGAAATAGCTCCCGACAATAGAAAAGCCTCACTTTTACTTGTGTCTGCTGTGCTTAAGTGTAATGTGAATTGTGTGTGTGTTTTGCTGCATGTCCTGCTGCTGTGCCCCTTTTTAACCATAGACTTTAAAGCATTGAACTGTTAACAGAGTTATATAATAGTAGTACTACACTTCAGCAGTGGACAACATATCTAGTAGTGTATCGGTCTTTACTAACCTGAATCTGTCCTTACGTGTCTTACAATGCGGCCACATCAAGAGAGAGGACATCTCACAGCAGGTACAGCCATTTATTTGCATTTTGTTTACATGAAAAGCTTCAGGAGTCCACTACAAAACACTGACATTATGACCTGCATATACTATATTTGCATTTCTTGTGTTGTGTGTACACAGTCGTTGTGGTGTTACCTGCTGCTATGTGGTACCTGCCTGATTTACCTTCTGAACTTCTCTGCTGCAATTTGCCCTGCAGCATGCCGGGGCTTAAGAAAAATGTTCTCAATGTATAAACCTTTCGTTATCACTTTGTTTTCAGACTTTACTGTGTTGGTGCTCTGTTAGTTTTGTCTTATTCTGGTTCTTTTTTCAGTCGGTGTCTGAATAAAGTCAGCAGATGCCAATCAGCTGACAGTGTCACATTGCTTTGCCTGAATGTTGTATTCATACAGAGGCTTGAAATGTTTGTTGTTGTTGTTAAAGTGTGCTTGTGTGTGTGTGTGTGTGTGTGTGTGTGTGTGTGTGCGTATGAGACCTAGCGTTGTCTCCAGAGGTAAACAGTAAATACAGTGTGCAAGTAGTATAATAATGCGTTTCACTTAAAGGCTGAAAGGGACAATATCTTCTTCTAAAGACTGTTTTGGATGGACTTTATTTTTATAATTATGTCTTGCAGCCTGTGTCTTCAAATTTGATTATTCACATTAATTCATACACTAAAAACAATTACAATCAGAGAAGCATCCTTTTGGTTTGTTTGTGTGCAGCAGTCTGTTGTGTCAGTCAGTAGAGTTAAAGAAAGATAATCCACATCAGTTAATCCAGATTAGAGCCACACATTATGTAACTGTCAGATAGGCGTAAACAGACGGCCTGCAGCTCACAGACAGAATAGCAAATTGGGTAAGTATGCACACACATAAAAAGCATGAATGTCTGCAGCTCTTCCTTTGTTCTTTGACGTCTCATTTACAACTACATCACAGCATGGTTTCGGCTAGAAATTTAATTACATGCATATCTTCAGTCCAAAGCAACTTTATAATAAGTGCATTTAAATTCAGTAGAAACAAGAACTTGTTCTTGTTCTGATTCCAGGATTAGATGCAGATTTTTGTTGGTGGTGTTTTTAGTGTTTGTAGTGATACTGTGTTTTGAATAGACAAATCAATTGGTATATCAGAGTTCTGGTGGCTAATTACTTTGCAGCCAAGTTGAAATGGTTATAACATACTATATATCAGTTTCTTCATATTAGTGAATAATGAACTTATGCTTAATTAGAGAAACTCTATGACTAGACTGAGTGCACAAAGAGTATCTCCGGTCTTTCTAATCAAATTATGACTTTTCACAAATCTTTTATTCTCTCTTGCCCTTTTTTACTGTATGTGTTTCTCCTTTGATTTGGTTTTATAGGCAGATCAATGAACATTTCAACATGTGTGATTATTTCATAGGTTTTCTGGACTCTGAGCCACTCAGAGAGGCTGATGAAGATTTGGCATCAGAAGTCAACCTCAACAACTCTGTCATGACAGAGGAGGAGAGAGAGGAGATTCAGCAAGAACTGATTAAAGTATGTTCACACATGAATATACGCTCACTTGGAAATGTTGCTAGTACAGAGCCTGTAAAAGGACAAGTAAAGCAGCTCTTTGTCTTTTTGTGTGTGTCCAGCTGGAAGAGGAGATGAATACACTGAGGCAGGTTTTGTTGTCCAAAGAGAAACAGCACGCAGAACTCAAGGAGAAACTGGGCATCACTCCTCTGAGCGAGCTCAGAAACAACTTCAGCAAAGGGTGGCACGACATGCAGAGCTCCACAGCGTACGTGTGTGTGTGTGTGTGAGAGAAACAACTGAAAGACAAAGAAAATGTTTCCAAGTTCAAGAGCAAAGCAGAAGCAGCAGCACATGACAAAAGTACTTTTCTGTCTGTTGTCAGTGTAGATGACCTTTTATAAGACACACACACAAAGAGACACTAAACAAAGAGTAGGTAAATCTTTTTTCAATAGCCAGTAGAGCTTGCACAAAAACATCCTCCTAACGCGAGTGTCATTTGGACACAGAAATATCAGAAACTCAATTAAAAATGCCTGTGATTTGTTATCATCGTTTTCACTCTAACAGGCATGATAAATCAGATTTAAAAACAGTACTAAAGGCTATGGTTGACCTCATCACACAGTGAGCTTTGCATGTTCTCTCTGGTCTTTACACTTGAGATGACCTACTGAGGGGAGAAAAACACAGAAAAGTTGACTGAATTTTTATTTGCAAGCCAAACAAAGAAAGACTTTAGTAAACAAATGCACTTTTTAAATGGTAAAACTTTCAAAATGTAAAAATTCTAAATCAAATAATTTAGATATGCTGTGTTTTGTAATGTTGTAAGTTTTAAGATATGTAAAGAAATAATCTAATCAACTCAGAGCTCTTACCCAGAAACATAGTAGAGACATAGAAGAGCAAGGGGATAGTCTCAAGAGGCGTTACCTCTTATTCGGTTACCCTTGGACCACAAGATCGTTTTACACACTCGGCCTCCATCCTCATCTATAATGAACCAGTGTGACCACAGAAGCTTAAAATGATAGAGACTGATTAAAGCTGAAACTCATGAATAAAATGTAAATAACAAAACATTTTGAAAACATAAATTCACCTCAGTATGGTGATGTTCCTCAGTAATTTGCGCAGAAGACATTGTTGTCTGCAACTTTGAGTTTGTAGCTTTATGTTAAACATTTTATAGGTTTGTGTGTGAAATAGTAGTGATATGTGTTTACTGCACCTTCTCCGATGTGTTTATCAGTTACAAGAAGACGTCGGAGACACTGTCCACAGCAGGACAGAAAACCTCAGCGGCCTTCAACACTCTCGGCACTGCCATCACCAGGAAGTTCGGAGACATGAGGTACATAATATCACTCATTTGATCAGAGTTGCTGCTCACTTGTGTAGTCTGTCTGCGTTGTGAGTAGTGTAGAGCACAGCACTCCCCTGTAGCATTTTGGTCAGATAATCTGAGAAACAAACATGAAAGCTGATCCAAGTAACCGATACAGAAGGTTAGAGAGATTGACCACATCAAAATGTCTATAGAGGAGTGTGTGCTGCTTAATGAAAGATTCAACTGTGCTAATCATGTAACACACATTGTAAGATGCATGTTATCATCTCTCATTCAGAAGGCTACTTCAGGACTTTTCTATAGTTCTATACATATAATTTAAAACAATAATTACTTAACTTTGTGAACTCTTTCTGTACCATAAATGCTTGTTTACATCGTCTTCATTGTCTGTGTGACCCTGCACATGTGTCTGTCGTTAGCCCTTGTTGTGCATTTACTCATCGCAAAGGTACATTACTGACTCATTTTCATAACCAGATCAACAAAACCCAAACCACCTGTCCAGCTCTTCACTGACGCATTTCTACTTTTATCCAGAGACCAGGGAGGATGATGTCTGCAGATAACTCACAAACAGAGAGATTTTAATTTGTACTCTCCTCGTCAGTCTCTTGGAAAGCAGACTTTTGACTCTCTCTGTATCCAGCTCAGAGGAAGCTGAGATTATGTAAGCACACATTAAGCTGCTTTCTGAGGGAGCCAAAGGGATAGAGGCATTGTCTCAGTCTGTCTGCGTTGCTCTGTTTGAGACACTGAAAGTAAAAACAAAGTGTGAGGGTGTCTGAGAGAAAGTGTGTGTGCGCCTGTATTGTTCTAATAAAGCGTTTCTGTGTATGTTGACTAGAGAAAGGCTGATAATGTGTTACTGTGTGCTTTCACGAGGAAGAGGGCACACGTGTTGCAGAAGTGTGTCCAGTATGTGCAGGACGACACAAAAGAGAGGCTTTCGAAGGTTAGACCGACTGGAGAAAGATCAACTAGTCCGCATGTTTGATCATTTAATCACAAATATGGTCAGTGTTAATCCTGTGATGGTGAAGAAATGACTTACAGTTTGTAGTTTTAATATTACTTCAAGGCTATTATTCATAGACAGTGTTAGTATAGTGCTACTTGTTCTGCTTTACATTTGCAAGACCATTAAATAAAACTCCATTAGATTTTAAAGCCACTAAAAATCGTTCGTGAAAGGACAAATATAGCACTCGTCCTGTGGGCATTATCAACACATCTCTACAAATGTGGGTGATTACAAAAACAATGAAAAATAATGGTAGTTTTCAGTAAACTACACATTATTTTGTCTTTTGGATATGGATGACAAAAAGATTTTTAAAAAGCATTGTTTTTGATGTATTCCAGCATGGCTGGTCTAGAGTTACTGTTCCCTCGGAGGTATGTCACTGTGGTTTGTGGCTCATGGTGTGCATAGACTTGGCATGTATGCACATACTTTAAGCGTGTTTGTATTTTTGCTGTGGATATGTTTGAAGTGTGTTCTGAAAGAGTGTTTTGTTTAGTTTTTTCCATTTGAACAGTGGTTTTGTGCCACTCTTAATTAAACAACTAACTCTTTATTGCATTTTCACTTTGTGTGAATTTAACAGTGGTTGAGGGTGTTTATTGTGCATTTGTACTGTTTTATAACTCTTATGGAACATTTTGTTCCCACATCTCATCTGTGTACACATGAGATAAAGTGTAGTTCATTACGTGTCCACAGTAATGTTTACTTCCTCTGACAGATAGTGTATGGTTTATTTTAAACACCTGCTTCCTTGTGATTACCTGGAGTGAATTTTTGTAGAGTTATAGTTTGTATTAATAACCTAAATGTGCCAGCGTCTTAAATTGTTTTCCAACATCCTTCATGCTTCCCAAGGTCCAGCTCTATCGGGTAAGAGTCACACAGCTCATTATGTCACATTAGTTGTTCCTAACTCAAGAGTCTTAACTGATAACGCTGAGGTCACCTGAGAACACAAACTGCCTGGTACAGTATAGTCAGCTGAGTCCTGTTGAGTAAACGCTGCTGCCATGCTGGACTGCAGAACTCAGTCAGGTGCCCTTTCTGCTCAGAATCAGAGCTAATTGATTTTGTCTGAAAAAGCAAATTAAATTGCTTCAATAAATCACGTGCGTGAGGTGTCGTGACCTTTCCTGGATGTCCCAAATTGGGGAAAAAAGTGCTGAAGCTAAATGAATACAGGCTGAGACTCAATTCATAACATGAAAGCTTTTTAATTATTTTATAATACAGGCTGATAGAAGTGTAATTAATTGTGCGATTGTGCAGTCCTGGATCATCTCATATCACAAATGTAAAAGTCTTTATTTGCTCCTTTTCACTAAGAGTAATACAAAGGTCTCTCCTGCATAACTAGAGCATAACCTGCTAGTGTCTGTCACATTTAGCCATTTACTCTCATTTCTTTCAAGTGCACAATATTAAAAGGCAACCTAAAACTAACGCTTTCTCTAGCAAACTCTGTGGACTGTTTCAGCTTTGGCTTTGTATGTGTAGCCTGTGCTAATCATTAACTTCTCTCTCTCCACGCTCCCTGGGGACAGTTACTCTGTCAGGCACTCTATGAGCATGCCCACCATGAGGTAACCACTCTGTGCTTATGTGTGGGAAAGATGGTGTCATTTGATAGGATTTTCAGTCTTTGTATTGCATGTGATATAATATTATCATACACTTAGAACAATTTCAC
>JAUBNQ010000016.1:8036045-8056896 GCA_032353495.1 Ctenopoma kingsleyae
ATTTCTTGTGGTCTCATTTTTTTACAGCACAAAAACCTGGCATTTTAACAGGGGTGTGTACACTTTTTATATCCACTACAGTTCTAGTTTTCAATAATGTACAGGTTTTTTTTTTTATTGTAATTTGGTTTATTGGGAAGTGCTCCACAGAGGTCACACTACAACTGGTTAGATTTCTGGGAATGCTCAATATCTTAATGATTGCATACAATAAGTGCAACTATAAACTGTATGTTTCTTTTCTCTAATTAATGTCTAGTATGTCTTTCAAATTCTTCTCAGTGTCGGGTAGTAATAGATTCTCAAAGAATAAAGTAACTTACTGTGCTCAAAAATGTTTGTCAGTATCAAATCTCTATTAAAAACTGTAATTGTCATGTTTTTTATATCACACTTGTCCAGGAAGCATTATTTTGACGCTATATATATGTAGTTCAGTCCTTTCTAAAGTCATTCTTAAGTTAACTTCTCTCAGATCCATTTTTACACCACAGTTCTTGAAAGATGAGCTATTGTGTGTGAAAGAGAACGATTCAATGGGTTTCCTTTTTATAGTCTGATTAAACGCAACAGATTTTTCTTTTCTTTTTTGTAGAAAGTGCTGAAAAAGGCAAGAGGATGAAGATCAAGATCAACTTATGAACATTGTATTCATATTATGAACAATAAATAATAAACATTATGAAAAAACATTTTTGCTTTTTTTATATTATACTGTATGTTTTTTCTGAATTATACTTTTCTTTTAGTCATCTTGATTCAAGCAAATGTCCTGTATCTATTTTCCTGTCATCAGTCTTTTGTTCTGTATTAAATTCTTAGACCTGAAACATTTCTTGCTTTTGTGTTACGTGTTGTTTTTAAAAATACTGGATGCGTGGGTGGTTCAGGATACATTAGTACTTTCAGATGACTTCACCTCTGGTCTCGCTCTCATCTGTCATGCCTGGTCTTTGGTGCTGCATGCTTCACAGTCTCTTCGCTGAGCGGGTGCTCGGCCTCCTCCCAAATTCCTCCCCTCTTCACACTACATAGATTATCGACGTGCTGAAATGCTATGCTGCTCATTCCTCTACTACAGGGTTTGTCCGTGAGATGTTTTCCTTTTTTAGGTGTGTGAGCACTGAAAAGGTCAAAGTTATATTTTTAAATTACTCGATTGTAGTGTCTTAAAGTTTTATTAATATGTTAATGTTTCGGCTCCACCAGAGCCTTGACAGCAGGTTGTCACCTGGAAGCTGGTTTGTAGAACAGTCGGCTCACTTTTTATTGAATGGTTTAAACACAACCCAAATTCAACATTTATCTTGTTAGCCAGAATAAAATCAGCAATTTGAAGAATGTACAACTTTCAGTGCCTTTTTTTTTTTTTTTTTTTTAAGGCTTAGTATGAACATGATCACATTGGTCACTAACTTTTTTTTTTTATTGTCCTGGCTTTCTGACACACTGTCTTGATTCTTTGTCATTATCATTTTACATTTTCTCTCTTTGTTTTTGGCTGTTAAGACATTCCACAGCCTCCAGCGTTTATTTTGTTCAAGAATCTGATCTGGCATCCCAGTGAGCGTAGCCATGTTTATGTTCCCAGTAAGGTTCTGGGGTTTGTGGAGCTCCGCCCTCCTGACTATTGAAACCCTGACCCCTCTGTAGAGTCTCAAGGTTCTCCATGTCTTGATATTATTTTCCTGATCCTCAAATAACACAGCGTATGGCACAGCCCACTAACATTTGATAATCCATCTGCTTTCTGTATCTAAGGCAGTCTAAAGTGTAAAACCTACTCTTAGACTTCCTCACCCTCTCCTGCTGAAGATGTGTGTCTCAGGGGATGACATCACTCTGCAGCAGCTGGCCATGTATGCAGAGGCTCCTCTGAGGTGTCATTTTATTGTCCTCTCCATTTTTGCTTTTGTTCTTGAGGGATTTGAGGGAAAAAAAACTCTTCTTTTTCTATGAAAACAAAGTAGCCTGGCCAGTGCTTCGCCTGCTCTGCGTGTTCGTGTGTATGTATGCGTCTGAGCACCTGTTGACAATTTAAGGCAGCCCGCACAGCCGTGTCCAGCTCGTCTTTGTCTGGCAGTGTGTCTTTTAGCTGTGTCAGATAAATCAGCTCCAGTGTAAAATCATGTGGCATGGCTCCCGCTTATTCATTATTTGACATTTTTCCAGACAAGTCAAGAAGTAAGAAAACACCGCAGTCCATTTTGGCAGAAAGGTTATAACTTTCTATGTATTTCTTAATAAGAAACGCATTGTTTCATACGTTCCAAGTGGGCCACTGCAGAATTAGCATCGTATCAGTCTAAAAACAGCACAGACAACACATTTAGAAATAAGTACAAAGCATATCACCACATTTGTCTTGTTAAATCAGGGACGTTTTGATTCTATAAGCATGGACAGGCTCTGAAATGATTATGGACCAAAGCACAGATCCATGAATTGCAGACGAAAGCCAATTCCAGGAAAAGCTGTCTACAATAAGGGGAACACAAATTGTTTTGGAGCACTGGATGAAGAAGCACAAAGTTCCCAAAACAGGCGATATCACACATCGGGATGCCAAACAACAAATCCTTCATAGGACCGAAGCGTTCATCACCTCCCAGGGTTTCTGTGGGAATCACAAATCCTTTCTGACACCTCCAGTTCTCGAGTTTTGTTTTCTCTTTGAGAAGTGGTCAGATCACCCTGTATTTATGGTTTTTACTCGTGACTTAATAGAAAACATGCAGTGCCCAATCATGGCTTAAGTCAAACTAAATTTCAAAAGAATGGGGCCATAGGAATTACGGCTTTTCTAGAGTGCATGTGCTTTTTAAGCTGTTCCATCACTGTAACTTCATCCAGGCTATATGAGAGAAGTTGGCGTTGATGTTGTGAGGAAATGCTTCAAAAATATAGTCACACCTTTTTTATTTTAAACTGACATTTTCTTTTCATAGTCTCACACACACGCACACATTATTTAAAGCTGTACTTTTAAACATGCATGTGCTAACTGTTGCCATGGCAGGCTGTAGCAGGTTAACTACTCTGAGTCTTGCTTGCTAATGCTTTGATATGTTGTGCATTTTATTGGATGACTTTATTTGAAAAACAATTGTTAAAAACACCAGTTGACAAAAACATTTAGTGGCGTTTGTTTTTAAAGAAATATGCTCGAAAACATAATGTGGTGAGGTGGTAAAGGTCACCCTCTACACATGTTTTTTACATATCTAAGATACTTCATTTTGAAGAATAATTCATGTCCAAAGGTATCTTTTTGATGGAAAAGTTCAGCCTCCTTGGTAAAATGTCTTAAAAATAAATCTACTTCTACCTCACTGAAAAATTGTAAATTGCAGACATTAAAAAAACCTTACTCCCCTAATTTACTTAAAAAGTCTTTTTCACATTATTTCCACTAGATTCTACACATTTCCACGTGATAATTACTTAAGTTGTTTACTGTTTACTTACAAAGTCCTATGTATGCACATTTGTAGATTTGCAGAATTGCAAACTTAGTTAACTAATACATGACAAATATGATTTGTACTATCATGCAGAAAATAGTGCTGTTATGATATTCTGTGTGCTGATTTAGTAAGAGACAGTGATGATGTGACAATGAATCAGGAGGAGGGTCAGGAAAAAGGGTAACATAGGGGAGGAGGGTGGGAGTGTGTGTGCGGGAAACAGACACAGGCTCATAGCAGTTTACCCAAACTTTACATTAGGTCTGTGTTGCAACAATCTCATGCTGGATTCTCTCCTTTTTGCATTTCTTTGCAGCATTCTGACAATTTGACTGATCTTGTGAAATGCACATGGGATTTTTCCTCAAGGGACCTTTTCTGCACCCAACTGCTGACTTACTGTAGACTGTACATTTCATTTATTTGAATTAATTTTGTAGAGAAAATCACAGTTGTTTTGTATGATGTTTGTGGGATTTGAAATGTGATGCAAGGAGTCCTTGTTGACTGGATGTATAGCATACTTTATGTGAAGAAAAATGTGGATACCGTTATTGATTGGGATTATGCACATCATGATTTTTACAAAAGCCCTAGATAACACAAAGATTCTGCAATTCAGACGTAAGTATTAAAGCAAAACTTGTCATTTTTACTTGTCGTTCTTAGATAAGGCACTTATTTTTTTTCACAGTAGTAGACGGGCACGACATATGGAGACAATAAGTGTTCTTTCAGTGAACAATGTGGTCATAGATTTCCATTGGTTTTACTCACTTGCACACCACAAATTTCAAAGCTTGGCTCTAAAACTTGGCTCTGTTCTTATAAAAGCAATTTTCCTGTAAAGTTTTGTACTGTAAATGAAGCACAGAGTAGCACAGGTAGAATAAAAAGTTAATCTAGGCTAGCCTCTTTGCCACATTCACACATTTCATACCCTTATTTGCTTGTAAGCCATGACAGGTAGCTCCTCAGTGACCAGACTCTGCCCAGCAGGTTGTGAATCATGCTCTGCCCTGAATGGCTGCCTGTCCTGTAAACCTCGCCTCTTCTTCCACCTCGAGCTGGACGGGATGAGGCAGAGGGGCACCTGTCTGTCCTCCTGTCCCCGGGGTCACTATGGCACACGTTCACCACACATCAACACCTGTAACAGTAGGTACCAGTAAATACAAAGTAGGAGTGGTGGAATGATGTTTAAAAGTATTTTGAGAAAGTCTGAGTGTGATAAGATTCAGAATAGGTCTATACTTTAAGGACCAACAATATAGTAGATGGTTTTATTGCTCAAAAGTTTTGATATTGTGTCCCCAGAGACAGAAACAAACAATAACATCTTAAGGTTTCCTGACATTGTAGGGTGCAAAGACGACTGCGCTTTCTGCTTCAGTGAAAATTTCTGCACTCGTTGTCATCCCGGCCACTTCCTGTTTCGAGGGAAATGTGAAAACAGTTGTCCAAAAGGGCTAACTCCCAACACAGCACTGGGAGAATGCACAGGTGAGACACTGTCACTTCTATTTGATATTACAGTAATATATCACTGAAATTAGTTTTTCTTTGTAAGATCTTTATGTTTTTGTGTCTCAGACTGTCCTGTGGGCTGTGAGGTCTGTGTGAGGACAAATGTGTGTGTGAGGTGTAGACCAGATCTATACTTTCTCCACAGTCAGTGCCATCTTGCCTGCCCAAGTGGATTTGAGCCTGATGTACATCTCATGCAATGTAACCCCCACGGTGAGAGTTATTCCCCTTCTCTAATGTCCTCCAGCATCCTGCATCGTGTGCACAGGAATTCATTTGTTACATTATTGTTTTCGTTTTATCTCGTGTCACCAATGCATGTCTACTAGTGCACTGTGAGATTGGGGAATGGACGGATTGGAGTCCATGTATTTGGAAAAAGGCTCTGCAGGCATACAGGAGGGGAGAGGAGACACGTACCCGACAAATTCTGCGGTCTCCAAGTGTCAGCGGTGACCCCTGCCCACCCGTGTCAGAGTTTAGAAAGTGTGTAATCAAAAAGAGTCCAACGTTGCCATAAGCTGAAACTGAGCTTCTTTTAAACTATACTGCAGAGATTTTCAACTGTGCACATTCTACAATAGCTTGTAATTTAAAAATTCAGAAAAATATTGTATAATGTAAAAATGTCAAAGAAAAACTTTATTCACCTAAAACAGAACGGATGTTTCTGTGCTATCTGAGAGAAATTAATAAAATGTATGCATGGATATGATGAAAATCTTTGAGACGTAGAATTTTTCCAGATTTTTAATATGAACGTGCTGTACTGATCTCAGCTGCGGCCCACCATAAAATTTTTACAAAGTTTACACACTGATCACCAAAGTTGAGCATGGCTTATCTTAATAACTTAATAAACCCTATTGACTCCTAGACGTTCTTTTTGCTTGCAATAAAATTTATTCAGAACAAATGTTTTGGTCTTTAGCCTTTCATGTAAAAAGGTCATTGTCACAGAAGACATCTGGAGATGTCGTAGTAGGAAAAACACTGTTGGAAATAATAAAATGATGAAATGAAATTCCATTTAGATTACTCGGTTTCAGAGCCTGATGTGCATTCTTATCCACTGCCACACTATTATCACTTAATGTGACACAGAACAGCGAAATTGTTCATCTCAAAACTAACACCTTTGTTTGTCCTATAGGAAAGAGTATGTCTATTATATTTCAAACAATTTTTATTTTATATATATATATATATATATATATAAAGACTCAATTTACGTAATTCAAAGACCTCCATATTATATAGTCCATGACATGAAATGCCACTTATTTCTGCCCATGAAGCTGACCCTAGTGTGTAGCTACACTAGATCTACAGAACATGAGGAAGGGCACCGGACATGACAGGAGGCTGATCCAGGAGCACTGAAGTCAGCTGGACTTGGGTGACTGGAGCTCTGTTTCAGTGGCAACGCAGTCATTACTTGTACGTAACTTTGTAACTAAATATAAATGCGGCTTCATAAATATTCCTCTTTGCATTTCTGCTACTAGCGCTTCTAAAGGTATCTTACTGTACAGGTGAGTATATTACAAGAGAAGGTAAATAGCCAGGAAGTACACTGACAGCTGACAGGCTAGCTAACGTTATACAGTATATGCTATAGGTGTCAAGTTAACATTAGCCTGATTGTTACATGAATGCCTGACTTAACGTTAATCTGTGAAGTATATTAGATAAACTGTTAGCTTACTTGTATGGAATAGACAAGCTAAATTTATTGTGTATTCTGTATATTTTTATATAACGGCCAGTGTAGGAAATTAGCGAGTTAGCCAACGTTAGCTTAGCGGTAACCTAGTCGGCTAGATTGCTAACTCTGTGAAACAGAGAGGGGCCTTTGTTATGCTGTGTTATGACAAAACCGGGGAGAAGGTTCCTTGCGCCCGATACTTTTGTGGTAATCTGATAGTAGTAATTACACGAATCGTTGTTAGATGAAAGCTAAACGTGCTCAGTGTTAGTGAGGGCGTTCCCAAAACTACAAACAGGAGCGTGTCAGGTGGGAACCGCATCAGATCGCATGACCACATAGTCATGGAGTCACTAAATCGGTACACAACTGTGCGGTGCAACATGGTTGTCTTGTCTCAGATGTGTTGTGACAGTTCTCTGTGCCTCTCTGTAGCATGGCAGACTGTGGAGAAGTGGACTGTTCAGTGAATCCGGTGCCTCCCTCCAAGCTGATAGAGGAAGTAGGAAATACTTGTGCCACAGACTCTTCCAGTTCCACCAGTACCCCAGAGTGTTCCATCTGCCTGCAGAGCTGCATCCACCCTGTATGCCTCCCATGCTCCCATGTCTTTTGTTTTCTGTGTGTGAAAGGTGCCTCCTGGCAGAGCAAGCGCTGTGCTCTCTGCCGACAGGAAATCCCAGAAGATTTCCTGGAGCGTCCGGTTCTTCTCTCACCTGAAGAACTGAAAGCAGCAGCTGCAGGATTGAGCCGAACTGGCAGGTTAGGAGATGATTCCCGTGGGGACTATGCATGGTACTATGAGGGACGTAATGGCTGGTGGCAGTATGATGAGAGGACCAGCTGTGAGCTGGAGGAGGCCTTTGCCAAAGGCAGGAAGAGCACAGAGATGTTGATAGCAGGGTTTCTTTATGTGGCGGACCTGGAGAACATGGTGCAGTATCGCCGGAATGAGCATGGCCGTAGACGCAAGATAAAACGGGACATTGTAGATATCCCCAAGAAGGGAGTGGCAGGACTAAGATTAGACCCTGAACCTTCCACCACATCTGCTTTACCAGTTGTAACCTCAGATGCAAAAGAACGTATCAGCTCAGCTGATGGATCGGACACTGGAGGTCAGTCACACCCTTCATCATTTGGGATTTTGTCTCTGCCCCCTGTTAGACCTCCAACACTCTTAGGGCGCCATCCCACCAGTCCTCTGTCTCCCTCGCCCTCAACCCTGGAAGAGTCTTTCTCCCAGCTACTTATCAGCCAGCCAGAGGGTGAAGAGGTGGATGGGGATGATGAGGTAAACGCATATGATTATGCATCTGGCAACAGTGAGAGTGAAGAGGAAAGGGAGTTAGAGAGAGGGAGAACAGAGTTGATGTCACAGACAAGAAACAGGCAAAGACCGCTAAGAGACACCCAGCCAGCAAGAATGCCTCCAAGGGGCGGACCCTCCAACTCTGCACTCCGTCTCCGCTCACGTAGTCCTGATGGACAGTGTACTGTGACAGAGGTGTAGTATTTGTCTTACAGATCCTAAACTCTCATCATTTCAGCAAAAATGTTGAAAAACTAGTATGCATCTTTAAAGGTCTCATGGAATGAAAAATCCCTTTATTGTTCCTTTTGTCATTGTTTGTATTTTCCCATATCTCACATATGCCAGATATGATCGTAAATATATTTCTATTAAACAATTCTTGGAATTTCTCAATGTCCTCCATCCAGTTGTAATATTAGTTTTATCAGGGATCCAATAAACACACCTGAACATGCAGTAGCAGCAATGAAGCTGGTCACAGCTGTGTAATTGGATGTTAGATTGCAAAAAAATATTATTGACGGCTACAGTGCTGTGAAAAAATATTTGTCCCCTTCCTGAAATTGTATTTGCATATTTGTCACACTTAAATGTTTCAGATCATCAATCAAATTTTAATATTACACAATGATAACCCAAGTAAATGCAGTTTTGCACTTATCCTTTAATAAATGTGACAAATATGCAAAACAAAAAAAGAAAATCAGGAAGGGGTCAAATACTTTTTCACAACAACGCATTCCCACTGCTAACGTGTCATTCTGTGACACCAGAGATAAATGTATGTGTGTCATATGTCATTGCCTTTATATCAGTTTGCGACAACGCAAAACGCTCGACACCATCATTTTTTTCCAAGTCTATCTCCTTTGAGTTTATTGTTTTTAAATCGTCCTTAATGATGTGAAAATCTAACTTTAATGTAGCACCTTATGTGCCAGTTACATAGGGTTAGAACTTTTCCTGCTTTGCTGATTAGGTTTTGTTAAGTTCGAATCAGAATCCAAGTAATAACTATTTAAACTTTGTGTATGTTTTACAATGGAGAGAGAAAGAGGCTGAATCCCCTCTATTTTAATGTGAAAGTCTTTTTGTTGTTGGGAGCCGTGTTGGGTGCTGAAAAGCTGCTGGCAGAACCACTGGAAAGTACAAGGGTATATATGTAGACAGACACGTTGGACACATTTGGATTTCTATTTCTTGTCATAGTACTCTCAACAGAACTACTACCAGAGCTCTGGCATTGACATGTACTTGGACAAACTGAAGTTGTACTTACACGCTCTATTTTTGCTGCAGCTGTTGAAATTTTCATAGTTAGTGTCTTAGTCTCTAGAATTACTAAAAACAAACCTGTGTGTATGATGTACCCTCTGTGGTGTTTTTGTGAAGTTATTAAAAGTGTTTGTCTATGATTTAAAATGACATTGGCTTATTTTTTTGTTAGTAGGAATTTACTACAATACACTAACTGGAAACAGAAGTACCACTGATCTGTAGGCCTGGTTTCAATGCCTCTCCTGAATTTAAATGAAGTGTACTTCCAGAAGATGGGGCTGTTGCACAAATTAAATAGACTTTTCCCCAGCTTTTGTTTGGGATCACTGCACAAGCTCCAGTGAGGCTGGGTAGAAAGCTTGCCAAACAGAGACTGAGAAATCCAGTCAGGACACACTGCTTAATACACATTTTGCATGTTTTAAATTGATTTTGTATTGAGGCATACATGTGTTTCGTTCTGTACACCAGTCGACCACATTAACATTAACATAATATAGTTATATTCCCTAAAGTCTTAAACCTTACACTGTAAAATGCCTTGAGACAACTTTTGTTGTGATTTTGAACTGTATTAATAAACTAAGTTAAATTGAACTGAATTGAATTAAACTGACCTGGTGGTTTTAATGTTGTGTTGGACTGGGTTCAGCATGGGAAAGATGTAATACTGGCCATGATTGACATGTGTCAGAACACAGTGCATCTCTATGGTATACTGGTCAGAGACGCCATGCTGACCCCTGTCCACCACAACCAAGTGCTTTTAATCGTCTGGAAGTTGAGTCATGGCAACTGGACTTCTTTCTTGTAAGGTTGAAACGTTTCGCTATTTATCCAGATAGCTTTGTCGGTCCTTTTAATGTTATGGCTAAATGGTGTCAATATAAAGGAATGGTTTGACATTTTGAGAAAGAGGCTTTTGCACTTTCCTCCTGAGAGTTAAATGTGAAGATCAGATCAGATCATACTGTACCAGCTTTAATGTTTGAGTAACAGCTAGTGAGTCTGCGCTTGCTCAGAATGTCATGTTGAGTATTTGTCTATATAAATACCAGAAACTAAATGTGAGGGATTAAGTCTGTGTTATATTTTGGTCATTTTGTAATTGTAAGTAAATCAATTATCTAAACTGATTTAGAGCAAAAACATCTTTTGTCAATCCTCTCCCCTACAACAGTAGTTATTTTTACAGACTTGTGGTTTTGGCCTGTCAGACCCTGCAAAGAGGGCACCATGAGTGCTCACTATACAGTTACCAGTGCTGATTGAAGTATATGTACACGTTTGAGGTTTGTGTGAAGATGAGACTGTGCCAAACCCAAGACCAGTACCACCAAAGCAGCTGAGCTGCAGCGTTTTCCAAATGAAGAAAACCACAGGCTCAGTGTGTGTAGTTGGGATGTGACTTGACTTAGAAACAGCTCTTAATGAGCCAGCTAGTGGTTTTTTTTTTTTTTTTTCAGTTTTCTGGTAATTAACATGTTTCTGCTTTGGGTATATCAGTAGCTTGTAATGCTTAGACGACTTCATAAATATCATAAAAATATTTATTACATACTGTATTTAAACTGATGCCTTGTCCACATGCAAGGGCAATAATGTTCATATTATTTATATTTCCATAAAAAAATAGGAATAGGCCCACAGTTAATCTGTAACTTAATCTGTCACCTACTATATATGGAAGAAAATAATAAATCAACTGCTTGGTGATCACCTGTTACTTCGAGACTAGCATCAGCAGACATACATGGAACCTATGGAGGCTAAAGACAAATCTATATGTCCTAATTTGACCTGTACAGTAAGTCATTCCTGCACTAATCCACTATACGTGGCATCCATGTTAACAAGTCTGGGATGTTAATCAACGTAACTCTGAAAACTCCGGCTGACAAAGATGAATTCACCTCAAAGTCCATAAGAAGGCCTATTGAGGGTTAGTTGTTTTTAACAGATTGTTCATATCATAACCTCTGTGCAGCAGTCAAAACATCATACTGTACATAATGTGTGTGAGTTTTTCCCATTATGAACCTCAGTATCAGGGCATGCACGCTGTATACAGATACAGTATTATATAGGGCATCATCTTAGCTGGTATGCTATGAGACATTGACAGAGTTATATGTAATGGAAACAGAGACTGTATTTAGATTGTATGGAGGAGCAATTGGTGGGGGACATGAGACGTGTGGTACCAATGTGAAGGACACTGCTGTAGACAGTGTTGACAAAGGAACAATGACATTGTTTAAAAGAGGAGAGAAACTGAATGTGTGTATGAAAAGAGGTCTTGACTGCTTCTGGTCTGGACGTGCACTGTATGATAATGCAAGACATAGTTTCCCTCCTGAGCAGACAGACAGGAGAAACATTTCTTTATGTTTTCAGACACATACAATAGCTGCCCCTTTAACTCCCTCATACTCACTATCATATCCTGGTCAAATGCCTTGTGTAGCTCAACTCTTCACACTACAGAAAATACACACTCTGTGTTGTCTCTGATCCTTCCACAAATAGTCCCGTCCTACCCACATCACTCGCCACCCTGACATCCACAGTAAAGCATTGTTGTTGTATGGATTTTTTTTTACCTTGTTATTGTTGTGGTATTTGACTGGCCATGTTCATTAAACACACATGTTAAAACTGCTATTGTTTTCAGTTGTACTTATACTTTTATAATGTATAAGAACAATAATTTAGTTGGTATATAGCCACAAAAACTTTTGGTATTTGGGTTTGGTCGTGCAGCTGTGCATGTTGTGTCTTTGCATTTATGTATAGTATGTCATCAGTATTTCTAACCATAATGTTGGGATTCACAGACAGGGTATCTCACTCATACAGGAGTCACATTTAATCGCACGCTTACTGTGACCATCATCAACCTAACACCATTAAAGCCTATCAAGTGACTCCTCACTAAGCCTGGTGCTACTGAACCATTTATAACGACGCATCACGTCATTACTATGACGACTTCTAAAATCATAAAGTTTATATTGTGACTGTTCTCCATTTCTAAATACAGCTCACTGCACAGTATATTTATCATTGCTTTGTCTGAAGAAGACTGACGGGGGGTGGGAGAGGGTGGGGGGGGGGTGGCGGGCTAGCCAGTACAGCTACAGTACCAGCTCCTCTAAACCTTTAGCTAAACCTTTATAACCATGGCTTTAGAGACCATGGTTCTGCCCAATTTTAATCTTGTTGTTCAGTCACTTTATTTAAACGTGTGTGCGGGCCACAAGCCAGACTACAAGACATGTAGTGGCTCCCAGCTGACCACCCCATTGAAAGCAAATTAAAATTGGTCATTTGTCACACGATAAACAGACCACTATAGTCACCTCTGCCGGGCAACACCAGCTAATCCCACGAGAGCACCCTGGTCTTGTTTTGAAAGGTGAGACTCAGGAGTTGGCTTTCAAAGAGAAGATATTTGGACCCCATTCTATTTTAATGGAGAGGTCTGAAATTCTCCAGAACCCTTTAGGGTCCTCTCGGCTGTGTTTGATGGTTCCATCTCTTGTGCTGCTGCACTCATCATCTGGCATTTGAGATGGTCATTTCAGAGGACGGACACAGACACACTGACAGTTCAGACAGGTGGACAAAGATAGAGCGAGCTGGATCGTGATGCTAGCTCCAGTTCAACAGATTGGACGTTTTGTACTTTGCAGATACAGTGGGTCAAAATGGACGTGGAGAGTGGTGGGGGTTGGGGTTGATCCCAAATTCATAATTTGAGCCCTCAACACTCCCAGGAGATGAACAACATTTTAGAAATCCATGTTGTGCATGTTATTAACACAAGTGCCACAGATGGGCTCAGCAACTATAGGAAGGAAACTTTTTGTTTCTGTATTGTTTAATATCTTGAATCAAGTCTTCTAAATCAAGTCTTCAGTCTTCTAAAGAATAAACACACACACATATAATAGTGAAACATGGTATTTGATCAAAATATAATGATCAAATAATCCAGCTGTATTTAGGTTTTTAATAACTATAAGTCTTTTTTCATTACCTGTACTCATTCTATTGATAAAATAAAACTGTTCAAATGGATCCATCTTTCCTGTTTGTATATTCATGCAGTCACATCTGGTGCACGTGCATTTTTAAGTAGAGGAAAAATGTAAGCACTGTACAACTTAAAAAATATACTAAAATGTAAAATGGTTCAGACTTGCAAACATCTGTGATCCGTGAAGGTTTCACGAGACCACAGTTGATTCAGGAACCCTGTAAAAAGCCAGTAAAACAGCCCAGTTCCGGGTCATCTGCCCCTTTTATCTTTAACCTCTTGAACAGGGTGGTCCTGTCACTCCACACATTTTTGTGTGACACATACACGCTCATACATGTGGCAGTTAGGCTATCTATTTTGAGTCTCTCAGTAGCAACTGACACATGCAGAGAATTTGAGAGTGAACCTCCAACCCCGGTGCCCATGAATGAGAGGTTTGTCAGGACAACAGACGCAGCACAGAGAGCAGAGAGCAAAGAACAGGGAACAGGTGGATGTGAGCGTGAAGAGGCACGAAGGAGCGTGAGATTCACACGTGCCTCAGACAGCTGAGAAAAAAATTAAGTGAGCCACCAGAGGCTTGTTCAGACAGATGAAATGCTCATAAACACGTGTACAGGAGGTATATCCTGCTTGTCTACAAGAATAGAGGCTTTGAAGTCTACCTAGCAACTAGTGTGCAGACAAACTATCAGTGAGCTTTCAACTGTCAGCTATGGTTTTTATTATTTATACATCCAATATTGTTTAAAAGAAAAAAAAGTGACTTGTTTGTTTAGATACAGAAGAAATACTATATTCCACACTTTGAAATCATAGTTATCACGTCCCATTTTTGTCATTTTGTTACACTTACACCTTAAAGATTTAATTATTAGGGCACTGTTGTAATTCTTGAAAAATTGCAATAAAATCCCGCAAACCTGTGGACACCTAGAATGGGCATGGTTGCAATGATGTGTTTTATAACATCAGCTTGAGATCACATGTGTCACATTAACGAGCAACTTGATAAACAGAGAGAGATACAAAATCACCACAGGCAGAATCAAAATGTTCACAAAGAGAGTTTGCAAAGCTGTCTTTTAATGCTGTAACTCAGCACCCTTACCATGATCAGAGCTACTGTATGAGAACTGCTTGTACCCAGATGTCATAAATACAATGGTACGTCTTTATTAAGGGTGTGTATAAGTGTGTACTGTATGTTTATAGAAAAGAATAGAAGCACTGCTATATTACGTAAGTCAATAGGGACACCCCTAGAAGGTTTTATGAGTGTTATCTTGTCTGGGGTCAGGTTAGGTGTGATAACTTGGCCTGCTGATGTCAGGGGCACCATGACTACACTTCAGCTGCCTGTTCTTGTGTTCCCCTCTTTTCTCTCTCTGTCATCTGTCTCATGAATAGCCTGTCCAGTGGAGAACATGCTGTGCCAAGCACTGCCATGCTGTGTCTATCTGCTAGGAGTATCCTCAGACAGTGAAACAACGAGGAGAAGAAACAAATATACACCAAAGAATTTATATTTTGTATGTATATTTTATACCTTGGATCTCCAGTTGACGAGTTAGATCAGGCAGGAAGTGGCTTTGAGTGGATCGGTAGCCCATGGGCCTCACATGCCTCATTAAAATACCGTCATGCAGCCCAAGGAGGTGCCAACCTGTAAGATGAAAGGTGAATCTGTAAGGCTTTCATTTTCAGACTGGTAGTGGTGACATAAGAGGGCAAGAGGAGAGAGAAATTGGCTTAGACAGGATAGCAAGAAGGGGGAAACAACTGTCTTAAAGATTAGGAATAGATATGAAATGATCATATTACAAATCAAGTGGAAAAGAATATTAATGGATAGAGGCGATTGGGGGACAAAGAAGACAAAAAAGGCAAATTAAATCCCCAATTTAAAGTTTTATTTGATATTACAGAAATAAGTCAGAAATAATGATGAGAAAGATAAAAGAAGAGAAGAGAGGAACCAATGTACCCCTCCCACCCTTTATTTATACCCCCAAAGACAGCAGGGTAAGATTTCTGGCACCAAAACACACGTCACGCTTGCTATTTCTGTCTGAGGTGCCACATAGCACTGAGAGCTTAGGTGACAGAAGTGAGGCATCATGGGGCCAAGGGACTTCCGTATACGCACCCTGCCTTTACATGATATTTCACACTTTGGCTAACTGTGCCAGAAAGGTGCGTATGTGTCATAGTATAGACATATGCAAACATGCACAGAAGATGGTTGTGTGGTGAGGAAAAGTCCAGATGTGTAACCAAACTATTGTTTATTGTATATGCATATGAAATTGAAAGTGTTTTCTCACCTTGCTCAGAGAGAGAGAGGGTGAAAGCAGAGGTTGTTGTTGTAGTCTTATGAGGTGAGAAACAGAGTTTGAAAAGTGATCCCCCATGGTGCATGATCACTCCATCTGTATTCCAACCTGGATATCCCTGTAAGAATCGGTAACATAAATGCTCCTGAACCAACATCGAGTTAATGTACTTCACAGCATTGCACGTTGAAAGAAAAATATAATTAAACCCACAACATCACTGTTTTCGACGCCAACCTGAATGTTGTCATACATTTTATGATGCTGTTCCTCGTGTATGTTTAAAAACCACTGATGTGTGGAAGTGGGGAGGCAGTTAGCTCATTTGCAATGCCAACTAATACTACTTGAGCTCTCACTACACTGGCATGCAGAGAGCTGCTGGCATCAGATTATCATAAGCTTGACATGCACTAAATCATCAACACCCCATAATATGGGTCATCACTAATGGAACAAGACTATGTAATGTTGTAATAGAGTGACACAGAGCCTTTATGTCAAAGCACTGTCATATTTATTACCAAGAAAAAATACATTAAAGGCATATCATAGTCATTTGTCACAGCTGTTATTTGAACATCATAAATATTTTACTTTGACAATATGATACAGTAAAACACACTGTTGCTGACAGTTAGCAGTTTGCTGCAGTGAGCACAGTTGCAACTTAATCCACTCCCACTGTTAGCCAGGTTGAATTTGATTCAACATGGCAACCATGAGGGTAAATCACATGCACCCTCAAACTAGGGCAGCATGCTGAATCTCATTATACAGAAAACACCTGAAATTCAATACAAAAAAATGGAGAAAAGTGGATAAAGAGGGAGAACTGCAACTAAGCGATGTATGATTTGTTGCCAAAGGTTTAGCACAGAAGAAGCAGAAAGCCACAGCAACACTGGAGAACGGTGAATCATCTTGAACATGACATCAAGATGAGATGAAGCACATCTCTGCAGACTTCTTAAAGCACTTTATTAAACATTACAGTCTTTATTATGTACATGGAGAGAGGGTGTTAGGTAGGAACTACAGGAGTATCACATAATGACAGTTTCAGTCTGAAGAGAATAGGAAATGAGAGGCCGGTGCTTCAGGGAGGGACTTGGATTTCTGGTCATCGAGCCTGGGGGGCGAGTAATGGGGCTAGGGGGCCGATAGATTGGGCCTGATGGGGCAGTGATCCTGGCAGTTGGAGTGCGACTGGCCCATCTGGACGGAGGTCTCTGATTGGCTGGCCGCGCAGGACGAGAGAAGCTCCTCTTAGGTTTTACTGGGGACAATTCCACTGGATTTACCTGGATAGAAACATTATAGGACATGTCAGCATTTAAGTACTTATATATTTAGATAAGAGAATCCTAATGTTGAAATTAATCAAATCTACCTGCTGAGGCTCCTGTCTATAAGCTGTGGATCCTGTTCTGAGACTGGAGTTGTATTCATGTTGGATATTTAGCATGTCCAGCAGCTCAATAAGTCCTTCATCTGTCAGTTGGCCACAACCTGGCAACTCCTGTGCCAATAACCCACCCCTCTGGATCCTCTGAGTTCCAGATGAAGTACATGAGACCCTGTAGTCCATTTTGGGCTCCAAATATTCGTGTCCAAACTTCCTTCCTCCATCTCTGTCTGCCCCACTGTTTGACCTGGGTATAATCTTTGGGCTCCCTGCCACCTGTGATCTCCTCTGGGACTGCATGGGACTGGGCTGGGACCCTCTAGAACTGGTGTAGCCTCCTCTGTGATCCTTGAGATTCTGTCTAACAGAGTCTGATGGTAACCCCCATTCTTGGCCAGGCTCTATCTGTGCTGTCAGCACATCGGAATCTGTTTGACATTTCTGGGGGGGCGCCCGCATGGGCGCCCTGCTGGCGACTGCAGCGGCTCCAACAGCTTTGCGTTGACAGCCAGGGGTATGGTATTTTATCTCTGGGATGTGGCCCTGAGGGGTTACCACTCCTGAGTCAGTGAGCATTTTTCCCTCATTTTCCTGAAGCATGGCTCCAAACTTCCTGAGAACAGAGGGGCTGCTGCACTTCTTTTCTCCTACGATGCCTGGACTATAGGACTTTCTCTCCTGAGCAGGAGACTCTGCAACTGGAAGCTGGGAGCGTGGTTGTAAAATAACAGCGTCCCTTTGTCCAAGAGGAGGCTTGGCACCTGTGTTTTCTTTGTTTGGGCAACTCTCTTTGCGTGGGCAGCTCTTCATGTGAGACACTCGGTTCTTCCTGTTTTCAGTCTCCTCAAAACTGCCCACAAACTGTTCTTGACCGACCCTGGTGTAATACATATATATAAACAATTAGAAATATATAGAAGTTTTTACAACATGACATCCTAAAAAAATCATACAAAAACTCTTTCTTACCTTTCATTTCCAGATGTTCTTCTGATTTCATCCTGGTATGCAGGGATGTCCTGGCTCACTTTGACTTTGTCACTGAAGTGCTAAGAGAGAGATCCAGAGGAATATTATATTTAAAAGACTTACACTAGCATGTGCATGTGATCTTTCAGATCATCAAGGTTTCCTTTACTGTATCTCACTATAATTGACCCTTGAACATCACTGGATATAGCACAGCTAAAGTTCTGACCATCTTGTCTTTCTTCTTGACTGATCTATCAGGACTTAAAAAACTGTAAGTCACCACAGTGAAAGTATGTCAAACTAAGTCCTATCTGGTAACGTGTCTGTGTAAGCAGACTTTAAGGAACCAGCTAACTGTAATCAATATGTTCCTGACTGAATCCCAGCTTTGACTCATAGCACGTCTACATATCTGGTTTCCTCAGATGTGCAAATGCCAACGAAAGCACAAGGCAGTGAAATTACTTTCCCTCTACTTACCACGTGGCGCGCTCCATTGTTCTTCTGGCTCATTTCTTTCCCCTGGCCCAAATAATCCTGCAATAAGTCTCCAATCTCTGAAACACCATAGCCATTCTGATGACTCACAGGGTAGCTGCACCCACTGGTGTTGTAGCTGTAGCCGTTACTATAGTGATGTGTTGTAGCTCCGTGGTGACTGTTGCTGTGAATGCCAGGCTCATAAAGGCCATTGCCACGGTGCCCAAGACCACACTCCAACGTGCCGCCATACATCTGGTTCTCAGCAGTGACATCGTTTGCTCCTCTGCGGGCCTGAACATCCTTGTACAACTGAAATATGGAAACAGAAGAAAACATTACCAACTTTCTGCTGACTTCCTGTTTACATTCTCCCTTATAAGATGCACATGACACTATGTTAATACAACAAAGTCTTATCACAAACTACTACACTAGCATCTGTTTCCTGTTGCAACCTCTAATACTTCATTTAGCATCCACTTTGAGACTGTATTATGGTTGACAAGCACTCGCACATGCAACACACGCACACATATTCCAGTTATTAACACTTGACCTGGAACACACAGTGTTTATTGTTAAACCAAGCCCTTCAATAAATCAGAACATAACATAAACACAAGCTATTTTGGAATTAAGATTTTTTATTTTATTAGAAATTGTTTCTCTCTATTTCTTTGTCAGTGATCTATGGAAGCAATCATATAAATGACTGAGGAAGTCAAATTCCTCCTCTAAGCTGTCCACTGAGCCACATGAAATTCACAGTGAATTGATCCAGCAACTGCATTTGATGTGTCATCATTCCAAAGCAACATATCATTTTAGAGCAAAGTGCAGCTTGGGCTCAATTTTTCATCTTTACCTCTTCAATTTTCTTCTGGATGTCCTGTAGCTGGTCTTCCCACTCCTGCATCTCAGAATCAAAGTTGTCCATCAGCTCGGTCCTCTCTTGCCCCCAGCCTCGGCCGCTGTGCTCCAGCCCACGCTCCAGATCAATGGCTGCCATGATGTGGGCCAATCAATACCCAGAGACCTTTTTAAATGTCCTCTTTCTCTTGTTTCACTTTTCTGTCAGAGGTCACTGTAAGGTTGGCAGTGAAGGACGGAGGGATTGATGAACTGGAAATACTATAAAGACAAAGAAACAGCATTTAGATAAAAAAGGGCTGTTAATTGTTGGCATACTTTCATCCCTCACAGAAGTTGGACGCTTATGTCCCTCTACTTTATCGTTTGTCCAAAATTCACAGGCATGTAAGCCTAAATATTCAGCACATGTGGACAAGAGTGCTGCATAACAGCAGAGTACAGAGTGTTTAGACTCTTGCTCATTTTGACCTCCAACCTGCTGGTGCACATCTTGTGACATAGGAAGAAAAAAAAAAAGTCAAGCATGCACAGGCCATTTTCTTGGAACCTGACACAGTGGTGCACAGATGGCACCAGTTGGACACGGTGTTGTTCCTACACTTAAACACCAAAACATCTGGACCATAGGTCTTAAGTTTGTTTAAATGACAGAATAATCACTGACAGATCACAATACGTTGATGATCTGCTGGTATATAACAATATATTAAGTTTTATTTGCCTTCCACAGGAAACCAATGCAGAGTTCAACATCAAAATATCTTCATAACTTTACTGTGACAGATGCCTTTGAAGTTGTCTCTCAGATGTAACCCCAAACCCTGTAAATATGTTCTGCCTGAGATTCATGACTGCATTGGTGGTGAAGTCGTGTCCCAGTAGGAGCACATGGTAAATCCTTAACCATGAAATAAACTGGCAACTTAGTATTGTTGCCATCATTGAATATGACAAGTATCCTGGTGGAAATTGTCCGAATTTACCAGCCACTTCCCTCCCACCTGTGATGCAAGAGTAGTGATATTAATAATCTTGTAACTATGCATAGTAAACCAGCTGCATGGCCTGTGCGTATGGGACAGAGACAGAGAGAGACAACGTATGTCAGGGGAAAGGACACCACAAATATCACCATAATAACATTACTAAAAATAATACACAAATAAATTAACTACCAGTCTGTGGTATTTCCAATCCTACTTTTATTCTAGTAATATTTCAGGTTTTTGGCCTCTATATAGGCTATTGTTAAACACATAATAGGTCACATATTACAAAAAAAACAAAACACTGTCACTGGCTCCTCAGTAATCAGCAGCTGTTCTTACCTTCCTTTCTCTGCCCTCCAGTATATCTCATCAAACTGGTCTAATTCCTGCACACTGCGCGTTCTGTTCGCTTCAACATCTCCAACAGATTCATGCCCTTTGTCGCCAAAT
>JAUBNQ010000016.1:8056996-8070783 GCA_032353495.1 Ctenopoma kingsleyae
ACTGGTCTAATTCCTGCACACTGCGCGTTCTGTTCGCTTCAACATCTCCAACAGATTCATGCCCTTTGTCGCCAAATTGTCAAGTCCCCTCTCTCCTGTGCTTCCCCGTCAGTTTTCCTCCGTCCGTGTTACGTAAAACCGGCGGACTGGATTTAAAGGGCCCCTTTCTCGTAATCACTCGTCAATAGTGAAGCGTATGTCCGCGGCGTTGGCCAAAAGGATAAACAACGTCTGTTCCAGCTGGAGTACCCAGCATTTATACCGCTCCCCAGTGTTTACGTGGGCGCGCCATTGGAGATCAGATATCATAATGTCAAATTTATTCCAACATTTGAAGTCTCCATGGGACAACTGTCGTCACCAGGACACTGGCTATAATTACTGGGGCTCACAGAGAGAGGGAAAGTGTTTACATAGCTATTTCAGCTGCTGCAGCCTCTTGGCCAATAGGCTTCTCTGTTGCTACTCTGCTTTAGGATGCTTGGCAGACTTTGTCTTGTGATCACGCTCTACTGCAAATCATTTTTTCCAAGGGTTGCCAGATGAGTGCTGGTGACACAGTGAGTAATAATGTGTCACAGTTAATAATATCTTCATCAAAGGAAGTCACACAAATGAAGCTGCCTGGATACCTGGTATGTGTGGCAAAAAGTCATTAATATTTCTGGATTTAAATACCATTTGTGTTGAAGTTCAGGCTTTTAATATTTTACAACATGTTATATTATACATTAATACAAGAAAAAATATGCAAACAAGATAGGCATCACATACATTATGTTTCAAATTGTCCCCTGGAGCAAAATATTTGAAATCTCACACAATGTCCTGGAGTAACCTGAACTTCAGCAGCAGTGACATCTGAAGGGAGTTCCTAATGTTTATCTACCACATCATCCATTACTAATGACCAACTCCTCTAATCACGAGTCCTGTTGAGAAATTTGGAGCCACTGGACCAGATCTGACATTTGGTACTTGACAGGATCGTCAAAATTCCTTCAAGTTCCAATGGTGATTATCTCCATTATTACTCCACCTGTTGTGTTCCCTAATAAATGCCAGGAATTAAGAAGGACAAAAACTAACTTTATCCATACTTTACCTTGAGGAAACAACAGCAGGATGGTGCAGCAGTTGTTGTTCTGAAAGACAAAGAAGTGACTGTTGTCATAAACTGTTACACGAGGAACTATATTTAGAATCAATATAAAGCCACATGGACAGGTAATTTAAATTTCCTCTCCTACTCCTACTGTGACCTTAAAGCTCACTGTAAATGATACTAAACCATATTACCATGAATTGTGTATGCTGTGGGTTTTCAGTTTATCGTATGTTGAGCACTTTTTTCATTGCAAAACCTACAGAATCCTATTCTATCAATATACATCTATAAGAGATTACATGAGAAACTTGAAACCATTTATACTAAATACAAAGCTATGGAAGGAAAACCTGTTAGCTACTTAATTTGTATAGCAAAAAAAATGGGAGTCGTAAAGCATGTTATAATTAACATGCTTTATCTAGTTTAACGCTGCAGTCTGCAACTAAAGCTACCATTAGATAAAACTTGAAATTAGTTCACTCTGCTCCACCCAGTCCTCCCTATGCCTTCATTATAAAACTACAGTAAATGAGAATGCTCACGAGAACTCACTAATCAAGCAGAAATAATTGACCCTGTGGTTAGACGGGTGAACCATGCACAAAAACGCTGAGAAATAAATATCTCTGCGTTGCCGTTAGGTGTGTCTTGATTGGGGCTTTAAGAGCACCTCTCCACATTAGGATTAATTTTAGAGCTTTAGTTTTAGAGAGTTACATAACTCAAAACCCAAAAACCTTAGTACAACGTCTCTCTAACGTCTCTTCAGCTTTACTGCACACAATCATCTGCTTCTGTGAGGTGTGATAATATTTCTTAAAGTACAGTTCCACAGTGAACTCACCTTCCTGAGGGAATGATGGGCACAGTAATGTGTTATGGGCAACGTAGACTCCATCACTGAATCTAGCCACACTTCGTTGTATGTGAGTGCAGCCCGGACAAATGCTGAGCTTTTCCTGTAATTTTGGTTACCTTGGCAACAAATAATGTGGGGAGTCAAGAAATCAACACAGCAAAAAAAACAAAAAAAAAACAAAACAAATGGAGGATGGTGTAAATTAAGGGAGGCGTACATCACAGAACAAAGAAAAGAGTAAAAAGAAAAACTAGTTTAAAGATGGTGGCATAAGAGAGAGATGAGAATAACACAAGTATGAGGATGAGCAAAATGATGGGCTGGAACATCTGGGCAGACAGAGAGTGACAAATCGTAACAGATGACAAACAGGAAGTTGGATCAAGTGAGAAAAAGGAAGAAACAGAATCAGTATTAAATTGTTAGAGACATTTCACATATTAACACGGGACACATGAGCACTTTTAGTCTTTCTCTCACCGACAGCGGCTCTTCTGTCTCTCTGTCCTCAAGCCTGGGCACTTCCAGCCTGTCTACAAAAGCCTGCAATTCTTTTCGAAAGGCCTTCATCTGGGCGTTAATGCGATAGAGCAGCTCATGTTCCCTGATCCTGCTCCCATCATCTTCTCCACCCTCCTCTCCTCCTCTCCCGAACATTAGGTCGCCGTTTGAAACATAGACTCTTGCCTCCGATATAATGGTGGCTGTGTCAGCAATGAGCCTGTCGATGGTCCGAACAAGCCTCTCTGCTTCTACACGGATGTCGATCATTTGCTGCCTGTCACGCAGGCTACACCGGCCACCAGGCAGGAAGCGGGCCAAAGCAGAGGAGGGGGCACCCTCAGGCCCAGGGGGAGTGTAGAGGCCTCGTGTGGGCGTCAGGCAGCGGCTGCTGCCATTGTTGTTTCTGACCTCATCTGAGTCACTTTCTCCGCCTACAGGGCCCTCGCGTTTGCGGTGAGGTGGGAGGAGACGGGAGGAGGTGGAGTCTTCATCACTCTCACGGCGACCACTTGTTGCCCCGCCTGCGTCGCTTTCTGCATCGCTGTCCCGTGGGCTTGGCCGCAGGGACAGGTGGGAGGCTAGGTCGTAGCGCTGCATGTTAGAGAGGAGCACGCGGTTCTCGTACTGCAGCTGCATGACCTGAAAGAAAAGAGAGGTGGCAGTTAGAGGGGAATTGTTTTTAGCCATGTTAGCATCATGGGTCTGTGAACGGTCATGTTGGTCCAGCTCACTTTTGACAGATTGCTATGATATTAGTAAAAACACTAACTTTATCAGGAAGTGATTAAATGCGTGAATAACATCAATAAACCTTTCATACCTTTCCACTTAGGTCATTAATCTGCAGCCTTGCTGTTTTTAACTCCTCCTGCAGGGCTTCTGCCTTTGCTCCATCAATCCCTGTGACTCCTCCACCTCCATGTCTAGCGCCTCCCTCATGGGTGCCGGCTTTGAACCGTAACTTGTTCAGCTCTGTGGTCACCCTCTTGTTCTGTTCTTCAGCATCAGCTAGGTTCCTCCTAAGAAGCTCTGCCTCATCCTCCACCAGCTGCAGCTGCTGTCGGAGCTCCGTCAGATCATCCCCCAGGCCTCGTCCTGTACCTGGCCCACCCATGACTCCACACCCAGAGCTTCCAGCTCCTTCTCCTTCACCACGGAGGTCATCAAGCTCAGCTCTCAGACCACGATTCTCAACCTATGGGAAAGAAGGTGATCTGCTCAAAAAAAAACCAAACCTTAACTTCCATTTAAAAACACCACATAGTATGTCTGCTCTTACCTCCAACTCAACAATTTTCCTCCCCAGAATGTTGGCCTCTTCCTCCACCAGGCGGAGCCGTAGCTTCAGTTCTGATTCACGGGTGGTGGGCGGCCCTCCAGCCTCTCCTTTAGGATGAGTGCTGTCTAGTTCTCCATAGAAGGAGCGGTACTTCTGTAGCTCTTGCTCTAGACGGTCCTTCTCTTTGTCAATCTTGGCCGTCTTCTTCCTCATGAGCATGGCTTCCTCTTTGATGAAAGCTAGCTGGCACTTAAGGTCCTCATTGTCCTCCTGGAGCACAGAGAACATAGACACTGTAAATACTAATGTGTATTCAAGTAGGAACCGTTCCAATGTAATCCTGAAGTTCAGAAAGTTGCTCGCTGCAATAAGACATAAAGATTTAAGGAAGGATTTAAGATTAAAGTGAGAGAAGATTTTGTGCCACAGTCTTTCTGAGTCAAAATGTTATCTATCATTGGACCAAGCGCACTAAGTCTAAAGTAATTGCTGGAGCTCTGCAGACTCTGTACATTCATTTAAATGTGCTTTTCTTTCAAATGACTGGATCACTGGCTTTGGTCTGTGAAGGCCTGAAGTAAAAAGCTGAATGCATGACTTGAGCACATTATATGATGTTGTGGACTAAACCTGCAGGATCTACTGCATGTAATTGAATAAGTCTGGAATTCATAAGACCTCTTATGCCTGATAGTGGACAAGGCAAAGAAAGAAAAGAAACAATTATGCAAAGATTAGCTCATACACTATGGGAAGTAATACAAAGCAGCACATCTTGCTTACATTTTCCTGATGATTTACCTTGGGAGATTGTATTTGTTATGAAAACAGAAAACAATTTCTTCAGTGGAAATAACATTTTACCTCAGTTGGAGTCTGTGCTGCTTTCTTCTCAGTCTTCTGGGTGTCCTTGCTAACTCTTCTCTTTTGAGACTGTTGGAAAACAATAAATTGGAAAATTGATGTATGAATTTCCAATGTTTTACTTTGAGTTTTCTGGAAACAGAATATTTTTCTTTAATGTGTAATCAGTGTTTCCCAAACATAAACTATAATCCTTGCATTGATAGCAATGGCTGCCTATGTATAGTTCAACAAGGATAGGTAATTAATCAACTAATGTTGGATTAATTATTATTTTTTACCAATTATCTCCTGAATCTAAACTTCTGTGGTTCACAGGTTTGATTAAAAAAATGTGGGATTAATATTTAATGTATAATAATAATATTATCTATTTTATATTCCATGTGGGTTTTTCTCTTGCATACAATACCTCTGATGTGGGCAACTCTTCCGTGTTGTAAGTATTGACACCTCAGTTTAAAGTGCACTAATCTTAAAGAAATAGATCTTTGGCTATATTATAGCTTAAACAGCACATTCAATTAATGGATATGGTGTAAACAGATGTGGGTAAGTGATAATTTACCTCTTTGGTTTTCTCTAGTTCATTCTGCAGAGCTTGTTTGGTCACTTCCACCTCTATGAGTTTCTGTCTCAGTTTTTCGTTCTCCTCCTCTGTCTTTGTCCGTTTCTCTTCCACTTTCTCCAGCTCATGGTGCAGCCTCACAGACACATCCTTTGCTACCTGCAGGGATTTTAGTGTCATTAGTGTCATGCATCTTCCTAACCATGGTTTAGCTGGAGTCACTTTTTATCGTGAGTGACTTACAATTAATTATTATTACAATATTTGAGCAATTCATAACTTTATAAACCTAATACATCCAAAAAACTTAATGTATAAACAAGTAAAATGCGTAGGAGCCCAAACTACAACCACGACAGATTGTGTTTACTTGCTAGCTGCTCACAGATGGACAATCAGAATCAAGCAGTTTCCCCTCTGTCCTCTACCTTTAAGTCCTGCTCCAGACTCCTCAGCAGTTCTTCATCGATCTCGCCCGTCTGGGCATAGCGCAGCCTCTTCCTTTCAGCCTTCCTCAGGCGATACTGCAGGATCCGGCAGTTTTTATTGGCTCTCTCTAGTTCACGCCTCATCTCCTGCAGCTGACAAGTGTCTTCCTCGTAGAAAGTGTCTCTCATCTCGTCCATCTCGGTCCTCATCTCTTCAATCTCACACTAGTAGAGTCACGGAAAAGGTTATACTTTATGTTGACAGTTAGTTCAGATTAGGATCTAATGTGGATAATCTCTGCTGTTTTTAGTGGGCACAGATGGAGAAAAGCAAGTTTTACACACAAACCACATAATTTCAGACCATTTCAGCATTTCAGTTCCACTGATTCGTGCAACAGCCCACATGGCACATTCAGCCTGTTAGCTCTGTTTTTGGACCCTTCTGAACACAAGACATCATTGATCCAAGCAGATCAATACGATTATAATCAATAACCAATTAGTCATAAATAGCCAGTGTATTTTCAGTTTAGGTCTTTTCTTTATGTCCTTGATAAAGACATGAACGGCAGACAAATCAATTGATGTTTAGCTATTGATCTTCCAGGTTATTAATGACATTACCAACATAAGACACAGTCCAGAATGAGAGGTCTTATGGACACTGCCTTCCCTTAATTTTCTACTACCCCAAAAGGCCATGAAAAGACAATGGCATTTTTTTTATATTTTGGTATTTACTATGATAGCACATAACAACTAAAATGTAACAAACCTTGAGATCTTCATTTTCCTCCAGCAGTCTCTCCATCTCGTCCTGGAGGGCCTGGTCCTGCTGTGTCACGGACCCCGCCTCTGTTGCCTCTGCAGCCGGCTCCAGCTCTCCTAGTACGGCCTCCTCTGTGCCCATGTTTTTCGCCTTGGTCTGCATCTTTGCCCCACTTCTCTTCAGCCTCTTCTGCAGATGGAAGTGAATCAGTTCAGCCTGTAAGCATCCTCCTCTCCACAATCCCAAACCGAGGCCCGCTCCGCAGCCCACTGTCGCGCCGCTTCCTTCTCTGGTGCTGTGTTCTCCGGATTTCTTCCCTTTCTCTTTCACCGAAGAGGAAGACGGGGCTCTGTGGGAGGACAAACACTGACTGGAGTCCCCCTTAAGGAAGGGTAAGCGTAAAGTAGAACGACGGGCCGGTGGGAATGACTCTGTCGGATCTTCTTCATCAGCATCCGCCCTGTTTGCTCTAACTAAATCAGCTTCAGCACCATCCGTATGAACAGCTGCCCTCTCCGGCTCCCTCTCCTTTGCGCAAGCGGACCTCGGGCTTTCAGTCACCAGGGTGTTACTGCTCCTTCCTCCAGGAAGAGGATATCTGGACCTGCTTGTACGCCTCGGATGTCGCTTAGCTGCCCCTTCCTGGACCCCAGTCGGTGAGGGAGCCCGGTGTTGCCACCTCCTTCCTGCACTGTCTGCCGACGATGTTGACGATGATGGAGGATCTGCAGCGCCGCTGGCGGCAGCCTTAATTCTGTGCTCCATTAAAATGAGCTCCAAACATATAGTTTTAAATCGACACAATGAAACATTCTGTGCAAAGGCTGCAAATGTTTTTAATCACGCAGCTCTGCTTGATTTAAACACTGTCCACTTTATATACAGTACAACTATAAAACATTAACTTGGAGGAAGATGCTTAAAGCACAGAAACCACTAGAGGTCGCTTTTCACCGTGACTTTCTCTGGAGCCCATCTGCTCATCCTGACCCATGGCCTCACTTTTCAAGAGGGGTGTAGGCCTACTGCTTTTGCCCAGGACTATTAAAGATGGACTGTAGACTACTGAGCCCACAGCCAATAACCGACCTATTTATATAAAAAAAATCTTATCTACGTCCAAAAATAATAAACAAATTAATTTTCGGAGAGTCCAAAAATGGAAGAAGTCTTACCGCAGGGAGCCGCTGACCAGGGCACCACCAGGCACTGCAGGGGCAACATGACGTCGAGATGTACGTCAAACCTGGAAGCAACCTTTCAATCCCCTCCCCAATCAAATTCTTGTTTGTTTTGTTAGAATAGCCGTACAAACTCGATCAAAATACACAAATAAATGAAAAACATTTTTTTATTGCTTTTATTGCTTCTATTGCTTTTTATTGCTCGGTTATTATTCACTTTGTGAACATAATGGTCCTCAGTGAGTCTCCCTGTTTTCTTAACCACATGTTCGATTAGTTAATGAATGTTGTTTTCCATTGGTGTAGTCACCTCGTTTCTATTCTCATTTACGAAAACATATTATGCACACGCTGTATTTTATCTTTCGCTGGTTACAGTGACCAACATAATTTATATAAGAAAATTTCAGTAATAAGATCAATTACAGACAAAAGAAGAATACAGAAATGGAATAATTATATTGTAAAAACGCTTGGTGGGAAGATGTAAGGCAAAAATAAGTATTATTGGAAAGTACTGGAAAAATAGAAAATATGGTATGTACAATGAAAATTGTATAAAGAATAGATACTCAATTAACTAATGACAATGCTTTTACAGATTTACAGAGGATTTCAGTGAATTACAAGGTCCTTAAGGTAACATACACCATGTCTCACCCAGTTCTGGCAGGAATCACATTTTGTGGCTCCGCTTTTCATGTATGTGTGTGTGAACCACAGATTTCAGTCCCAGCAGGGGGTGCTCCCCACACACAAAACCTCCTCAGCACAGATCTGAAGTCAGTTTGTGAAACACAGATGGAGGCTCAGGCCAACCAGGACATAAAATCAGCCCTGGAGTTTTCTGTCTGAGCTCCCAGCTTCTTCTCCAACCAGGCTGTTACTAAATGTCCTCTCTGTGTTATGAACTACAGCGTGTTCCTGATTCTTCCTCACATCCTGCCCTCACATATGGTCAGCCTATACCCCTGCATGAAATTAAAGTAACATCATTAATGTCAACTTAAAACCCTAACAACAATAATCCTATAAAATTAATTAACAAAATAATTTTATGCAGAATATGCATTAAAACATGATAATCTACACTGTACCTGTGCTGTAGTACAAAATACGTCCAATAGCATTTAATAATAAAAAGAAATGGGAGAATGTATTTATTAGCAGTGTCACACAGTCTCTGTCTGAGCATCTAAACTTATTAAATTTGACTGGATTAATATGAATGGACAGCTTAATGAGGAGTGAATACAGCTGTGGCTGTGTGGAGTTACTTGAAAACTAACTTGAAAGTAACCATCTCAGGTACCTGGCCTCAGTTAATTAGCTGTTACCATGTGTTCAGTCTGCAGACCTTGGATCTGGAAAGAATATTCACATTATCAGGCTGGCTCAGGACAGACATCCAGTAAAACGCTGACTGTTTCCACTCTGTTAGGCTAGAATTAGCTCCTTAGTCATATAATTGGTAATGAGATGAGTGAGTGACAGGTCGGGTTTGCAGGGATTTAACCTCAGCAAACTAACCCTTCAGCTTCTAACAGACTGGCCCTTTTAAAAGACTGAGTGGGTCAGTCCACAATCAGTCAACTCACAAAACCCCAGGTGTACACTGTACACTTTTGTGCCATATAATCAAAGACAAGGAAATGATATGTTTGTGAACCAGCAATGTGTTTTATATTAAAATATTTCTGTGATGCATAGATATTTTACATAAAAGACTGTGCCCAAGGTCATACAGCTATATGCATGCTCCTGCAGCAGCAGCAATGCAGGTTATAGTGACCTGTTAAATGCCTTTGATAGAAAAGCCTAGGTCCTCCTGCAATCCTCTTAGCCCCTGGCTTAGATCCCTCTGTGTCCCTGGGAGGACAAATACATCTCCACTTGCTCCTCTCATCTAGTCTATCATTCACATCTACACCCTTATAACTGGCACTGTGCTTCGACTGCCACCCTTGTGCCATGGGTGCAAACAGACAGGTGGTGGTGCACCAGGGTAAGATAGAGGCGTACAAAGTAGAGCATGTGCAGCAAGATGGATGAAGAAGTGTGTGAAAAGTGTCTAAGGATGAAAAACAGTGACACAGGAGGCATCAACACAAACAGCCTGACGCTTGAGCTAAAACCCTAGGTGAACAGGAAAGGGATAGTGAATGAATAATTTAATAGCTGCCATTAGTGAATCCACACTGTGGAGAAAGAGCAGTTTGTTTTAGTGTGTTTGTCACAAATGGATGTCAAGCTTGTGCAAAAAAATGTGGTTCAAAGGGAGGTATAAAATCCTGAAATGAACCAATATATTAAATTGCACCACACCAAAATCACTTGTGTTTCCTGTAAAAAAATATATTAATCATCAATGTTAAATGGTAACTAATTCATACAGTTTCACAATTACAGTCGCAACCTGATGGCAGATTAGTAAAGGGTTCTCTCCAGTGACCTGCTTTCCTTGGTAACTCATGGAGTGACGTGGAAATAAGCTCTTTTGGAGCTAAAGCCAATTTAACCCCAAAGATTAGGGCAGATCTGTCTGGACAGACCAAAGACACAGGCTACCTCTGCCTCTCCCTCAGAAGTCCTTTCCACCATGGAAAAAAAAGACAGATGAAGGGAGTAGGGGGGTGAGGAGAGAGAGGGAAGAGGAAGATAGGTAATTGAAAGGCTTCAGCTCAAGATCAGGAGCCTAAACTTCCTTGAATTTGCAAGAACATGGCTTGTGTTGCTCACACCAAAACAAAAACACACAAACATTAACTAAAGGGGTGCTGACATTGCCTTTATTTGAGTTTATGTGTAGCCAGAAGCTCTGTCACTTTCATTATAATAACACAATGGAATTACCATCTGTTGTCATAAAAAAAGAAGATATTTTCAGGATGACTTTCCCTTCAGTCCTATGTGGCAGAGAGACAACATTGTACTGAACTTCAATTTTAGTTTTGCACCTTAACTACATTGCACAGCAAAAAACAAAAACAAAATCAAAACAACAGGACCCACAAAAAATTATAACAAAGATAAACCACAAATTTGCATAAACACTAAAAGAAACTACAGTTTTCCCCCAAAGTTAAACCACATTTTTTAATTAACACAATGAAAACAGCATGTGATCTGGTAGTTGTAGCACAGTTTTATCAGTTTGAAACAGCAAAAAAAGTCCATGATGTGCTGGTAGGTAGATGAAAAGTACTTAATTGCAGTAGATGGCAGATGTGACAACTTTATATTGTGATTTTTTTATTCACTAATCTCGCTCAATTAATTGTAAACATTAAAAATCCTCTGCAGAACCAAGAAAATAACTTTGAGTAGAACTGTTTGTTATTTTGTTGGTAAAGGTAAATTCATTAAAACATCTTTGGAACACTAGAATATTAAGTAGCTTATTAAAGACTATTTTAGCTTTCAGTTAAAACAATACTGGATTCCAGAGTAGAAAAACTGGAGGTGAATAAAAGTTTGGTCCTATTATGGTCCAAAACACTGTTGGACAGAAGACCACAAAGCCTTCTGTACACAATCAGCATTTTGCTTTTCTTGATTAAATGGAGACAATCAACACCCCTCTCTGCCTATTAAAAACCAGAGCCAATTACAGACACACCCTCATGCACATAGATGCCCACTCATCTTCTCAAGTTGGTCACAAATAACATCCGCCTACATTATTAGCAGGGATGCAGAAGTTTGTCTGGTTTCTGTTTATTCCTTCCCTCCCCTCCCTCGTTCTCTGGCCCTTAAAACATCTGTCCCCGTGTTTAGCACCAATCAGGTGCCTCGTCTGTCTTAATCCCTTTTTGCTCTTCCTTTCTTTTGCCTCGTTCCATTATCCTCCACTTCCTCCACATTGCTATGACCATTAGTCACCACAGAGGTGCCATTTGCCACGGATTTGTCTCTCTTCTGTGAGGAGTAGGGTTTGCGTCGGTAAGCGTGGTAGTAGAAGTTGGCAAAGAGGATGATGAAGGTGACAGTGTAGCTAATCAGAGCCCACTGCATCCACTTAGGGAACGGACAGCCTGTGTAGAGGGACTGGGCAGCGTGACCGATTGTCACATGGAACTGGATCTGTTAAACACAAGATTCACGCACAAAGTTATGAAGCTTGAATAAAGAAAAACAAGGAGAGATAAATGTTACTGTGGCATCATTACAGTTTTCTAGAATGGTTATAAAAAAAAAAGTAAATATTAAGTGATTTGCACCATCTGAATAATGGTGAGGTATTTCTTCCACCAGAGGTACTTCTGCATCTGAGGTCCAATGGCTGCCAGGCCATAATAGCCGTACATTAGGACGTGGACGCAAGAGTTGATGGTTGCACCTAAAAAAGCTGTGAATGGATAAAAGGTTGACTTTGAGTCTGATGCAAACAATCACGTCACACATAGAGATACTGCAGTAATGACCTTGTTAAAGTAGTTTACTATTTAGTTTATTGAGCATTTTGCTCACCTTGTCCACCAGGGACCCATTTGATGCCAATCCACCACAGGATGAACATGGTGCAGTGGTGATAGACATGGAGGAAGCTGACCTGGTTGAACTTCTTCCTCAGGATGAAAAAGACTGTGTCCAAGAATTCCACTCCTTTGGAGATGTAATACCACCAAAGAGCTGATGCTATCTAAAAACAAAACAAGCTAGATTGAATTATCAAAACGTACTGTGGTCGATCTTGGACACAAACAGTATGTGTGTATGTTTAATAAATGACTGTGAATACAGTCTGCAGACATTGCAGTACACACTACGGCAACTTTGTGAAGTCAGTTCAATCCCTACGAACATCATTTAATTTATTTCCAGCCCCTGGTTGAAACCAGTTTACATTTCTTCAATCGGGTTTTATGAAGTGAAATATTGACATATATATATCTCTATATATCTCTACTGCAGGGAGCCATTTTTGTTTACATTTGGGAACATGTACACTGTAACTTTATCACTTATCTTTTAACACCAAAACAGAAACAAGAAAACAAGTAAAGCCAGTAACTCAACAGATACTATCATACTTAATAGATAATACTTGTAGATTAAGTTCATTAATATTTTTTCACTCACATATAATCATATCTTCCAAGTAACTAGTACTACAAACAGAATACTTTCTTTATTTTTAATTATGAATTTTAATTATACATTGCTCCTATTATGCAAATAAATCAATCAGATGGCTTGCCTGAAATCTGACAACAGCAGAGATGTCTTATATATGACAGGATATGATGGCAATTTAACTTCTGACACTGTAATCACAAATCTATGTTTTTCTATTGAACTGTTACATCCAACCTGCTGATACACATACGCATAAGGACATAGTAGTGACAGTTGCTCTCTAAGCTGCAGTGCTGCGGCATCATGCCATCATCAAAGAGTAAGGCCTGAAGGTGGAGACTAGGGTGGAGTGTTACAGTGGTGAGACCAATTACCCCCGCCTCTCTGACCAAAGGACACACCCTCTTTGTCCTGAAATCACTACACATACAAACTTCTATCTCTCAATCCTCTCTCTGTTGCTTTCCTTATTTAATCCCTGTGAAAAGTAAATGCATTCATATTCAGTACATACACTATGGAAATACTGGTCTTGTTAACTGAGTTAAAAGCATAATTTCACTCGATAGACCTAGAAAACTCTACTGCTTCAAATGCAAAGGTTAAAACACTTTTTGTTCACTTGATGCTGTCTTCCCATGATGATATGTTTGTGGACAGAGATGTGTACCCGTGCACATGTGTGACGTGGGGTGCACAGGTTTGTTCTGAGCGGGAAGAAGCTTACCCTGACTTCATTGACATCATTTGAGTAGTTAACAGGCTGACAGAGGTAGCTGTACCCGGCTGCTGTAGTAGCTATTAGGAGCTGAAAGAATGAAAGAAACCGTAGTCAGAAGAGGAAGAGAGAACAGATTTCTAACTCAGAATGAAAGAAAGCAACAACTGCTGCAGTGAACATTTCTTTTTCACCTTTTTCTGACAAGTGTGAAGTGAGTTTTGTATAAAACCAGTGGGTTGATAGAAACGACTGAGAGTTATTTGACATTTCTGGGAGTGCAAATGATTGCCAGAATCTTCCTCTGCTCTGCATACTGCAGAAACTTCGACAGCATAATATTTCACTTGAGAAGATACACTACAGAACAAAACACAGACAATTTCTATATTTAACTGCTGCACAAGAAATTGTTATCAAG
>JAUBNQ010000016.1:8082440-8093101 GCA_032353495.1 Ctenopoma kingsleyae
GGTTGTGAAACGAATCATCGGTGTTTCCATTATTTCTTATGGGGAAATTCGCTTTGATATACGAGTGTTTTGGATTACAAGCACGTTTGTGGAACAAATTATGCTCACAATCCAAGGTTCCACTGTATAGAAAACACAGGCTTTCTGTCAGATATTTTGATGAACTGATGCTATTGTCAGGGTTGTTCTCTCAGACTTTAGAAAGCTCCCTTCAGAGGTACAGAAGTCACGTACAGCAGTCTTTACGGCATAGAGGAGACATTATATAACTGTTCTGTAGAGACTGAGTAGTGCTTTCCATGACAGACAAACTGGCATTTTTATGTGTACTTTGTGGAGTGTTCCTTTCTCAACAAATACATATACAAATATTGAGTTTTTGTTTTCCCGAAAGATTATATCTTTTTTTTTCAGTTTTTCAGAGACTTTTTGGAAGCTGTCACGAACCAGTTGGAATTTGCAGCTGCGACTAGCTCCTGGATATCAACACCACGCTCCCTATCCAGCAAATTCAGTATCCATACTGATATATTGGAGTATATCCTTTATGCAAGATACACTCCTATATAAGTATGTGGTATGGAATGGGGGCAGCATTAGTTCTAGGTAGGCACTGCAGGTGTAACAGTCTGTAGTTAATCTCTTGCCCTAGAGAGCTCAAAGCCTCTCAGCACTGTCACGTTCTGTTAATGTTAATCTAAACTGGATGCACTGCCAAGGGGCTGACCCACTGCCTGCGACCCTGCCACAGCTGAGGTTAGTGTCTGACGTCACTCACTGACCTGTGCCAGTGTACTGCCCTGTGATAATCACCACTGTGAACCTGGGTTTAAAATGCCAATGACCTTTCATAGCATTTTGAAAATGCAGGTTTTGCAATGATTTGGTGTATATGTTAACTGTTTGCACAATGAACTATTACATTTGTAATAGTAACATTTGTTTTGTGTATGTATTAATGGGTTATTTTATGAGCTCAATTCAACTTAGCAGCTGATGAGAGAGAAAACAAAAATGTAACATCTCAAAGAAACTGCCTTTGGAAGACCCACTGACACATTTTGGAAGCTGTAGTTTAAGATGCTGACACCCTCAGTTGTGTTATGTTCAAAGTTGGATTATTTCTTACACTCCCTACAGATCAGTAAAGGTTGTCTAAATAACAGACATGTATAAAGCAGTACAGTTCAGGAAGGCATATCATTATTGACCCATTTGAAAGTAGGACTTAATATAGGATTCTTGTAAATAGACTGCATTGATTTCTAATAAACTAACAACTGAGTGCATATCATATATAATCTTCTATTAGGCCTTAATTCAAAGTTTTAAAAATTCAAAGAGTTCCTTTACCTTATTGGTTGAATTAAGAATGACTTTGATTATCTCCTCGTGCCCAGCTTATACACTGTAAGCTTTACTCAAATAGAAAAAACAATATAATATAAGATGTTTTGATATAATATGATATGATTTGATATAATATAAATGAGATAAAGAATGAGTTAACTGGTCAGCTTAACATGCCACATTTTTGTTGCATTGGATTTGCAATCTTTGAAAATGTGATGCAAATGCACTGTGATCTTTTGTTAGTGCAAAATATGCTTATTTGTGTCTACGCACGTGTATGAGCACTCGTCTCACACACCTGGCTGATATAGTCGACTTATAACCTCTACTGGAAGTTGTCAACTTTTCTTAACACTAATCACTCGACCTTGTTGCAAAACCCTAAGCATCATTGTGTCAAGATCCATCTTCTAATGAACCTTTCAGCTAACATTTACTCCTTCCTGCTGAGGTTGGTGGTCTGCTATCTTTGTGTGCAACCAGATACTCCTGTCTCTAGTTTGGAATATTCCATTCAACAATGAGTCTAAGCTATGTCTGTGTTACATCAGATAAACTATGTGGTTCTGCTGTATAAATCTGGAGACATATTACTTTAGTTTTTAAACTGACACACCCAGCAGTGCTCTTGGCACTGAGATTAAGGCATAAAAATCCTAAAACTTGAGTGGAGTGGATCTTATAATTTCTTTGGATGCAATTTATCTTACTATAGATTTGTGCCTTGAATGTGAGTATTGTTTACTTTAAAAATGGGCCAGGCTGGCAAACTGTGCTTGCTTTCAACAAGTTCTATCCATGAAGCCACGAGATGTGACTTTTAAGGACAGCAATGTCTTTCTGTTGATCCCTGATACGTTTGTGTAGGTATCCATGAATGATCAGTCCCAGTGAATTTGGTAAAGTCCTGCTTCTTCATTTGGTGCCACCTAAAGGTCAACATTTATTTTGCTTTGTGAAATATTCAGATTGGATGGATTGGCACAAAATTTGGTACCGATTACCAGATTTATACTCCAAAGCCAGCACAAGATTGTTGTTTTTGTTTTGTTTTGTTTATTAGCACACATTTTCATTTGTCAAATTCTTTGGCTTATGACCAAATGACAACAACAACATTGTGAGCAAGTTAACATGCTGATGTTTGTTCATAATGACAGGTACATTGTTGACTTTATGTGTGAACTGAAAGAGTCTTTAATTTAATATCTAAATTTAACTGAAGTAACATATGCCATGCTTTAATAAACAGGTACAATAATCATTGTTCTATTGTTAATAACAGATACTAAGTTATCTGAGCTAGAAGTTTGTATATTTACTGCTTTGGCTTTAAACAGCCAAGTTTTAAAAGCCTGCATCAGACAATTATGTCAAAACCCCAGTAGTTTTCCCAAAATAGAGATTACTTTGGGAATGTAGAACAAAACACAACGGAACAAAAAGTCCCCATATTTTTCCCTAAAGGATCTGAGTTTATATTAATACTATTTAACATATCTAACACATATAGCATATCTAATGCAACATACCTCATGTCAGCCTATGTATTCAGTGGAAAACAAAGATGCCACATATACATTATGGGTACAAATGTTCTTAATCCATTACTGTGTCTAATATTGTTCTAGATTCTGCTCCAACAAATGTGAGGCGAGTGAAGCCAAAAATACAGCTAGTCACTGAAGGATTATCATGTTTTGTACAAGCAGCAAGTCAGTAATCAGTCTTTGGTCTCAGTCTCCTTCTAAGATGTGCAGTTTTTATAGGGTTTCCTTTTCAAAGTAACCAGCCTCGTATGATGCTTTTCAATTGTAAGTGATCAACACAGACTCGTTGCGTTGCATTTTGAACAAAGTCTTTGTTGTCTGTGGTCTGTGATGTAATTTAAAAGATTTGTATTTAAGCAGACATCATTAGGGTTTCGTCTTTGGATAAAAATCACTTGTTTGTTTATTCTCTGGCCAGGCTTTATATTTATTGTTTATGTAGTTATTTCCAGTTGTCCCAAGGATTATTGGATGTTCCATAAAAAACATTAACAATGTTTATTTGGTGAGTCACATGATGTTGTTTTTGCAGTTACGCTTAAAGTGAAAAAAAGACTCACTGGCGACTTCATTAGGTTCACCTGTACAGTTTAATGCAATCCAATACATCAGGTCTGCCATAATTTCTCGGTTTTTGTTGAGACTGTCAGAAAGGTGATATTTCTACTGTATGTTGACTATTGAGGTCACAGTGAGCGCATTATATTAAGAGGTGTGTCTAATGTTTTGGCTCCCTGATCTATTTAAATAGGGTGGTTTGCATTAGATTATACAGGTGTAACTAATACAGTGGCCTTTGAGTGTATAAACACTGGTGCCGATGAATAACGGGCAAAGTGAGACAGACAGAATAAGAAAGAGTTTGTGCCCTGTCTGTGTGCTTGTCCATGCATGATTTTTTGTGATGTTTGTTGCATATTTCTTATCCCATTACCAGCTGGCTGTCTAATCCCTCTCTTCCATAACTCTTACCTACATACAGTAAATCTGTCTAGTAATATTTAATGAGAGACTATAGCTTATTGCTAATTTCAAATACACCAGATATAACTGATTCTTTCCTGACCAGTTAACCAGAACCTCTGTTATGGTTGTGTGACTGCGGCTAAGGAAAACACGATTAGCATTCTTCTGGTGCTCAGTGGCTTTATTTAGCAAAAAAAAAAAGTTGAAGATCTAGATGGCAGATTCAGTTCTACCATCTAAAAAAGATGCAGTGAGTATTTAAAAATTGCTGTGTGGACAATCGAGTATGTTTCTATGTGGGAATGGGATGATTTTAATTTTCCTGCTGAGATGTTTTCAAAATGACACAGAAGATTATGTCTTGATGTACAAGATGCTCATAATTAGAAAGTAATGCAGATCAAGGGTGTTTTATTTTCTTCAAAAGGTTCCCCAAACCAGATTATACTGCATTTCATTTAAGGAGTACACTATGCAGTATCAACTATTATTAAAAACCTTTGTTCCTGCATGTTTGGCACATAAATAAACTTCTGTCTAAATTGGAAACTCACTGCAACTGATGTCATTCTCACATTATTTGTTACAAACACTCAGTCAGGTTGTCACAACATCTGCCAATACCGCTCCCGATGAATTATTGATTAGGTGTGAGATTTCTGGAAGACACAGCTGTTGAAGTGGTTGGTATTGTGAAACATTCTTGCTTGAGGATTTAGGAAAAGAGAAAAATGTGCACAGGTCAACTGATGAACAGTTTGAAGAATAGACATATTTTTTAAATAATTTTAATTCAAAGTAAATGGTTTCTCAGCAATTTCCAAAAACTAAAATGCAAATGATTGTTTTCTAAATACTGATTTTATGAAATGTCAGAACATATTAGGCAGGGAACAGAGCAAAATTGTACAAATACAAAGACTCAGACGACTCCACCAGCAACGCAAAATGCCCTTAAGGTCTCTACTCAAAACACCAAGGACACAGTTATTGCTGTTATAGAGAAGGACACAAAAACCACATGCCCGCATACCCACACACACAGACACATATGCACACTATCCAGACACCCCTTTGAGCCTTCTTGGGGATGAATCATCAGCAGTCTGATGTGGCTAATGGCGACCAGTGTTTCCGTGTTTGCTCAGATTCCGCCCGCACAGCCACATGGGATTTGATAGGTTGAGGAGTCACATTTAGCTGAGTCATCACAAAATTTCCTTCATTCCCACAATTTTTTCCTGTTGTTGCTGACTCAATGAAAGCGGGCATCTTTCTCCACTCATACAATAAAATGACACTGTTATCTGACATCGGCAGGTTTTATTACGCTGTAGAGGCTTTCTTATGGAAAAATTTTAACATGATGATGACATGGGAATGTGGGAAATACCTCCACAGTTTGGGTGAGTGTTGACAGGTTCTACAGGTCTACAGGTCTGTAACGCTGTCCAACTCTTCAAGCTTTTTCAGTATTTCTTAAAATCCACACTATAATGTGTCTTGATGGCCTTCACAGTGAAATGGCTTGTTTGAGCTCCTCTCCTGCCCCACTCTGTTCTGATTGGCCAGTTTGTGAAAGGGGTGGAGCGTGCCCAGCTGGAACACAGACTGTAAACAGTACCAGCCTATAGCTAAGCAAGTTAGCCAAAAAGGTGGTAGGCAGCAGGTTGTAAAATCAGTCCTCTGTGAAGTGTCGTGAACATATAAAAAGCATTGCTTAAAATCTGTTTCTGGCCCGTAACTGTATGTGATGTTGTTTTATGGTTCCGCATTTGGGAAGAATAAACAAAGTTAATTTTCCTTCACAGCTGATAAACACTTTCTCCTAATGCTAGTGCTGCTGGCTAGTGTTAAGCACTGCTGCTGTGGCGACTCTTGCTGGTTTCGGTGTTCATATGGAGAAAAAAACCCTCTCAGGTTAGCTCCTGAGAGGTGGGAGAGACGCTGTATGTGTAGTAGCCTAAAACGCATGACCAGTTATGGACTATAGTCTGATTTCACAGTATATTTCACAATATAGCATTCAGCCATAGACAGAATATGGCCCCTTAGAGAATTAGTCGGTGATCCCTGCTTCAGTGGTATCAGTCTTTTGATAGTTTTTTCCTTCCACAATGGCAAACGACTTCATTATGGACACATTTTAATTAAAGGAGGTACACACCACTTAGTCAGACAGGATTAGGACTGGATTAACCTGCTAGGGGTCCTGGGGCACAAATCAGCTGCTAGGCCTCTATTAGTTCCTGTTACTTTGACTACCTTTGCAGTGTTTAGTTTTTATAGGCTGGAATAACTTGCCCTGTGTGGCCCTGTGTGCCTAGTTCTTTAAACCTATTAATATAGTAACATATAAGCACCAAATAGAAATAACAGGATTTATACTATATTCTGTTCACCCAACTCCTGTCTGGGATGTCTCATCTCCCACACCGGGAGACTCAGGAACAACTTCATTCCTCAGTCTGTGACTCTGCTGAACCGTTAGCCATGACAGCAGTGGTTAATGGTTCATTACTGCATTACCTCTGTGTTTCTTAATTTCATCACATTGTAACTTCACGTCACTGTGTAACACAGCTTTTAACTGAACCACTCATGTTGTTCAGATCACCGACATTATGCTGAAGCCAAATCAGATAGCTACATTGAAAAACAGGAAATGTGTTATTCAAGCTACCCTATAGTCTGTTTTAGATTATTGGCATATGCGCACACTGTTGCTTCTACTGTAAACCCATTGAATGCTGCCTGTCATAGTGCTATTAGCTTCATAGCTGCAGGTTAAGTGCATACTCAATCAATTTGATTTGATCACTGAGCTCAGTGAGAGTGCCCTTGTTTAAATAGGGTGACCATACATATACTCCAACTCTCCCTATAGTCCTATTCCATCCACTACATGTGTACATACAATTGTAACAAATCTGAAACCAAGACCGAAACGGTGATACCAGTGTCCCTGATTTGTGTGCGGATGCTGGAGGCGACACTGTTGCCAGCGTGTGGCAACCATCCAATATCTCCTAGAAGTTCAGGAATCCCCCATAATCATATCCCTGAGGCCTACATTTTTTTCCCGTTAGAGGATCTATCACTTGCCTCTGGGAGTGTATTTTGTGTACAGAACGTAACACTGTCTGTATAGAAGGCACAGCATGAGCTGTCTGTCTACCCTCCCCACAGACTTACCAGACTCAAAATTACTTTCTCCAGGGTGGGGCTTTTTAAATTTAGGCCAAGCTGTATATTTGTGTCGCATGACTGTTTTGGTCCAATCATGATCACGTGATCATGCCTGTGGTAAAAGTTAGGCTAGTTTAATTAGCTAAAGATAGATAATAACCCTGAGATTGCCCCCGTGGGCACATTCAAGTCAGCAGTTTGGGAACATTTTGGTTATTCAGTTTAGTATAAGGATAGCAGTGGTGTCATAGGCAAAACGCATACAATCATTCTTCAGTGTTCTTCTGTTTAGTGTTTCAATTTTTTTTGTTTTCATAAATTCTAGAACATTTACTGTTTCTCTCATCCCTCCCCAAAAACCCCCAAAACAAAACAAAAGAGTATGAACCAAACTGTGGCAGTACACTGACAATTGTATAAACAGTATATTGTATATTGTATATACTGTATACAATATATAAATGTAACACATGTGAATGTTGCATTCATCACTGTTAGGTTAGGTGCTAATTGCATTTCTTTGGCTTTGTACCAGGACTGTAATCTGCACAGTGACAATAACACTGAATCTAATCTAATGCTGTGCTTTAGAGATGCATGTTCTTAATCAAGTCAGCACAAACAAGTTGACCAGAAACAGAAAATAAACTTTATTGATCCCACATAGTGACATTTATGGATCACAGCAGCAAAACTACAAAGAACGAAGCAGTAAATAACTTTAACAATCTAAAATAATATACATTATGAACACGCTGTATATAGATGATGGATGAACGTTTATTTAGAGTTATGTTCCAAAGTTAGTACGTCCTCTTTTAAAACGCCCTCCTGGGTGTTTTTGTATTTCATGATCTAACCTTGGAGTGAATGCAGGGACATCCACTCCTGTCTTGAATCGTACTCAGTGTAGAATGTTGAACGCCAAACTGTTTGGAATTGGTTTTATAACCCTTTCCAATTGATGGACATCAACAATTGCTTCTCTAAGACCATTGCATTGTGTCAACACACATCCTTAATCAAGGGCAACACAGAATTAAAATTTGGGGTACTAACTTTGAAACTTGACTGTATGTGTATATATTATGATTTCTGTCTCTATTACTGTATATCTCTCTCATACACACATATATTCATGGTCACCTCAAGAGCTTGTGCTAAAATATGATTGAATGCATCACAGATGTCTGCCAACACTCAAATTCCTTCAGTGTTTTTGATACCTTATCAGACCAGTGGAGTACAAATGTAACTGGGGACTGTGATGCAGACAAGCTTGATCCTGTGTAAAGGAATAAAATGTGTTTCACCAAATCACCAAATAGGCATTTTCAAACCCAATTAAAGTTCATAACCAGAGATTTCTTTGTTCTTTGTTTGATCAGTCAGTGGAGCATGTGGGAAGGCAGTAATTTGGGGTCTGGTCTGTTAAAACTATTTATTCAAGAATATGTGGGAAGTTTTCCATTCACATTCTATTTTGCATGGCATGCAGATAAAATAATAGACATTATAATCCACAGCATTTCCACATTGGTAAGTTTGATTGATTGGCACTTTGACTCTATAGCCAATGCCCTATATAGTCTGTACTGGGTCTGCACCTTTTGCAGGATGTAAAGCTTACCATATGATAAAAAGTCACAAAGGAATACAGGTCCAGACTCATCCAGTAAGACCAGGACATGTGTTGAGCCACATCAATCACTCATGTCTAAATGAGAACCAGATGAAGTGTACTAAACAAATAAAATGGTCTGGAACATCTGAACATCTGGTATTATATGTAGATCTTTTGTGTTGTGGGACAGTGGCGCACCAAAGTAGCCCAAAGTCACAGATTTGCGGTGGTCCTTGGTATATGGCCTACCTAAGGCAACCATTTTGGCTTTGGATGTCTCAGTTTTGCTTACACAAATGAGAGTATTCAGGACTAAAATGATGTGGCCCTAGTAACAAAAATGTAAAACAAGTGGTTAGAGTGATTCTTATGCTGTTACAGTGTTTTGTCTTCCACCCTCAAGTTATCTTGCACACAGTAAGACATGAGTCTTGTTTTTCAGAGTACTCATCAAAGCAAGGAATAAAGGTTCTCTGAAGCGATAAATTATGTCTGTTATAGTGACAGATGACAACACAAATTGTGACCATGTGCTGAAGGAAGATACAAGCTGTAATTTGGGAGAGGAGAGGAATGGCTGCTATATTTTTATGGCTCTTCACACCAGTTATCACTGTGTTAATTCTGTCCATGCAGGGCACATAGCAGGGGTTGGGATATTTTTGTCGGGGACATAAAATGAATTTTGGAAATGTTAACAGCCAGAATAGGATGGACTGCTGTATATCACCATCTGGAAGATACTGACAGATGGAGAAAGAAAGGACAGACGTACAGTGTTCTATATGTTTTGTCAACATATTCCATGAAAAGACCAATACTTTCCTTCTGTTGAGCGGCTTAACCCATTTGTTCCTACTGAAGCCAAACATTTTTAAAATGACTGACCAACATACAGTTTCCCTTTTAACAGAAGGCATTTTCCTAAAACAGCTGGGCGCTGTAGTTCAGGAATCATTACTCAAATAGGAGTAGGTGGTGTGTTTGTTGTGTAGTAATTTCAGCCACAGATCACTATAGGCTATATTTTCTTAGCTAATGTGTATTCCTGGCGGCTATCTTTTATGTACACCATCTGTTTGAGGCGTAATGGACCAGCCACAAATATTAGTACATCAAAAGTCAGTTCAGTTCTGTAGCTTTTTCAGGAAAGACAGACATGAAGTGAACAAAGAAAGTTTCCATTTATACATGTTATATACACATTTTTGTGGCAAACATAATTGCATCTTATTAATGTTTTCTATAAACATAATAGTCATGTGTTAACAATTCATGTAAATGACAAATCACAGATACATACTTATACTGTATTTTTGTCCACCAAAATATCTAATCTAAAACATCCAATTTTCTTTTCTACAAAAATACCTGATCTTGCCGTACAACATACAGATTGTTACACTGATATTATTCAAGTTTTCTATGGCTCAGTGGTTAAGGTCAGGGAAAGATTGTGGGCTGACCTAATAGAACAAAATTTGAAAGTCACTCTGTAATAAAATTTAAACCCAAACCAAAGTACTTTCTTGTCTAAAACCAACCCACAACTTTGTCAGTCCTGCACATTATATGCCCTCCATCCACTCCAGCCACCACATTGCAACTCACTTTCTATCAATAAATGTAGTGCTTCATTCATTCAAAAAATGTGTTGCATCATAACATAATTACAATATGATTATATTCACAATAAAAATGTAATCGTGGTTGCAGTTTATCAGACCAGTGGAGTACAACCACCAAGATTCTTCAAATAGTCGGTTGTCCAACGAAACTGAGTAACCATACAAGAAGGGCCTTGGTCAGGGAGGTGACCAAGAACCCAAAATTGTCTGCAGAAATGGGAGGACCTGGCAGAGAGTCACTCCAATCAAACTGATGCCAATGAATGCCATGCTAATGCTAATGCCAGTGAAGCATGGTGGGGTCAGCATCATGCTACGTGTGTGTGTGTGTGTGTGTGTGTGTGTGTGTGT